>JASDQU010100880.1:323108-335653 GCA_032191745.1 Picea mariana
AAAGTCTTCATCAAGTCATAATCCAAAAGGTAGTACCTGAGAATACCAAGTATGATCCTATAAAGCAGAAGGGATTTTTCAAAGATGAAGTGGAAATGTTAAGACAATTGTCTAGTCCTGCAATTCCTGAAATTGTGGAACCAATTTGTAATACAAATCCTCGCCAACAAATGGAACCCCCAGTTAATTCACAGAAGGCTATTTATTTGTGGTTACAACTATTCTATGACATTTTTAATGATGAACAACTTATTGGGAAGTTGCAGAACACACTCAAAATGGCCTTTAGAACCGAAGGAAAGTTGGAAGATTCCATTGTTGTTAACCTTCTAGCAAGGAATGCAAGTAGGATACAAATAAGGAAGAGGAGAATTGGGAGACAATTCTGATTGAATTCTCACGTTAGCAACTATGATATCAAGGATGTTATGTTGGACTTAGGTTTTGATGTCAATATCTTTCCAAGGAAAACTTGGGAAGAGATGGGTAAGATCAAACTCATGTATTCCCCTATTCAGTTGCAAATGGTGAATAAATACTGCACTTATCTGGTAGGTAGGCTACCAAAATGTTGAAGTGGATTTGGTCGGTGTCAAAATAGTGGAATACTTTGAAGTCATCAAAATAATGGGGGGAAAATATATGTACCCAGATCTATTAGACATTGATTGGGTCGATGAAAACTATGCTATAATAGATCTTAAGAAATAAATTATGACCTTTGAATCTGATGGAATAAAAGTATCCCAACCTCTAGAACCATATAAAGGTCCATGGTATAGTGACCCAAGAGATGAGAGTATGGAACAGGGTGCTCTAGATGAACTCTACACTATGATTACAAGAAACTAAGAAAATTATATTAACCACACTGCAGATGGATCCATAAGTTGGTGAAGCATTCAACTTGAGGATGAATAATTTGAAGGTATTTGGGACAACTAGAAACAAGCCAGGTATGTGAACTCTTTAAGGCATAGCACAACTATCCAAGAAACGAGGTGGATTAGAACAGAGATCAAGGAGTATCTAGAATATTATGGTACCTCGGATCTATAGAGATTTCATGTTGAAATGGAGAGTAGGGTTGTGAACGAACACTGAATATCAACACTTGACCTCTCCCTATAGTATTCTCCATCCAAGTGGTGGGATACTCACAAAGAAAATATGTCTACTTGGGACAAAGTCAATCTCGCTATACAACATCATTTCCTTCCACTAATGAAGATACCATAGCTGGGACAAGATCTGAAGCAGAAGAGTCAATTTGTATCCTTGGAAATATATGATGGTCATCGTAACCTAGTTGCACACATTGAGCATTGTCTAAAAGTGTGGAAAGTTACACAACTCCCTTCCTATATATGGACACATCACTTTTTTCATTCTTTGGGAACAATTCCCAAAGCATGGTATATCCATGAGGAAACAAGAAGACAAACAGTATGTTGGAAGATACTTCAAAATCACTTCTTCCATGATTTATTATTATCTAGTAAGACTCTTGAAATCATAGTTTTTCTCTAGAAAATCAAGAAGATGTTGTTTGGTATTGAAGTTACGCCTAAATTTCCACTTACAGTCTAATCAGAGCATGAACACTTGCTTCAATATAGATTGTATCCATCCCCCATGAGAGTATTCATGTCCTGTAGTAAAGTTGATAAGGACCTTGAATATAATGAGGACTTGGAGAAGCTCAAACATTTAACCTTTCAGGAATCACTAGAACAAAAGAAGTCTAGGATACCATATCAGGTGATATTAGTAGCTCATACACAAAAACTATAAGGTTGAAGAAAGTAAGCATAGGGAGTGAAGAGCATCCTAAGATGGCATCCATAGGTAATTATTTCTATGTGAAAACTATGATAAAGATACAATATTTGTTGCAGGAGTATGAGGATATCTTTCCTAAGAGTTTTTCAGAACTAAAGGGGATTAAGGGAGAGTTGGTGGAAATGAGGATCAAATTAAAATTGGATGATAAGACTATTAAACATAGACTGTATCGTCTGAATCCATGAGTCAAGGATAAGGTTAAGAAATATATTGATCAAATGTTAGCAGTCGGGCTAATTGTTCCTGTGGATGAGGCCAGTGGTGCCAAACATGACATATGACGAATTAGTTATGGAATAGGTCACAAAGTTGTTGGTGTTGGATGAAGCCCAATTTTTGGTCAATTTTCATCAAACAATGGAGAAGGATTGACAAAATCTTGGCATGAAAGACACATTTATACCAACATGTTTGGTGTAGGGTGATCAAGTTTTTTTATATGACAACAAGTACCAAAAGCATCTGGGGAAATTACAAATGAATTGGCTTAGACCATGTTTTATAGTTGAAGAAATCCATGAATCCAGAGTTGTCAGTTTTGTGTAATTCAATGGCATTCTTCATCCAGGATGGGTGAATTATGCACACCTAAAGCCCTACTTTTATTCTCAATAAGAAAAGGTTCACAACACTCCTTTCACTAGGGGTGAATTCAGTAGGTAGGATTTTCAATTGTTTTGTTGTTTCCCTTTTTAGTCGATAACATGGTGATGTGTCCAATTGTCACTTGTCTTAAATTATAGTTGTCATTGCTATTTTTTCCATCTTGGGTATCACCTTTGTGGTTAGGGAGGTATGAATCAAATATTTTCATATTTAGTAACTTCCAAGTTCAAAATCCATCCCCTATTGTTGTCACTTCATTTGTTAACTACCATTGATACCCTTTTGGTCATTGTCCAGTCATCACTTGTCAGAGTCAATTAACTCCCAACAAATGTCAATAACTTTTCGGCTAACTCCTAGTGCGTTAATTACTTTCCTATTTAATCATTTGTCCCACTATAGGGTTCTCTCTTATGTTATTTATTTCCTAAATCCCCCCTCAAAATTTTATGCATTCAATGGGCACATTGGATGTTAATGTCGCATTACCTCCACAATGTATATCTTAATGACTGCTAGTCACGTCACCTATTGATTGTTTCCTATATACTCATCTTTTCCTGATTTCTCAATGTTATCGTGTTTTACTCAAAATATTTGCATACCTAGTTCTGGAGTCCCTTCAGAATCTTGTGAGCCCACTCTTGCACCTCTATCCACTAGGTTTATTTGTCTACCAACACAAGTATGCTAGGATGGTTCGCACTTCCGTTCGAGGATCCATTACCAAAGTTATTCTTCCAAAGGATTTCATTTATCCTCATGTTGAAGTTACGGGCGATCTCCATGGAAACATCAAGCAAACGCAGTTGTTGGACATCGACTTCACAGATGCAACACAGTTTTCGTAGATGGATTTTCACATGTTCATGGATTTCTCGACACTGTTTCTCAGTGAGATGCACTAGGAGTGGAAATAATTATACATCCCCCTATGTGACTCTACATTGATGAATTTGTATAAATTTCCTATTTTTGGCACCATTGGAGATGTTGCACGGTGTACCAAATTCCTCATTAGTCACGTGCACAACAGTTCCTTGTGGTTGGACTACGCCTACCCCATTCATGTCAACGATATTCACAAGTTGATCAGTCTCTCCATGGAAGGGAGACATGTCACAGAAGGCTTCCAAGTATTAGGGAACCATGGCCATAAAAAGGGTGAGATTATTCTATACGATAAGTATGGCACCCGTCGAGGAGGTCGTGGAGCACATATAGATATAATCAACGATGAGAAGTTATGGTGTTCCTATTATATAATTGCTGGAAACGTCATGAAGAACTACTCTAAGGTTGATTGAATGCTTGGTACTATGTCCATGGAAGAGTTCTAGAAAGAAGGATCCCAACTCAGTTGGTGTAAGTACATTCTTATAGAAATGTTGCACACTTGTGTCGACGCACATGAGCATTCCACTTAATTTATTTATGGATACATGTTGGTTTATTTTATGATGTGTAAATGGAAGTAACCAGTGGGACGCTCTCTCTCTGCCATGCTCGACATCCGACTGGACAATTTGTTCAACTTCTGGCATGCTTGCACTGCCAGTGCAACATACCACGACACAACCTTTCTACAATGGTACTATGACCTTGTCACAACTACCTAGAGGATGAGGATTCCCCATTCTTTGCTCCACCGACATAACCATAATATTTAGTCCAGCATGAGCCAGTACAATACATTTGTGTATCCTCTTGGCACTGCTCCAGCGCTATTCCACATGACACCATTGTCATTCTACCTAGATGAGGCCTTGTTGGACAAGGAATTCATGGATTAGCCTGGATTTACAAAGGAAAATAAAATATTAGGTATTAATTATTCGATGCCTCCCATATCACAATGGCCAACACCTGCATAGACACTTGGTGTAGGCCCCAACTCAACAAAGAGAGATTTGATTCCCTCAATATCAAAGGAAGGGGGATATGAAGGTGAAGAGGAAAAACTACCTAGGGGGACAATTCAGATCCCATTCTCCTCCATCATAGATGATGTCACCATATCTAGTAAGCAGTTATGTGAAGTATTTGCTTATGATTTTCCTATAAAGAAATCATGCATTGATTATCCGTCCAAGTCTATCATCGACCCCATTATCACATAGTCCATTACTCTATCTTCCCTTACACATCTCACTTGAATCGCTAACCCCATTACCTCCTTAGTACCTATTATAACCATTATCGATGACCCCCCACCTAAGCCAAAATATACCCCCATCATTGAGGAACTTACCAACCAACAACATAGCTTGCATATGGATATCCCATTCACTACTACACCATCCCCTTCCCAGACCCACCATGACACCATGAGGACTGAATATAGAAAACCCTTTGCCACTACAACAAGATCCATCTACCCCAAGTTGTCCACCTTTCCCCATGTTTCGCAATTCCATGTTCCACTTGATACCTTGCCAGAGCACAACAGTGATCCCAAACCTGCTAAGGTACCAAAGTTGTAGCAGAAAATGGGTCCATATACTCACACTGACATGATGGACACCAAGGAATATACTCACTCGTCTCACAATATCTGTTTCATTAAGGAACAGATTGAGTCGATGCTACAAGATACCCAATAGTGCCACACAATCTTGGAACTGTGCATCGAGTGCATTGATGTTATTAGGACACTTCCTTCTGAGGTTTAGGATAGGATCGTTCATAGCCTCCACACTACTTCACCTAGTCCTAACAATGTTGGAACACCTATTTTGTCTGATCAATCTGTCGTTAGTGGCCAACCACTAACTTCATGGTTTCCATTGGATCATTCCCTCACCGGTGGAGAGATCATAGCTTGGTCCACAACCCAGATTGTCCATCTCATCTGAGCCTCTATAGATCATCTTGAGTAAAGGATTTCTTCAATTAATCATACTAATGAATATATAACACAACAATCACAATTTCTATGTACAGGCATCGTTGCAACATCATCCGCTAGAGTGCATGAGAAGGGATTGTGTATACAGGCCTTGCAGTTGCGGTCGTTTCTGAGAAATTTCTCCAAGTATGGCCCACTTTCAAAAAAAATTTCCTCAATCTCTCTGAATATATCACCCTAGTTGCACCTCTACAACAAATTGAGCTCATTGTTGATGCCTAGTCACAACTAGCGGCAAGGACCGACATCCTTTAACAAGAGATGCAGAAAATCAAGTTGAAGGAAAAGGAGCAACCTCAGAAAATGATGTAAAAGGTCACTAAGGAATTCATGGAGGGATATCTCATTGGGTCCTCTCTTCATGCTCATGCAGATGAATGCCACCAACTCTTTGAAATGGTCAATGACTAGGTCAGCTTGTTGGAATGATGGAGTAAGCCAATTGAAGAGTTGCATGCACAACTCAACTGGATGAACACAAAAGAATAATTCAACACTAACCCAGTTGAGTAGGAAACAAAATTTGCATTCATCCAAGTTGAAGATGAAAGACTGGATGCAATAGTTGAGTCTAATTGGGCCACCAAGAAAGAACTCAGAAACTTTTAGCCTACAGTGGAAGATGAGTATGTCCAAATGAAACATATTTATTCCATTGCCTACACTTAATCGACTACACTATTGGCTACTGGTCCCGAGGATCCCAATGTGACCATCATCCAAGCGTTTGTTAGAGGAGCCTCAATCTTAGAAACAAAAAGGAAAGATCACATGGAGCACTACAATAGCTTCTGCCAATAGGCTATCACAATTGTGCCTAAGTTGGGTCCTTCATTTTTAGAAGGCCATGGGAAGGAAGCAGAATGTTGACTTGGGATGAGTCAAATGTTTTGGTCGGGGCCTGTTGGGCCCTTTGTTTTGAGAAGTGTTATTTTTAGAGAAATGCTAAAGTTTTGTAGAAAGAACAACATGTCAGTGAAAGACTTGAAGTGGTGGGAAAAAGTTAGATGAGAGGGAAGCTAACTGTAAAGTGTAAAAGCGATGAAAACAACAAAAATAATCATGTGCCAGCTAGACGAGTAATGGCGAAAGAAAAATATCTTCGAGCACATGCAAGTAAAAAGAGGGAAAGACAACAAAATCAAGAATTCAAGAAGCACCAAAGGGAAAATTATAAATATGGATATATGCAAAGGGGGAAAAGGTTGTTACTATGGGTTATTATTATCACTAATTTTATTGAGTCATTCTTGGGAAGCTATTGTAAAAGATTTTTTAATGTTACTATGCTTGCACCAAAGCTTAAAAGTCTTTAATGGGTATCTGGGAATAGATTTCGCTGCATAAGCGATTATATGAGAGATGTGCTCATTGTATGAAAACTTTGAGATACTGATAATATAATGGATTGTTTGGGCCCTACAAATTTATTAGATTGTGTATGAATCTATATTTTCTATGTTGCGCAATTACGTATGTCATGTATATTTAGCATTTAATCATTGTCTATGATTGTCTTATGATTGTCTTTGCATATTGATGGATGAATTTGAACGTGGTAACGTTAAACCCAATGATGTATACTATTTGAATCACTTCACCTCACATGTCTTGGTTTCTCTTTGGGTGAGACATCCTTCCCTTGTGGAAGGTTGAATATGCCAACACTCCTATGGTACAATGGTACCCTTCTCGATTTTTCGCCAACAGGAATTTGTTTTAAATAGGGTACCTTTAGCCTCCCCATAGTCTCCTTAGTCATTGTATTTATGGCGGCCCCTAGATCATTTAATTATTGGAGATACATGTATTTTTAATGTGGACATAAACAACGGGGCTCCTTGGATCTAGATACTTGGAAACAAATATTTTTCCAAGCATTGGATAGGATGATTAGCCAATGACATGGATAGCAGGAGGATCCTCTTTCTTCCTTCCAGGATTCTTTTGGCATATTTATTGGATAGTTTTGGCGTAAATGAGAACATCCTTGATCGGTTCAAATGATGGGATCTCGACTCACATTTTTCAATTCCCTAGAAATCCAAAATCGGGATGGGAAAGGGTTTTTTCCAAACTTAACCTCTCTAGATAGGGAATAATTTTTTTGTCTCTAGGTTGTGGTTGTTTTGAAATTTTTGGGGAGGTGATTTGTGTGATTGGTGGATTGGTAGCATATTTCGTTCGTATAGACTTGTATCCTCCTATTGGTTCACCCTCTACATCATCCTCTATGATGATCGGAGAAGTTGGATTATTGAGGAATCTTCCTGGTCTGAAATGTATACTCTGGCAATATATAGGGGTGAGGAAATAAGTAGGAGAACTAGAAAACTCAATGTTATAAGCGACTTGAGTTGGTTTATTGTTTGGGTAGGTAATTACGGTCTTGGATGATGATTGTTAGTGGGTGGGATATAATTGTTACTACCACTGAGGTAATTCAAGTTGTTGTTCTAGAAATTGTGGGGTCACCTGTTGTTGTTGGGTTCCAAAGGGAGATCCCCACCAAACTTGTGTCCATTGATAGGTTTGGGTTGGTTGGGATGGCCATTGTTGCTAAGGTATGGAGGAGCGTAAAGGGTGATATGAATACTATAGTTGTTGGTTATTCCAAAAAATATTATAAAATTGTGAAGAGTCTTGAACCATACCTAGAGGACATGGCTACCAAGGTCACTTATAAAAAATGAATTAAGTATTCTCTTCTTATTCATTAGTTTCTTGCTACACAACTTTTAGTCCTTGCATAGAAGGGTAATTAAGTATTCTCTACTTGTTCATTAGTTTCTTGCTACACAACTTTTAGTCCTTGCATAGAAGGGTAACTCGTTATAGCATGGTTGTATTCTCAAATGCCATAGATTTTTACGTTGTTCGATGGAAAATATCTCATGGGATGCTTCTTCCTACATTTGGAGAAAAATGTAGATAGTACCAGCTCTACCTCTTCCTTATCTGCTTTGACCTGTAATGTGTGAAATTGTAAGCTCAAAGAACGAAGAATATAAGTTTAAAAATTATCCAAAAAAATTACCAATTTTGGCCCATGTAACTCCAAATGATTTTGTGATTCTTGCAGCAACATATTCAGGATTCTTCCCAACATATTGAGGATTCTTCCCATGTTTTGAACTCCAACATGAATATGTTTTTGCATAATTCATAGATTTCATTATAAATTAACTCGGAAATGCCTCCTCCTCCCATCAAATTCAAGATATCCATACATTCATCGTAAATATCTCTTATCGGGATAACTCTCAAAGTGTATTTAACAAGTTGAATTTGTTTTGACCTATGTGCACTGTAATGAAACCTTTCCACGCAATCTTCTAATATCTCGTCTTCCTTTTGAGTCATTTTGAATATTTCTTCTCATAGATCTCGGGGCTTAGAAGTAATCTTGGTGTTTCTTTAAAAATGCTTGTCTCATTTTATTCAAAGTATGGATGATGCTCCCTCCAAACCCTAAATCCTATGAAAAAGTCAAAATTTTATAGAAAGTATACAAAATTTTTAAAATTTGAATATTTTTACAAAACTATCTCCAAACATTTTATATTTTTTATTTTCTGTAGGATTAGTAAGATTATCTCATTTTCTATATTTTAATATAAATTTTCATCCTTAAAATCATCCCTCACAGTGCTCTCACACAAACTAGATTCTATTGGAAATTAGAGTCTTGCTAACCACCAATAAACTCTTTAGTGTTTTCTCTGCTAATATAAATCAACTCTACTTTTGCTGCAAATGCAAGTTCTATAATAACTTCAAGGGTGGAGTTCCTTATTTGATCTCTCCTTCTTTTGATCTACCTACACAAACATAAACATTAGTAGGTCGAGAGGTTCTTTCTGCATCACGTCTTCGTGCTCTTGGATTTCTAGTTGTTCTCATGTATTTTAATATATGTCTAGAACATTTCATATGAGCTACTATAAGGAGGAATATAGACTTTTCCCTACAATGAAAATCCCCTCATCATGTGTTATCTAATTCACATAACTTCTTAAACCCTTTTGACACCTCCTAGAAATGATGTAAAAAATGACCTTAGTAAATTTAATTGTCAACCCATGGATGGTTTTCTTGCAAGGTATCCTGAAAAATAAATGCCATAATTTAAAATTTTCTCAAAGGTTGATTTTTAATATGTTGTCTATGCCCTACCTAGAAATCCAATTATGATTATGATAAAATGATATTGTTTTATGTTACAAAGAAAATTCATTCAAGACAATGCATTGTAATTAAACATGTTGTGATAGTGAAATGTTATGATAGTCAAATGAAAGATCAGTAACATGCGATCTAAATGGTACACAACGATTCGTAGAAATCAATTCATCTACTGCAATTTGAAAACACACACAACAATCTGTAAATGAAATTACACACATAACAATCTCTATATGAAACTAGAGAACTAAAATATGAATAAGATCAATAACATGCGATCTAATTGATAGACAACGATTCGTAACAATCAATTCATCTTAGATACATTTACACAACTCCTTTATAATCAGGTACATTCAGCTTAGATACGTTGAGTGTTGAACCTTGAAATAGATTTTAAAAAAATAAGATATAAATTTTAGAAATATAAATATGTTTCTTTACATTTAAATTTAATTTAATTTTTTAATATTATATATATATATATATATATATATATATATATGTAAACAACTCATTCCTTTACCTACAACATTCCTTCCTCTAGATACARCTATTACATTTRTTYTTAATCAGTTTCTGATCAGAAATTTTTTCTGTATTTGTTCCATGCATGATTTAATTACCTTCCATAAAGATGATGCGCTGCTATATTATTTTTAGTGGGGAAGATAGTTATCGACAACAACGGGCCCATTGTTCTTTCAGATTATGAAATAGATTGTGTGGAGTTTTAGCTTGTAGTAAACAGAATCAAATCTCTATTGTTGCATACCACGATGATCTGTTTGGGATTCTCTCAATATGTTACTTGAATTTTGTATAAATGATGTATTTTGCAGATATTTTTAGTGATGTAACGAGTTGATTTACTTAGTACAAAGTATTAAGCAAAGTTTATCTCTATTTTTTTAACATGAGTATTTAGTAGTATAAAGGTTTCAAACAAATTTTATCAGCATAAGAGTAAGTTAAAAACTTTCTCACAATTCCTTCTATCCAAGTATTCAATAATACTAGATATAACAAAAACCATAAACCATTTATGATTTTCCAAAATTATATATGTTGGAAACCACTAATATTTGAATGGCCAATTGCTACTGCTTAGCATTCATTGTGTGTTTCTACTCAGTTGTTATTCCCTATCACAACCAAGTATTTCTTGAGATAAACTATTTAATACACAACTACAAGGTGCATGATACATGTGTCCCAACATTCTCTTGAGGGTCATATACCTTGAAGAGTCTAAGGGAGAATGCATCAAATTGTGAGTTAACTGTTATAGGCCACAAGGCCCATAGACTCACAACACCACTTGATTTTACCTTTGCTCACTAGTTTTGTCAACTCATTTGCAACATTATGCAAAGTGTCAACCTTCTCTACCTTTCCATCCTCTACCATACCCCAAATGAAATGCTAGTAGATATCAATATGCTTTGTATTTGCTTGAGTATTTCACTAAAACATCACTATGATAACAAATGGAATATTTTGAAGTACCTTGTAAATACATGAAGACCCTCTACACTATAGTCCATTGTTGAGGTCTAGGATTGGCCATAAATTGCTTCAAGACCCCCATTTCTTGGGAGATGTCTAGTCTAGTAGAGATCATAGCACAAATCAAACTACCAACTACGCTATCATAAGGAGTACAAGCCATATCCTCCTCCATCTCTATAGGTGTTGTAGGACATTGCTCAACTAAAATATTAGTTTCCACATAAAATAAAACACTGGATGATTTGCAGTCTACCATGCAAAAACGTTGTATCCTATAGCTCTTGTACTTACTCTAGTTCAACCAAATATTTATGTTAGCTCTATCTCTATTGATGCCCATCCCTAAGATATATTTAGCAACCCCCAAGTCTTTCATGTCAAATTGTGTTGAAAACTAAGACTTCAAATCATGAATCACATTCTTACTATTACTAAAAAATAATATATCATCTATGTACAAAGTGATAACAAGGAAATGACCACCACCCTCTTTGTAATACACATAGCGATATGATTTAGATACTAGAAATCACAATCCCAACATAAAATAATCAAAATTTTGGTACTACATTCTAGGAGACTACTTGAGACCATGTAATATTTTTTTAATTTTGAAACAAATGACTCTTTACCTTCTTCAAAGTAATGGTTTGGTTGTCTCATATAGAACTACTCCTTCAAGTCGCCATATAGAAATATTTCTTTCACATCCATTTGTTCTATCCCTAATTGAAAGGTCGTTTCTATAGACAACATAAACCTAATAGATATCACCTTAGCCACTTGGGGAAAAATATCAACAGGGTATATACCTAAACGTACGAATATCCTTTCACAACCAACATTTCCTTGTACTTGTCAACATTGCCATATGAACCAATATTTTTTTTTAACACTCATTTACATCTAACAAGTTTCTTTCCATCAAGAAATGGTACGAAGTCTCATGTATCATTCTTTATAAGTGAAACCATCTCCTCATTCATGGCCAATATTTAGGACTCCTTATATTCCATATCATTTCCTTTTTCATAGTTCTAGGCTCATTGGTGTTAGTAGATGAAGAAAATATACATCTAAAATCAAATGGACTATAATTGTACATTTTTGGTTTCCTGCCTTGTTGAGTGGACCTCATTAAAGTTTGAGATTAATTGTCTCCCTCCACTTATGAACCCTTTGAGACCTACTCCTCACCAGATCCATCATGAACATCTTGTTCAATTTCTAGTTCAACTTTTTCAATCTTGGGTGGTAGCTAGACAACTAACTTATTCTCATTCTCTTTCACTTGCACCACTATTGGAGAAGACTTGAATTCTCTAAAGATAACATTTCTACTATACAAAATTTTATGAGCCATTGGATCCAAAAACTTGTACCCTTTCACACCAACAACATATCCAAAGAAGATACATTGTGTTGCCTTGTTATCCAACTTTCAAATGCTTCTCTTAGGAACATGAGCATATGCCTCACAACCAAAAAC
>JASDQU010100880.1:349622-384892 GCA_032191745.1 Picea mariana
TCTGCATCCTCTCCTCAATGGTACTGACCAAAATCTGTAGTTCAGCTTCTGATGATTTCAGCTGCTTCGTTTCTTTGTCCTTCAACTGTGACCTCTTGATCAACAAGTTGGTCTCCACATCAACTGCAATTTTCTGCATTTCTTCAAGGTTTGCAGTGTTCCTTTCTCTTAACTGAAATGTCATCTCGGGATAGAAGGCATCTGGGTAATGCAAGTGAGCTGATCCAGGGGGTGGCCTTATATTAGCAGGTATGGCATGATATACTTTATTGAATCTAGATGAAAACTGCTGTACTGTCTCCCCTGGCTTTCTTTTCAAGTGTTCATACTCTTCTAGGACAAGGAAAACATTTACCCTAACCACCCATCTATCTAGGAAAACTTGCATGAACTGATCAAAATTTCTGATGCTTGCAGCTGGCAGATTTCTAAACCAATCTTTGACTTGACCTCCCAGAGATAGGGCAAACATTCTGATGTAGACATTATCATCTTCAACCTCATAAAGGTCAAGGAAATCTTCAAGGTTTTGCATATGTTTTTCAGCAGTGATCTTGGCATTCTCTCCATCAAACCTAGGAAGATTATCAATGTAATTGACAGGGAGGTCATGGAGAATAGGAGGCAACTCTAGAGGCTTGTATCTGTCTGGGACTTTGGCAAGCACAGGAGATGGAGAAAGAGTCTTACAAACATCCAGAGGTTCAGCAGGAATAGGAGACAAAGCAGGAGGCTTATGTCTCACTATGGTTTCTACAGGTGCATCTGGGATGTGCACATGTGTATCAGCATGTACATAATCTACAGTTGAGGGTATGATCTCTTGAGACTCATCAGTTGACTGATGGTCAAAATAATCTTCATCAATATACTTCTGACCAGGTTTAGAAAAAGACAAGACATGATTGCAGATAAAACCAAAGATGTCTTGAATGCAATTTGAGCTTGAATACCTGGTCTTTCTAGGCTACTTGGTCATGCTTCAGGTTCTTCCTCTAGTGGAGTCTTCGAGCTGGCACTGTCTGGAGTTGTTTGGAGTCACCAGGTGAATGATCTCAGCCTTCTTGTGTCTGGTCACTGTCCACCATCAGTGATCAGAGCTGGAGCTTGAAATGTACTACTGGGAAAAGTTCCCCAGCGGAGTCGCCATTATGTTATCACTCTGTAATTTTTCCCAAGGCTGAAAGGAAATAACAGAGGCAACATCAGAACCGCTTCGAGTCTTGGATATAGCCCTCCAAGACTTAGAGAGGGATCTCTCTGTCTGATATAGCTTTGTTTTGACTTTAGATTTTAGGCTAGGTAAAAAGAACATGTGGGTTTTGTTGTAAAAGGGTTTATAAATTGGTTGAGGCAGCTTACACATCCATTGGGCTATGGGGTCTACAATTAGTTACGAATGAAATACAGCCAGAAATGCTGAAGAAATACTTCACAAGGCAAGATAACACACTCACTGGATCTTTTATATTTAAAATGATGATTAGAAGAAAAGATAAGGAAATAACTCCAACCAACAAGCACTTAAGAATCTCTTGATTGAAGATATTTAGAAGATGAACACTGAAATCTTTAGAATCGGAAACAGGGTATCAGGGATAAATCCTGTAACATAACGCTATTCGTAAAGATCAGCTTCAGAAAAACAAGATTATTACAGAGCAAGAAAACATTTATTGATAAATCACATCACCAGTAAACATGCACAGGAATCCTGTAAAGAGCCTCTTTCATTAATGGCAGATCTATTCAAAAATGTTACAGCTCGGTAGCCTCCAGGGCATGAAGATCCAACCCTATTACATTAAAATCATCTCCTTAAATAATACATATCATCCCAATCAAGTTCGGAAGTCGGTTTAACCGTCTCAGCCAAGAATAGCCACCACTCCCACGAAATTCAGAGTTTGTTGCCATAAAAAATGGACCGTTTTTCTGCGAAACAGGGGTCCGTTCAGACATGATTCTTTCTTCAAATATGACACCTGGGAGAAAAATCAAAGAGGCTATTGTAGATTGGCATGTTTTGGACAAAAACCTCCTTCGGTTTCGCAAAACTCATCCCCAGCTGGCCGTGACAGCTCCTGGAAAATCGGGACTGAAATTGAAAATGGAAAATATGGAAAAATAGGCCTCGAAGATGCCTTCAACTCTCTCTGCTCGTAACTCCGTTGCAAAAACCAAAAAAAGGGTTTTGTTCCTCATCCTGTGCTGACCAAAAACCTCTCTCGTATTTTTAAAATTCGTCTCCGTTTTCTCAGGATCTCCGTCGGAAGAAGACATGGTAACATAGGCAAAAATTGGCAAACATGAGGGAAAATGGTTTTGGGCGGGAAAAATTTCGGACCCCCCCCCTCGTTAAATGCAGAATGCCCGGGGGGTCCGAAATTGAACCTGGGCCATGGATCCCGATGATCAAATCCGGGCCGTTGGAATTTGCATGGGTTTTTAATTATGATATCGGACCCCCCCCCCCCCTCGTTAAAAGTCGAACTCATGGGGGGGGTCCGAAATTGAACGAGGTGCATTGATTTTTGTTTGTTAATTGAATGGGGGGCGTGTGGTATAAAATATACATTGGGGTTATGGATAGGCGGGAATGTAAGTGGGGTAAAAGTGGGGTGACGTAGGGGGAGTGGGTAGTGAAGGTAGGTGGGGGGGTGACGTAAGGTGAGGGGACGTGAGGGAGGAAAACGGAATCACCTAAGCTATACTTCGTCACCGGGAGAGATGCCAAATCAACATTCGAAGTATCGATTCGCCTATAATTATAGGACCCCTAACACCTCTTGTCCAAAATAATCCTAGGATACCATTCAAACCTTCCTTGATAGGTGGAAACCTCCAAACAAGGAGAATATCCAACAACTATGCAAAACATAGAGTTTGCAGCACCAGTTTGCATCGCACTGGTGTTTTAATTATATCTCTCAATTTACAAATTGGGTCAGGCTACACTTTTGATAGAAAGTCAATGACATTATCATTATCCTCCATAAAACATTTCAAAAAAACCCACCTCACCGTTTTTGAGTTATGATCAAACCTTTAGACACATCTGCCAAAGGAAATGAGTTTGCAACGCATCTATGAGTGACTTCGCAGCACCTGTGATAGTTTGTAGCGCCAAAAGAAAACAAGTGGCCACACTCCTTTACTAACCTCCAAACAAGACAAAAAATCTCATGGAGTTCTTGATGTCTATGAGGTTGATGCTAGTAATTTCATATTTGCACCCAGATTCCTGCAAGCTTCCTAACCTCCAACCCTCATCCAAGATAGTTCGTAGCACCAATCATCACTTCGTAGTGCCACAAAGAGAAACAACCACTCAACCCTTTCCATACCTTAAAGCAAGGTGTAAAATTTCATAGAGTACTTGGTAACCTAGAGTTGAATGTTGATACATTCATATTTGCACAGGGACGGCTACAAGTGGTCTAACCTCCAAGTATCCTCTGCAATCAATTCACAACAGATTTCACAGTGTCAGTCATAGTTTGCAGTGCCTGCTCTAAAATTTGATTTTGAGTGCTTCAAGGAAACAATTAGGATATCCAAATTTATGATCCCTGTAAGTTGTTAGAGATAAACCTTTAAAACAATAAAAAACCTTGTCATGTCATAAGTAAATGATTATTTTGAATGAAGGCGGTACTTTGAGTGCGTTACGAACTCTCCTAGTGAGTTGGAAATGCTCAAACCACAAACCAATTTGACAGCATGAGCGGGTAAAGTAATAGCTAGAGATACTTCACACAACTTATGGAAGTGAAATGTCAAGGTGGTGATGGTGATTAGAAGGATGTGACTGATGAAAACTAACACTCCTTGTCATGATGACTAAAACACGACCCAGGAGACAACCACAAGATCCTAGACTCATGCTAAATTGACTTTGGTTTATAAAGACAATCTAAATATTGAAAAATGACTCTAGGAAGAAAACATAGAACTACAAAGAACCTATGACTCAAAGAAAAGGACTAAAATGACTTTTTGATTCCCCCCACAACTCTATGTGATAACATCTGGCTCCATAGGGGATGGCATGCTCCCTGTGAGATTCCAAGAACATGTAGTTCCAATGGCCTTATCCATGGGTTATGGAGTCATCTGTGCAACCAACCTATGTAGCACTGCCAAAATATGCCACTTATTCAAGCAAACTAATAAACCTACTACAAACAAACCTCACACTGCAAATCTAATCACACTATGAAAACTAAAGAAAATAAAATGCTCGGGAAGCCAACTTATTTCCTATGCTATCCTACCTCTAACCAGATCTGCAACTTGCTCATGTAAATGAAAATTTCCACAGCAACCATTGAAATAACTTTAGGACTGAAAGAATCCCATCTATTCCATTGATCAATAGATAATAAAAGAAATATAGTGTCAATGATATAAATGCTTTCAGAAAATCATACTCACCCACAAAGACTGGTGAAATAATGCAATATGAAATCTTTGGAGAATCTGAAAGATATGAATCCCATAAAGACGATATTGGATCCTCAAAACCAAGATCAGAAACATGATGATTCAGAAAAGTTAAATGCCAATGCATACATTCCCCTTTGCCTAAAAATAGATGACCTTCATGTTCTTTCATGAGACGCTCTTGAGCATCGAGAATGACAGTTTCCTCTTCATAAAAATGGTCATATGATAATTGTATAGCAAGATTTAAAGCATCCTAATTATGATCAGCTAAGAATATATAGTTATCTATAAAATCATCCTTTAATGGATGCTCAAAATGATTTGGAAACTGATCATATGCATGATGTACATCCTGATCCATAGAAAAATCTGGAAAAAACTATCAAATGATGTCCCAAATCTAAATTATACTCACGTTCCTCTTCCTATCCCAAATTTGAATTATACTCACATTCTTCTTGTTGTTCCTATGCATGCATATTTTCAAGGTAAGCCTGGTCTCAAATCCTTTTGCAAGTTCGAATGTTCTTCTCGACTTCCTCTGCATATTCAAACAACCGTCTTAATGATGAGGATTTCCTTTCTCTCAGGAGAAGGACAAGATATGAATGTTGAGTTTCTACATAGTACACCATGGCAACAGTCTCAAAATTCCGAATTTTCAATGGCATGCTATGATAAAAATTGTAAAATCTCAAGTTGAAGACAGCCAAAGCTTATTCCTCCCCTCTCCTCAAAACATTAAAATAAATCAGGTATTGATCAAAGGACTTATTCTCACCCCAATACTTTAAAAATTAATTACATAACTCAATCCAAGAACCAATAGAATCAGCTCCCAAACCCTTGAAGCACAAAGCAGCATCCCCAAACAAGGATTTGGAAAACAACGTCATGGTAACATCTTCATGTACTGTCTCAAACTGATCAAAAAAGTTCTCAAAAGATCCCAAATTCCTCTCGACAGTAATATGACCCTCGCTAGAAAAATGAGGAAGATACTCAAAGAAATTAAGAGGGTAAGGATGAAGATCCAATGGTAGTCTTAAAGGTCTAAAATTTTTCTCTCTAATTCTAGTTTGGACAAAAGTGGGCTGAAAATGAGGTTTAACAAGTTGATTGCAAGGATGAGCAATGATAGTAGTAGGTGATAATATCTGAGAAGATAATGAATCAATTTCATCATCCTCATGATTACAAGGCTGAGCATGTTCAGGAAGGATTGAGATATAAACCTCGTTCTTCTCAAATGTTTCAGATGAAAGACTAAGGTCAACATCAACTATGTAAGCAGAATGAAAATCATCTTCTTAGAAAGAGGGATATATAGTAGTGGGCTTATGGTCATCAAAGTAAACAAAGAACTGAATAATTCTCCTAATATATGAAGGAAAGGACATGAAAGAAATGATAAAAAGAATATGAGCTATTGAAGGAAACTAATATATTGATAACTGGACTTCATATTTCTTCCTTCCATTCTCTGTTTGAGATCATTCCTCAGTGGAGTCTTGTAACTTGATTTTAATCACCAATAAGTTCTTCAAATGTGTGGAGTCACCATGGTGAAAAAATTGTAGTCTTGTCTGTCACCAATCCATGCTCACCATCAAGAACTGGTAGTAATATGTGTCGTACAACCCATGGAAGATATTCAACTTCGTCCCCGACAACAACACCAAAAATGTTAGCATTGACAGTCACACTTATTTTTCTATAAGTGCAAACCCAGTACCCATCATAATATAATGTATTAAATTGGTTGAGTAGGTGTATCGGCAAGACTAGGAAAGAAAGGAAGAGGGAAACAAATTGTTTGTAGAGGCATTCCATTGGGCAAGGAGTCACAACATCCTATAGATCAAAGGAAATCAATTTGTATATCAGAAAAAATGGATATATAATAATGAGTAGAAGCATGGTGAATATGAAAAAAGGAATAACATCCATTGTATAGAGATCCTTTCTGCATACAAATAAATATTCTTTGACAATAAACAATGATTAAATGGGAAAGCTACAACAGATCCTTTGTTGTTCATGAATCCATCCATCAATGGCAGCTTTGATCCTAAAACCCTACAATGTTTTCAAGCAAGAAGATAACAAAGAAATGGAAAAACACAGAAGAAAATATGATAACATTTCTCATGAAACTTTAATGGCAGAAAATGTAATTACAAACAGGCCCTCAGGATTACAAATGAGCAACTAAAACTGCTCCTCTAGTTCTCTCCTCTCTTGGATCTTGAATCCAACCCTTTTCCCATCAAAAACCCTTTCATTCATAGTGCATAATCTCTATCTACCCTAAGGAGGTTGAAACCAAGAAGTTACATAGGATCCTCCTCCATTTAGGAGTCTTGTTACAAAACATTCCAACAAAAGCCTAACAAATTCCTATTTTTTGGGGATTTTGTCTATGATGATAAATTCATTTTGAAATAGGTCATCCTAATTGATATGGAGATGGAACACATGTCCTTCATGTCCAAAAAAATCCTAGGATACCATTCGAGCCTTCCTTGACAGGTGACAACCTCCAAACAAGGCAAATATCCAACAACTATGCAAAACAGAGAGTTTGCAGTTCACTGCTGTTTTAATTATATATCTCGACTTACAAAATGGGTCAAACTTAAATTGGAACAACACGTCAATGACATTATCATTATCCTCCACAAAAAATTTCAGAAAAAACCCACATCACCGTTTTGGAATTATGATAAAATCGTTAGACACATCTACTACAAGAAATGAGTTTGCAATGCCTCTATCAGCGAGTTCGCAGCGCCTCTGATAGTTCATAGTGCCAAGAGAAAACATGTGGCCACACTACTTTCCTAACCTCCAAAAAGGAAAAAAAATCTCATGGAGTATTGAATGGCTATGAGGTTGATGCTGGTAATTTCATATTTGCACTTAGATTCCTGCAAGCTTCCTAACCTCCAACCCTCATCCAAGACAGTTTGTAGCCCCAATGATCAATTCATAGTGCCACAAAGAGAAACAACCACTTTGCCTTTTCCAGACCTTAAAGAAAGGTGGAAAATTTCATAGAGTACCTGGTAACCTGGAGCTGAATTTTGATACCTTCATATTTTCACAGGGACTCCTACAAGTGGTCTAACCGCCAACTATCCTCTGCAACCAGTTCACAGTAGAGTCACAACGCCAGTCATAGTTTGTAGCACCTACTCCAAAATTTGATTTTGAGTTCTTAAAGAAAACAATTAGGATATCCAAATTTATGATCCATGTAAGTTGTTAGAGATAAACCCTGAAAACAATAAAAACCCATGTCACATCATAAGTAAATGATTATTTTGAATAAACGGGGTACTTTGAGTGCGTTGCAAACTCTCCTAGTGAATTGGTAGCGCTCAAACCACAAATTGATTTGATGGCATGAGTGGGTAAAGTAACAGCTAGAGATACTTCAAATAGCTTATGGAAGTGAAATTTCAAGGTGATGGTGGTGATTAGAAGGATGTGACTAATGGAAACTAACACTCTTTGTCATGATGACTAAAACTTGACCCAGGACACAACCACAAGATCCTAGACTAAGGCGAAATTGACTTGGATTTATAAAGACAATCTGAATATTGAAAAATGACTCTAGGAAGAAAACATAGAACTACAAAGAAGCTACGACTCAAAGAAAAAGACTAAAATGAATTTTTGATTCCCCCCACAACTCTATGTGATAACACTAACTACCATTATCGGTCCTCAACACATTAATGTTTCTAGCAATGGATTTTCCAAGAGAGATTTAAACTACTTAAAATGACTAAAGGTATCATAAATAATTCTAAGAAAATATACCCATGTCCTTTTATAGTAATCATCAATGAATGAAACATAATACAAATCCTTATAAATTGAAGGAACTTTCACATGACCAAATACATAAGAATGAATTAAGTCTAACAACTCACAATATTTATGAAAACTATGATAAAATTTAACATGGATTTGTTTACCATATATGCAGTGCTCATAAAAATCAAATTCAAGAGCACAATCATTCAATACATCAACAAATTGTTTTTTCAAGACTTGTAGGCCCTTCTCACTTATATGGCCCTATTTTTGGTTCCATATGATTGTTTCCTAAAAATGTAACATCATTTTTGAAGAAAAATATCATTTAGGTATTGGGAAAGTGTGATCATTTGAAGTTGATGCAATTTATGATTGTGAAGGTGTGGGTTCTACAAATTTTTGTGTTGAAGAATTTGAAAATTGATTTCATTAGATGGTGCACGCATCAACTTGGAATAAAGTTCCCACATGAATACCCTAAGAAAACACCATAGATCCTGAAACCATTACACCCTTTGTCAAAGAAAATAACCTATGCATCTTCATCATTAGGTTTTCTTACCTATAATTGGCTCTATACCAAATCCAAAATGTTGAAAACTCCACTAATCCCCTTCACTCTACCATTAGGGAATCTTATCAAGACTCTACTATGGATAACTATGTTAATATTATACTCATCAAATAGATATACTATCCCACCATAATATTTTTGATACACTAAAAATGAGTTCTAATGGGAAGTCATATGGAAGTGAGCTCCAAATTTTATCAACCTCACACTTTTCCTTGCATGAGTTTCCAAAGATGCAACAAAGGAATGTACTTCATCCTCCTAAGAATATTTTTACACATCATCACAATCATTATTTTCCTTCTTATTCTTATTTTTCTCTTCCTTGTAGTCTCTTCAGAAATACCCAACCTTTCCATAGTTTGAACATTTTTCCTTGGACTTTCCAGGAGACTTGGGTCTCCCATTGGATTTGGATCTTCCCTTTTATATCTTCTTCCATTTATCCATCAATATTTCATGAACAACCAATGACTCATTTGTGGATTAAAATTATTTTCACCTCACCTCCTATAAGAGTGGAGCAATCATAACCTCATCAAGTACCAATGTCTTTAGACTGCTTTTAATGGCCATTAGAAGGCTGTCCCATGAAGCTAATATATAAATAAAAAGGGTCATACAATGATCATTTTCTTCCATCTCACTCTAGATAAGATCAGTTGAGTCACAATAGTATTAAATGTATTCATATTCTTAGCTATAGAGTCACCATCATCCATTTTCATGGAGAATAATTTTTTCTATAAAAAAAATCATTAACCATATATTTAGCCCTGTACGAATCCCCTAACTTCTTCTAGATATTTGGCATGATTTTTTTCTTTGTAAATGTTCAATAACACAAAATAAACCAATCAATGTATGATAAGGATCCTTACCTTTCTCTCCAAAACTACCCACTCTTCATCTTTCATACCATTGTGTTCGGTACCATATACTACAACACATATAATATAAACCACAGATATCGATATAAGAGTAAATCCTTGATATTGAGCTTCCATGAATTAATTTTAGTGAAATTAAACTTCTTCATTTCTAATATAGATGTGCTTGCCATTTCTTTGCAACAAGATTTCATTCTACACAAGTTCCCACTCAAACCAAGATTAGATAATAAAAAAAATCGTGTCCCTAACACCTTGGATCCGAGGTCATTATGTTTGATACAAAATGAAAGGAAGTAGAAGTGTGTAATATGATTCCTACACTAATCAATGAGAGAGAATTGTGCAAAAAAACTAAATAAATTGACTTGTATTAATAAAACCATTGAATAAGGTGACTTCCTATGAAAAACCATTCTAGGAGAAAAACCACACACTCCAAAGAATGCTCAATGTACTTTTCAACAACCAAAAAATGGTTACAAAACATTACAAAGTTTCTTTGATCTTAACATGATTATTTAATGAAATAATTAATGTTCTAGAGAATTTATCTTAACATAATAGTAAATTAAACTATCTCACAATTCCTTCTACCCAAGCACTCTATAATAGGCATAACAAAAACTATAAACAATTTATGGTTTTCCAATTCTACACTATGGAAAGAAACAACAATTAATTGGCCATATATTTATTCTCCTCATTCGTTGCTTGGTACTACTCAACATCTAATCCCTACTAACTCCTAGCATATATTGATAGAACTTCTCTACTGCACAAATGCAAGGTGTATGACTAATGCAAGTCAAAAGTAAACCCTGCCAAATCCTTCTCTATTACCTAACATGATCTAAATCAAACTCGTGGATCACCCATAGAACTAATCAGAGTTCAAATTGCACAGCGTTAACGTGTGGGCTCCTTATAGGTGCAGTTACCGATCATCTTGATATTGACAGTCCATAGCGATTGTGAAACCCCAAGTAGCACGTCGTTTATCGGAGAGCTCAATCTCACCAATGTGAAAAATGCTTGCCTGAATCCTTTTAATCATGGTCCTTGATCATCCACCTCGACGAGATCAATGGTGTTGGATGATTTTGGAACCTCAACCAACACACTAGTTAATTTCCTCTTCTCTCACTGTAATGATTCCCATCCCTTAATCTGGTGCTTGCGCATCCAACAGTCACAAATTGATTTGATCGTTGACCAGTCTACCAATGAATTGAGAAATTCTTGTTTGTTTATCTGAGAGATGAACAACTCTCATTCTTCCTTCTGTGACGATTGCCTCCTCTACACAGTGTTAGCACTGAGATTCACCCTCAAATTGAAAGAGGATAAGCCTAGTACCCATCAAAATGTTTGTGGAGGTAGGTTTATGAATGGAGGTCAAGTGGAAAAAGATCAGTATGAGAATGTTTAAACACAGAAAATGGACAAGAAATGCATAGGGAAATGAGGTCCTCATTAACTTCATTCAGTAGTTTAAGGTTAAAGGTGAGAAAAAGGAAGACTTACTAAGAAAGGTGGTCAAGTCTGCCATGGGCACCTGGCCTTCAAGCAACTTGGTGAAGAAAAAATAAAGAACAAGAGCACTCTTGAAATTAAGTTTTGGACACTAAAATATATCACAACAACACAATAATCAAACCTCCATTACCATGTGACTACAAAAAATCGTCTCGATCCTCCATGCACATGTATTTCATCATAAGAAGAAACAAGGTAGCAAATAAAATACTAAAACTGGTCACAACAGTATTATAATCAAACCTACATTACAATACGACTACAACCCTCGTCTGGATCCTCCATGCATGAGTGTTTCAATACAAATTACACAAGATAATGAAATAAAATGACTTCGATTAATGTGAAAGTCTTAGGTCTCATACAAAAATGAGAGAACAACTTTGTTATCAAAATATTACAAAATAGGGAGCTCTTCTCAACCAGTTGACGAACTTAACAAAATCTTGAACTGATCTATTTATAATCGGATCGGTTCACAACTGCTAGGAGTGTGATCTAGCCATCCCATTCAAAACTTTACATCTATGCATCCTTCTGTCATACTGCCTGTGTTTACTCCTTCCAAATGCAAGCTCGGATCAATATGGGCATGCCAGAAGAAACCATCCATTGTGGTACCTCAGGCTGATAGTTCTTCCTTCTCGGCCATAGCTTCCAAGATTTTTATTTATGGACTGAGCTGAGGTTCCAGCTACCGGTCCTTTCTCATTAACTGAATCCTTATCGATATTGGAGCATGAAGGGATGACTATAGGGTGGCCACTTGTTGTTGTTGGATATGACATCATACGCACACGTGATTTTGGGGCCGCGGGAAGCGGTTTAGGCCCACACCACTTTTGGGCCCAAAATGAATTTCTTCTCACCACGTATCCACCCCGCAAAACAATGGTTAGGATTTTGGCCCACTCAAGGCATTTTAACACCTGAGCAAGTTGCAGCCCCAAAATGATTTGAGGCCATTGATTTGAACGGGATCTAAGATCTGGGTGCGCTCGCTATTTTGGCGCCCCTGCCAATTGTGGAATCCTTCCAACCACGTTTAAAGGTGGCGCTAAACTAAAATGCATGGGGGGTAATCTTCCCTGTTGAAAACTGCACCTGCCTTCTTGCCTATGTTCATGGCTATCACTCGTGACTATGGACAATTTTATGTAATAACATTTGGCTCCACAGGGGATGGCATTCTCCCTGTGAGCTGCCAAGAATGTGCAGTTCTAGTGCCTTAGCTTTTGGTTCATGGAGACTCTTTTTCAAAAAGAAATAAAAAGGAAGTGGTAATTACAATGGTGGAAAGCCAATAATGGCTTAAGAAGAATATTTTTTCAGAAATTCCCCATTGATAGGGCTTCCAAAAACTTCAGAATCATCCAATTTCTCTAACTTATAGGTGTTATTTGAAAATACTTCAGAAATCTTGAAAGGACCAATCTATAAGGCTTCGAATTTACCATGTTTTCCTTTGTCTTTCTTGGGAGCATCCCATTTGAGCACCAGATCACCCAGGTGAAAATATTCCTTTCTCACCTTCTTGTCAAATGCTCGTTTTATCTTCTGTTCATGGTCCTGAGCTTTATGAAGTAGTTGTTCCCTAGCCTGTTGTACTTCTGCCACCTGTTGTATCCTCCTAACCATATAATTAGGTTCTCCTTGGTAGTCCTAGAGGAATTTTTCCATAGGAAAGGCAAGATGAATAGGAAAAATAGCCTCAACTCCATATACAAGTTGAAAAGGGGAAACACCCAGTTAGTGCATAATGCAAATTTCAGCTTTGAGTCCCATGTTTTCTTGTCGTCTTATAACAATTTCTTGATGATCTTTATGAGGCTCTTGTTAAAGGACTCTACCTAACCATTTCCTTGGGGGTAGTAAGGAGTAGAATGGATTAATGTAATCCCATACTGCTCACAGAACTTGATTAACGGTTCATCTTTGAAGGAGGCAGCATTGTCAGTAACAATCCTACTCAGACAACCAAATCTGGCCATGATATCTTCAAGGAAGCTAATTATTACCTTGTGGGAGGAACTCCTTGTAGGGATGGATTCTATCGATTTGGTGAAATAATCAGTGGTAGTCAAAATCCACCTTTGCTGTCCACTTGAGGCAGGGTGGATTTCCCCAATGAATTCAAGACCCCACTATTGGAAAGGTCCAGAAACCACTACATGTTTCAAAGGAAAAGATTTGAGTTGTTGTTTTCCAGAAAAATTTTGGCATTTAACACAAGCTCTAATCTTAGTACAAACATTAGTAAAAAGGTTGGGCCAGAAATACTCAGCTCTAAGGATCTTATAGGCTATGGTCCTCTAGAAATGATGTCCCCCACACAAGTTGTCACTGAGGCTGAGGGGACATATGTAACAATATTTGAATGCAGAACATAGATTCTAAAATATTTGAGGGCTTTGACCAAAGAATATGCCTATTTTTCCATGATATCATATCTCGTTTCTGCATCCCTCAAGGCTCTACTGAAAAAGGAAATAGGTTTCTCTAACCCCTCTGGATTTTTCTATAGAAAAACAATATCCAATGTATCAGATGAGGCGAAAGAAAATATCATAAATTTCTTAGAATAGTGAGGGCTGATGAGAATAGGTGCTTCAGTAAAATCCCTTTTGGTTTGTTCAAAAGAATTTTTGGACTCAACAGTCAATTTCACCTCGCTTCCCTTTCTAATCATGGTTGTAATGTGCTTAACCAACTCAACAAAATTAGAAATGAATCTTCTCAGAAAGTTTATTTTACCCAAGTAATGTTCGACCTCATTTTTAGATCTGGGAAAAGATAAGTTCTAGATGGCCTCTACTCTACTTGGATCAATTCTTACCCCTTCTACTGACACAATATGCCCCAATAATTTTCCCTCCTTCATAGAAAACAAATATTTATTAGGATTGAGGGAGAGACCAAACCTTCTGCATTTCAGGAAGACCTTCTTCAAATGATGACAATGTTCTTGGTTAGAATTTGAGAACACTATAATTTCATCTAGATAAATGACTACACATTTATCTTTCTCCCCAATGAAGGCGATGTCCATGGCTCGTTGGAAGGTTTCTCCTACATTCATCAATCCAAAGGGAATTTTAGCATACATGAATGTGCCCCAAGGAGTAGTGATGGTTGTCTTCTCTCTATCTTTAGGCAAGACAGAAATATGATTGTAGCTAGAGAATCCATCAATCATAGACATCCTAGCTGAACTAGTCACTCTCTGCAAAATGTGCTCCATATTTGGCAAGGGGTAGTTATATTTTTTGGAGCTCCTGTTCAAATTTATGAAATCAACACATAACCTGATTTCCCCATTTTTATTCCTCGCGGGCACCAAGTTAGCCACCCATTCTTAATATCTCAAAGGAATGATGATCTAGGCATCCAACAGTTTTTTCACTTATTTTTCCATAATAGGTAGTAGCATGGGATTTATCTGTCTGAGTTTCTTCCTAAATGGTTTGGTCTCTTCTTTTAAAGGGATCTTATGCTCAATAATGTTTGTTTCATATATCCTTAGATCCTCAAATTTCCATGCAAACACATCAACAATCTCCTTTAAAATATTAACATATTCATCCATTTGTTCCTTTGACAAACTGCTAGACAATTCGACATACTTTGGATCTTCTTATGTTCCTAAATTGCATTCAGTCACATCAATGTCTTCATTTGAAACTTTAACCTTCACAACAAAATCATTTCTTTTGAACAATCTCTCCAAGTGGACAAGTCCCTTTGTAATATGGTTATTGGGTAACTGAACAATATGATGGTCAACAATTTTATTCAGAAAAATATCAATATAGGGGTTTTCTTCAGTATCTTGAACTTGATCAATATGTAAAGACGAGAATTCATCCACAGTCTCAAGAAACCTTTTTATTTCAATATCATCCTCAAAAACCTTCCAATGTTAGATATTGTTAGGAATTGAGGTTCTATACTTCAATTCCACACCATACTGAGTTTGGGGGGCAAAAGAACCTTGACCTTACTTGCTAAAACAACCAAGGAATCTGTCATAGTGTTGTCATCTCTTAGAACAAATGAGATATTAAAATCCAAGAAGAAACTATCAACAAGATCCCAGACTTCATTTATGTAGGCCCTTAACCTCGGTTTCTTAGCTTGATACTGATTTCTGACTTGATGAACAATCAACTCATCATCTCCAAACATTTCTAGCTCCTCAATCTTCATATCTTTTGTAGTTTTCAAACCCAAAACAAGAGCTTTATATTCTACCACATCATTTATTGTTTCAAATTCTAGCTTGTAAGACAGATATATGGTCTCGTGGGTAGGGGAAATAAAAACTACCCCAACACCAATACTCTCCCTAGAAGAGGCTCCATAAAAAAAAATCTTCCAAACAGGGGTATTAGGATGAGGATCTTTACGAGAGGTGATGGAATGATTTTCGATTTCAATAGGTGGTTGAGGAGCATCATTGAGATGTAAAATATTGGTTCCTAAATCGGTATCAACTGCAAAAATGGGGTGGTTGGTAGGATTTGTTTCATCACTGATAATGTAAGCAAGTTGTGCTTCCCTATAAATCCTTCTATGCTCTCCCCCAAACACAATAATGGTGGCATACGAGAGATCCATATGCAAAGTTTCCCCTAGTCTTTTGATCGAATATCTAGATAAGAGCATCCCAAACCTAGGGGGGACATCAGCCACCACAATATCCATGACCACACTTTTCATTGGAAACTAGAACAAGGAGACAGCTAGGTCTTTAATAACCCTAAGACACTTCACCTTCCTAGAATCAGATGAGTACAAGTCATGGTAGGTTTTTGTAACTTCCAACCCAAGCTCATCCATGAAGCAATTGTGCAACACTTTATCATGAATGTTCAATGATGTATAGAAAGGAGGGAAAGAGGCATCCCTATCCTCTACCAAAGGTCCTAGTATAACAACTGGTTTTTCATCTTGGAGGTTAATTGTATCTATGGGATGAGATGAAGGTTTAGGATACAACATTTTGGAAAGGTACTTCTTGAAATCCTCATTCTTAACTAGCTCCAATAAAGGTATAGGGATTTTAATCTTTTAAATCTCATTCTCAAAGCTAAAAGAGGAGGGAGGGTTCAAAATCTCCTTAACTTCTAGGATAGGGTTCCTAACCACTTCCTGGGGGTTTTGTGCCTCTTTTTCTTTTCTTCTAGATGCTACACTCTTAGCAAGATTCTTTGTTCTAGTAGGCTAATTAGGAATGTCAGGATTTTCTCTTTCTTCTTGGACCTTAGTTTGTATTTATTTGGATTTCTACTGGTCCTTTACCCTTTGCTCAGATCATTTAGTTGGCTACCCATGAGAGCCTCTTCATATGCAGATTGAGTTAAATGAGGGGATGAAGAGGTGTCACCAAGACAATGGATTTCAGGATCAACATGTTCTTCCTCTCCTTCTTCATCAGTAACAAGGTTATTTTGGAGAGGGGCTTGGATTTTTTTACCATCCCTATCCCTATTTCTCTGATCTCTTTGGATGATTTGAGGGGAATTATTGGTTCTTCTGAAATTACCCCTATTATCAGTATTATGGGGGTTCCTATAGCTCTGCTTCCCTTCAAGTTTCATTTTCTACATTTCTGCATAAAGTGATTTTACCAGCTTGGTCAACTCATCCACTTAAGGATATGAAGAAGAGGAATCAAAGGTTGAAGCTTCAACCCTATCTTTTCTTCTATCTCTATCAGATTTACTCCTAAGTTTGTTAGTTGCCAATATATTAGACTCTACTTCAAGGGGTGCATCTTGCATATGAGCTAAAGTGATAGCTCTTCTTTCTCTCAACAGAAGGAAAAAATCATGGTTAATAGCGTTGGCATAAGTAATTTTGGTAGAGGTTTTTGTCGGATTTATTTTAGTGGTAATCTTATTGTACATCTTATTAAATATTTTCGAGAAGTATGAGACAGATTCCCCCTCTTTTTTCTTAAGTGACCCAAACTATGTAATATAATAAAAAAAATATTTTTTATCCCCCCAATGTCTCAAGAATGAATCTTCTAGATCTTCAATCCCAACAATAGATCTAGGGGTCAAAAACCTAAACCATTTCCTAGCCTCACCATCAAGGCTCTATACAAAAACTTGCATCCACGTATATTCATTTTCAATGTTAAGATTATTTTCATAAGTATAAAAAGCTAAAAGGTGTTCTTTTGCAGTTATGTATTCCTCCCCTGTGAACTTGGGCATGTACTTAAGGTAGTATCCAATTGGGAGAGCATTCATAGGCTGAGATAAAAAAAGAGGGGCATATCTAGCAACCACTATGGCATTCATTATGTTTCTAGGAGGATTAGCACCTACTATTCGGATGTGAACTGTAGGAGAACAAGGGGGAGATGGAGTTTGGATAGGTACGAATGCATATGCACTTATAGGGGAAAGGGGAAATGATTGAGTGCTAGAGGAGATTGATATGGGGTTCAAGGGAACATAAGTTTCCCCCTTTTTAGATACAACAACTTTGATAGGAGCAGGAGTAGGAAAACCCAAATAGGGAAAATATTCTAAGCTTCTGGGTCTAAACCACTTTACAATATTAGGGGAAACAGGAGTTTCAAAAATTTATCCTTCTAAACGAAGACTAGAAAGGGGAAGTTCAACAGGAAACATTTCAAAATCTAAACTTTAGGGAACTCCAACAGATGGTATAAAAGGAGAATTAGATACATATATTGGAGTTTTAAAAGAAGAATCATGTAAATTACCAAAATCTTCTGGTATAGCAGCTGAAATCCCTTCTTCAGAGGTCTTTCCTTTCTTGATAATATTTTATGGGTTAGCTTCAGGTGTTTCTAGAGGCAACTATGGAGTAGACCTCGTGTGTCTGCCTTTGGGAGCCACAATTGAAATAGTGGAGTTGCTAGGTGCAAGTTGCAATCTTCAAGGTACTAATTTCTGATGCACCTTCAGAATCACAATTTCTTTGTCATTCAATCCCAGAGAAATGATTTCAATTTGTTCCCTGGCAATGACGCCAAGATTGTTATCACTGATATCCACCCTCAGATTGCAAGAGGATAAACCCAGTACCCATCAAAATGTTTGTGGAGGTAAGTTTATGAATGGAGGTCAAGTGGACAAAGCTCAGTACAAGAATTTTTTAACACAGAAACCGGACAAGCAATGCACAGGGAAATGAGTTCTTCATTAACTTTAGTCAATGGTTTAAGGTTAAAGGTGAGCAGAAGGAAGACTTAGTGATAAAGGTGGACAAGTCTTCCATGTGTATCCATCCTTCAAGACACTTGGTGAAGAAAAACTCAGGCACAAGAGCACTCTTGAACTTAATTTTCAGACACTGAAATACATCATAGCAACTTAATAATCAAACCTCCATTACTATGTGGCTACAACAACTCATCTAGATCCTCCATGCATGAGCATTTCAAAATAAGAAGAAACAAGGTAAGAAAGTAAATATTAAAACTAATCACAACATTATTATAATCAAACCTACATTACAATATGACTACAACCCTCATTTGGATCCTCCATGCACGAGTGTTTCAATACAAATTAAACAAGATAATAAAATAAATTGACTTATATTAATGCGAAAGTCTCACGTCTCGTAAAAAAAACAGAGAACAACTCTGTTATCAAAATATTACAAAATATGGAGATTTTCTCAACCAGTTGATGACCTTAACAAAATCTTGAACTGGTCTATTTATAATCGGATCAGTTCACAACTACCAGGGGTGTGATCTGGCCATCCAATTCAAAAATTTACGTCTTTTCATCCTTCTCTTAGACTGTGTGTGTTTCCTCTTGTCATATGCAAGCTCAGATCAATATGGGCTGACAATTCTTCCTTCTCGGCCATAGCTTCTAAGCTTTCTATTTATGGATTGAGCTAAGGTTTCAGCTACCACTCCTTGCTCATTAACTGAATCCTTCTCAAGATTGGAGTGCGGCGGGACGACTATCGGGCGACCACCTATCGTTGTTGGATATGACACCATACACGCACATGATTTCGGGGTCATGGGAAGAATTTTAGGCCCACACTGCTTTTGGGCTTGAAATGCACCACTTCTCGCCACATAGCCACCACGCAAAACCATGGTTAGGATTTTGGCCCACTCAAGGCCTTTTGAAACCCAAGCATGTTGCAGCCCTAAAATGATTTGAGTTTGTTGATATGAACGGGATCTAAGATCTGGGTGCGTCGGCTATTTTATCGCCCCCACAAAATTTTTATCCACCTGCCAATTGTGGAATCCTGCCAACCGCATTTAGAGGTGGTGCTAAACTGAACTTAACCAGGGGGGATCTTCGCTGCTGAAAACTGCACCTGCTTGCTCGCCTGCATTCTTGGCTGTCACTCGTGACTATGGAAAATTTTATGTGATAACCACAAAACTCAGCTTCTTCCTTGCAGATCGTCTCATGAATCTTCCTATCAACACATAAAAGGAATTCTCTCCTTCTACCATGGATGCATAGATCAATATCACAGGGTTAAACTAGAATTCATAAATAGAGTTTTCTCAACCCTATGATAACAACAATATATATATACACAGTAATCTAAAGGAGAATAAAATCATTCTCTAGTAATTCTATTAAGTTAAATTCCTTCATAATCAATGTTTCATCCTCGTACATCCAACCAACCCAATCAATCAACCAACCCTTTGCTCAATACAATTAAACAACTTTAAGATTGATTGAACCTCAGTTGTTCAACAAATTGATCACTAAAAATCCTTCAGTAATATATAATTAAGAAACTACCAAACCTCCTAGCTAACAAACAAATCCTTGATGCCTTCTAGAGGTATTCGAAAGATTTATTACATAACATAATGAAAATTAGGGAACCAACTCCCTTAGTAAAGGTTTTGACCTTTTGGGTCAAAAGAGGTCATTTGTTTCAAATTCTCCTACATCATACTCCTGGGGAAGAAAATAATTGTTGATCATTTCTTCAATATCAACATGATATTTCTACACCTCTGTTGTTGTCATCCAAGTAGAATATTTTGTTGGCTGACCCTTCCATTTCACCAAATACTGAAAGTATTTTTTTCCTATGGTTTTCTTTGTTATCCTTTTGTCCAAAATTTTCTCAATTTCTCGTCCTATCCTCTTAGGTAATTTTTCTTCCCATTCAATTTTATTTTCCTCACCTACAGGTTCATATGTTGTACCATTGTCTGATTCCTTGAAGGGATACAAGTCTGCTACATTGAATATTGGAGATATTCCAATGTCACATGTAAGTTCCACCTCATATGAATTTGCAAAAAATCTCCTCAGTATTATGCAAGGCCCAATTTTCCTTGGATTCAACTTGTTATATGTCCCTAAAGGAAACCTTTCCTTTCTCAAATATACCATGACCAAGTCACCATCCTGAAAATCCACTTGCCTTCTTTTCATATCATCTCTTTGCTTGTATTTTCCACTGCTCTCTTGTAGTTTCTTCTTGACATTCTTATGCATTTCATGTATGTTGACTGCAAAATATTCACCACCAACACTCTTGACTTTTTTATTTCAAATATTTCTCAATTCATATACTCCCCTTGGATGCATTCCACAAACTGTCTTAAATGGACTGATACATGTACTTATGTTTGGAGAATCATTATAAGCAATTTTTTCTTGGGAAATCAATTGATCCCATTGCTTTGGGTTCTCATACACCAAGCTTCTCAAGATATTCCCTAAAATTGTGTTTACTACCTCTATATTCCCATCAGTCTGAGGGTGATATGTTGAACTGAAGTTAAGGTTTGTACCCAACTTCCTCCATAATTTCCTCCAGAAATGACCTACAAACTTGGTATCTTTATCAGAGACAATACTTATAGGTAGTCCTTGCAACCTCACTACTTCTGAGAAAAACAAATTGCAATGTTAGTTGCATCATTAGTCTTTTTACAAGCAATAAAATGAGCCATTTTTTAAAATCTATCTACCACAACATAGATAGAATCATTTCCCTTTTGAGTTATAGGTAAACCTAAAATAAAGTCCATGCTGACAGAATCCCAAGGTCTATTTTGGATAGGTAAAGGATGATACAATCATGTGTTTTGACTCCTCCCCTTTGCATGCTGACAGATCCTGCACTTCTCCAAAAATTTCTTTACAGCATTCTTCATTCCTAGCCAATAATAAAAATTTCTTACCTAAGCATATGTCTTGTCCTTACCAAAGTGTCCTAACAACCCTCCACTATGCTTTTCCTTTATCAAATTTTCCCTCATGGAACACTTAGGTATGCATAGCTTACTATTTTTTAACAATAAACCTTCTTGCAGCATGTAGTCTAACCATTGATCTCTATTGTGGGAAACATGGTTTTCAAAGGCTGCATAAACTTCTTGAAAATAGACATCCTCCTTATACATTGCTACCAATTCATCAAATCCTAAAGTGTTGACTCTAACTTCTTGTAAAATCAAATTTACTCTTCTCAAAGCATCAACAACTCTATTAGATTTTCGACTTATATGTTTGATCACAAAAGAGAAACCTTGCATAAATTACACCCATTTAGCATGTTTTTGGTTCAGCTTGTGTTGACTACTTATCAATTTCAATGCATGATTATATGTATGTAAAATGAATTCTTTAGGCATTAAATAATGATTTCACTTCTTAAGTGCTTGGAAAACTGCGTAAAAATCCTTGTCATATGAAGAATATTTCTTCTTTACCTCATTCATCTTTTCACTAAAGTATGCAATAGGTCTCTGCTCCTGACTCAATACAACCCCTATTGTTGTCCCACTAGCATTAGTTTCAATTTGTAAAGTCTTATCAAAACTTGGTAAAGCCAAAATAGGTTTTTCAATGATCTTTTTCTTCAACAATTTACAACCCCTATCAGCTGCTTCAATCCATTTAAATGGTTGTCTACTCTCTTTGACAATATCAACTATGGGTGCACAAATCTGGTTGAAACCTCTAATAAATTTCCTGTAAAAACTCGCAAGACCATGAAAGCTTATTACCTTATATACACTTATTGGAGTTGGCGAGTCAATAGTTTTATGTACTTTTTCTAGATCCATATTCAAGCCTTCTTTAGAGACTACAAATCACATATATATCAGCTAATTCTTCATGAAACTACACTTCTTCAAATTTATCAGCAACTTTTCCTTTTGCATTTTACTCAAAACCATCTTAAGATGTTTCAAATGCTCCTCTTTAGTCTGACTGTAAATCAGAATGTCATCAAGATAAACAATAAAAAAATTCCAATGTATCCTTTCAGTACTTCATTCATTAATCTCATGAATGTACCTAGTGCATTTGAGATTCTAAAGGGAATCACTAACCACTCATACAAACCACTATTTGTATTAAATGCAGTCTTCCATTCATCTCCCTCTCTAATCCTTATCTGATGATAGCCACTTTTAAAATCTATTTTTGAAAAGTATCTTGAACCAGATAAACAATCCATCAAATCATCAATTCCAGGAAAGGGAAACCTATACCTGATAGTAATATTTTTGATAGCCCTGGAATCAGTATATATGCACCATCCTCCATCTTTCTTTTGGCTAAGCACTATCGGTACTGCACATGGACTCAAGCTTTCCTTCACCGATCCTTTATCCAAAAATTGATGCACTTGCTTCTTAATTTCTTCATTTTATTGAGGGGTCAATCTATAAGATACTTTGTTAGGAAAAATTTCTCCAGGTATCAGATCATTATGATGATTGATACTTCTCATAGGTGGTAATGCATTAGGCACATCATCTACTATAATATCAACAAACTCATCAATCATATTTTGAACTTCTTCAGGAATATCATTTAAATTTTTAGTAATAAATATCACCTTTGGCTTACCAATTATAGAAAAATGTAACTCCTCATATTTCTTAACTCCTTGCAACAATTATTTTCCACTCATCAATAGAATACTAGGTCATGATTCGCCTTTAGATGTCTCATCTTTCAAAGGCAACAACATATGTTTCTTCCTATCTTTCTCTAAGAAGTAAGTATTCCTTCTACCATCATGAATCGTTTTCCTGTCATATTTCCAAGGTACTCCCAACAGAACATGGCATACATACATTGGCATTATATCACATAACAGCACATCTTTATAGCTACCAATTTGTATTTCCACCTTACATTGCCCATTCACCAAGAGATGATGTCCTTTCTACAACTAGGACACTCTATAGAGAGTGGGATGTGTTACCCTCTTCAATCCCAAATTCTCTACCATCTATGTGAGGAAACCAAATTATCTGTACTCCCACTTTCTATGACCACTCTGCAACACTTACCTATTGACTTTCATATAGTCCTGAACAAGTTTTTCCTCTGAGCTAGTTCAATCACTTCCTTTTTTGAATTAACCAAGACCCTTTTCAACATCAATGACTCTTCTATCTTAGGAGGTTTTGGTTCAGCTGCTACATTTGATGGTTCTTCCATTGTTGTTGCTACATTTACATTCCTATGGGATCCTTATTTATTCTTAGGATAGTCTGAAGACATATGTCCTGATTCTCCACATGTATACATATTACCTCTCTTCCTCTGCCTCCTCCTATGAAGCCAAATATTCTACCCCTGGAATCACCTCTTCTTGGTGATTGGATACCTAAACTTTCTCCTTCACTTTTAGTAATCTAGATTCTTCCTCCACTAGGAGATCCTCTGTCACAAATTGTACCTCATCCTCTACTCCTTTGACTTTGCTTCCTTGCAATATTTTCCTTATCTTTCAAAGATGCTTGATATGAATCCTCAACAGTCCTAAGAGTCAACAGCCCTATCTCATCTTGAATATCGTATCTCAGACCATTAATATATTTGGCCACCTTCTCCATATCTCCTTCTACATTACTAGCCCTGATATTCAGCCTTTAAAATTCCTCTATATTCTCCTTAACTGTCATGTCTTTCTGCCTTAGGTTCTGTAATTTCCTAAAGAGGTTCAACTTGTAGTCTTTGGGCATAAATTTACTTTTTATTTTATTCACCATCTTATCCCATTGATTAATCTTTGATTTTCCTTTCCTCTATCTGTGTATCTGTAACTCATCCCATCAAATGGTTGCATGTCCCTTTAGTATGGTAGATGCATACCTCACCTTCTTCATGTCTTCAATCTCTTCAAAGTCAAAATATTTATCCACGGTGTTGATCCAGTCCATTATATCATCCACATTCATAATTCCATCATACATAGGGACCTCTACCTTTGGTCGGCTACCATCCTTTGCCAACATTCTGAATATTCTTTCATATTCTGTCTCTTATGCTTCTTCTTCAGAGGATTGAACTCATGCTTCATCAGTGATATAACCAAATTTAGGATTCATTCTTTGGTTTGTCTCCATGCCTTCCATTCTAACATTCATCCTCCTTAATTTCTCTAATACAACTTCATTTCCTACTACTCTACCTCGACCTCTACCAAGAGAAACTCCACCTTTCCTCCTTGGTGGCATGGTTCACTTATCAAGATCAATTTGTTGTGGTCTGATACATAATTGATGCAAGTCAAAAGTAAACCCTGCCATATCCTTCTCTATTACCTAGCAGGATCCAAATCAAACTTGCAGATCACCCACATAACTAATCACAGTTCAAATTGCACAACGTTAATGTGTGGGCTTGTTACAGGTGTACCTAAAGATCGTAGTGAGATCGACGGTCCACACTGATTTTGGAACCCCAACTAGCGCATGATTTATCAGAGAGCTCAATCTCTGCAATGTGAAAAATGCTCGCCCATATCCTTTTAATCATGTTTGTTGATCGTCCACCTCGAGGAGATAAACGATATTGGATGATTGTGGACCCTCAACCGACACATTGGTTAATTTCATCTTATCTCTCCACAATGATTCCTAGCCCTTGATCTGGTGCTTGCACATCCAATGGTCATGAATTGATCTGATCATTGACAAGTCATCCAACAAATCGAACAATTCACATTTGTTGATCTAAGAGATGAACATATCTCGTTATTCCTTCTGTGACGATCACCTCCTCTGCACATAACTCAAATTCTTCCCTATAGATCGTCTTACGAATGTTCCTTTCAACGCTCAGAAGGAATTCTCTCATTTTATCATGGGTTCATAGATCAATATCATGGGGTTAAAATAGAATTCGTAAAAAATATATTTATGAACCCTACGATAACAAAAATATATATACATAGTAATCTGAAGGAGAATCAAATCGTTCTCTGGTAATTCTATTAAGTTAAACACCTTCAAAATCAATGTTTCATCCTCTTGCATCCAACCAACCCAATCAATCGACCAACCCTTTTCTCAATACAATTACATATCTTTAAGCTCGATTGAGCCTTGGCCGTTCAACAACCTAATCACTAAAAATCCTACAATCATCTATAATTAAGAAACTACCAAACCTCCTAGCTAACAGACATATCCTTGATGCCTTCTAGAGGTATTCGAGAGATTTACTACATAAAAGAATGAAAATTGGGGAACCAACTCCCTTAGTAAATGTTTTGACCTTTTGGGTCAAAAGAGATCACATGTTTCAGATGCTCCTGCATCAATGAAACATCTATCCCAACAACAATAAAGATAAATACAAACCTTGATTGTTGCAAATTGGGCATCAACATTTTCAAAAAACCTTTCAGACTTCAATTTTCAAAAGAGTACTTATTCACCAAGCATATGGAATGGATAATTGACTTAAATCACATCACTTAAAATCATGTGTATACATAATCCATAATCGGATAATGGGGCTCAGAAAGGCCTAAAAATCAAAGTTCTCAAAATGACTTCAAAATGGACGTGTACGTAGGCCTCGTCGATACTATTGGAGCCACCTTTGTTTTTTAGCCTGTTTTGAATTTCATATCTTAATTCTCAAAATCGAAAGATGGTTTTCATATTTTCCTTCATTTGTTCGAAAATCTTTGAAGTCTCTTCACGTGAACGACGACGGTTATCATACTCTCAAGGCGAGTCCTACTTTTCGTTCAAATGATTTTCCCCTTCTTTTTTTTTACCTCGGGATTTCGTATGTCGGATGTTATAGATCACATAGTTCACAAGTCCCGAAGAGTGAAACGGCGAAATCAATTTAAAGTTTTACCCAGGTCAGTAGCGAGAGTAATTTTTTTCTAAATTACGGTTAAACATCATTGGGGTTTCGCGTCTCGACATTTACTAACTCCAAAAGTCTTACTGTCATAACCCCGATAGCCGAAACCATGAGATTCTTGTTTTAGCAACCTACGTTAATGTTGAAGGTAAAAATCTTAGCCGCGGTTAAGCTCTGTCAGGAATTCACAACTCGGTGTATTTTCCTTTAAAAGCTACACTGTCAAAGCCTCGAGTCGCGAAGTCGCGATAAAGATAGAAACGTAATTAATTAAACACTTAATCCAGTTTTATCCCCCATTTTAATTAAAACTTATCATCATGATCTCGTGATTTTGCAACTCGGCATATGAACTTCCCAGAAGATATACCTTCGAAGCTCCGAGTCACGAAGTCGCGATCTCGCGATTTCGCAACTCGGCATATGAACTTCCCGGAAGCTATACCTTCGAAGCTCTGAGTCACGAAGTTGTGATATAAATAATCACGTAATTAATTAAGCCCCTAATCATAATTACGTTTTTTATTAACCAAAGATAATCATCGCAATCTCGGCTCTTAGAGGTTCAAAGGGTTAAAGCAAAAATCTCTGATGTAGTGAGTACCGAAAGATTAATTAACGTCAATAAAACCTGATTAATTGAGCTAAGCCAGTATTTCTCATGATTTGATGCATGTACAGTCTACGAGGCAGTCTTGATTTTTCCTTACACCAACTGACATTTCGAACTGCCAAAATGTATGGCATTAATTAGAAACAAGGCGAATCGACAAGTAAGGATTGGGTTTTTATTGCTAAATTTATATTTAAGCATGATTTAACCGTTCTGTTCTTGAAAATTATCAAGTTTTAAATGGTTGAATATATAGAGTTGTTATTTGTTATCGCAAATTCATTTCTATATTACACAGAGCAAACTTTTCTCAGCGAACTAATTTTTGTATGTATACATATTTTTATCGCAGAAGAGCTAAAGAAGGATCCCCCGCCATGGCCCCGCGAAAAGAATCTAAAGCCAACGTTGAGGTTTCAGGACAAGGTTCAGACAACGTCGTTGATACTTCACCTTGAAGTGTCGACTCTGTCAAGGCCTGGTCGTTTGTTTCTGATGTTCTACAGTCCGAATTGGTAGATTATTCTAATGATTCCAGTGACAATGAAAAAGATGACCTGACCGCCAAATATAAGATCGTTGTCCAATATGGAATGAATAAAGTAGCGGCCAGGCCATGACTGCTCCCTTACTATGATATGGTCCAGTGGGCATTAGACCATGTGGACATACCAACCAGAACCATCATCAATGAGTAGAAGGTCAATATTGGGACTTTTAGACCTAAACAACTGCAGGCTATGTACAAGTTTCCAACCGTGTCAGACCTTACATACGATGCCAAATTCTTGGAGAACTTCAAATCGAAGGAATGTGTGCAATATGACAAGACTATGTCCAGTTTAATCAAAGATTGGGTTTCACACCCTGTGAAGTTCAGGGCAGACAGTAATGGTATATATTCAATATCTTCCTTGGAACCACAGTTCAAATATGTAGCTATGATGACCTGCAGATTATACGGGAGAGAGGACACCACACATTTTTTCCTTCAGTGGGTGCCTCTAATACATTCATTTGCCAAAGGTTGTTCCTTTGATTGGGCTAAAATGTTGTCTGATAGCTTGACCAGTCGAGTTATAGAGTATCGAGCATAGAGGAAGAATAGAAAGATTACTTCATTCTTTATATCTACGTACATTATGGACGTCGTGTGTTTTTTGATTCCATTTCCATTAATGAGATGGAGTTGGACTCCATCAAAGGCCGAGCCCATCCATGTCTACCATTCAAAACAGTGGGAAAACAAAGCGGCAAATTTTGTGTATGAAATCTTTAACTGGGTAATGGTACCACTACATGTCACTATTTTCGGCCACCCGCCACGCAAGATCTCGGACAGTATAGCGATGAATCTGAGCAATATAGCCAACTGGTATGTAGAAGTAGAATTCTCATATCTCATATTTTTTAGGGCTTCTGTTCCCCCGCATGCATTTCCATTATTCATACTAGACAAGCTGGCTTGTCGTGAGGTTGCTAGGAAAACCGTAATCAGTGGCATAAGCAAGAAGCTTAAGGGATATTAAAAGAAGGTATGGCCACCTTTTCCTTTTCATTTAAATTCATAATCTTTGTTAGATTTCGAACATGCTAAAGCTGAGGTAGCAGCCCTGGAAGACCTAAAATTGGTTTATATTGAATTCAATAAGAACGATCTACAAAGGGTCGTAAGTAATCACTTGGCCAGTTGCAGACTCAAAAGGTTCGAACACGAGAATTCACCCTCGGATGACATTTTCCGAGGTGCAATATATTATGCCGAGGTTTTGGCTCGGATACAAGCCCTAGCACCCGAAGAGAGGGCCAATGTTCTACAATTCCAAGAACATTGATGCAGTTGTCTTCTCGCAGTATTGCGGGGTGAGAATCCAAGTACAACAGAGGTGCAACAAAAAGAAGCCAAAGGCTCCAAAGTTGCGGCACCCAACCAAGAAAAACACATGGACGGGGAAGAGCAAACTAGGAGTCCAAAACTAGAGATAAAGACTCTTGAGCCGCCGAAAAAGAAGACTCCAGTTACTACTCAAGGACAGCTAGCTAGGAAAATTAGAGATCCCATCGCCTCCATTACTCCCTTGCAGTCAACTCAGGGAAATATAGATGCAGGGTGGATTTTAAATGAAGAATTGAGACCTATAAGGATGGAAGAGCTCCCTCCAAATGAGTTCTTTTTCGATAAGAAGAGAAAGGTTGTGGTAAAAAGAGAATTCTATCAGGAAGAGGGATCAACAACCAAGAAGTACAAAGTGTTGACTGATGGGAAAGACGAGAAGAAAGAAGAGTTTGCTACAAAAATAGTCGGGACATTAGGGGCATATGCTACAGCAAACCAATTTTCAGTTGGGGTTTTGAAAAATCATCTGAAGCGAAAAAATCGCCTCATCAAAGCCTTAGAAGCTAGACTAGCCACAACAGAGGAGGCTGCCAAGGACCAGGCGAGCATAGGAATAGAAAAAGCAAGGATGGCCGATAAAAAGGAGATAGAGCTACTCAAAACTAAGCTCGAACAAGCAGAGATGGTGGTTCAGAACTGTCAGATACAAGCGGGCCAACAAAAAGACTTGATTGAGAAGCTACAGGCTAGAGTGAAAATCACCGAAAGTAAAGTTATAAATATCGGGATGTTCCAATCCCAGGCGATGGAGATTTCGAGCAGAGTTTCTGCATCCCAGTGAAGTTTACTTGCCAAGGTAGAGGTAATTCGGGACAACTGCTTACTCGTTGATCAAGTATTGGAAAATTTATCTGTTAGAGAAAGAGAAGCTGGAGCAGCTCGGGTCACATTTCAAGAGGCTGTAATAGCTAAAAACAATAGGGAATCAGGAAGTACTCGCTATTTTTCCATTTCGGAGCAGACCAGAGGAAATATTTTATTGAAAGAATGGGAGCACAGTATATCATAAGGTAAATTGCAAGCCAAGAGGGTAATGAAATCCTTTGAAGAGGATTTTTTTTCTATAGATGGTAATCTGTTAGGTATTGATAGCGAAGGCAATGTTGAGACATTGAGTCAAATGAATATAGCGAAAATCTTGCTTGATATAAATGAAAAAGAAGAAAGAGATTCGGCCGAAATCTCACAAGTAGCTATGGCAGACATAGTTCAAATAGATAAATGTATGATTAAACCAAGTGTGCAATTATGTTCTATTGACATCCTAGACTGACAGATGGAAGAAAGGTTACCACAATTAGCCCGAGATTGTTACTCTTTTGAGGCCAACTGTCAAGCGGAACCGTCAAGGTTGATATCTCGACTGGTGGAAAGATGTGTCACTTGTACCAAGCATGCGAGAGGACAAGCTTCTGGTACGAAATAAAGACAGAGATGAAGAAATGGAACGATTGTTCTCCTTCTTATCATAACTGAAAATCTTGTAGCGATTGAGATTCCATATTATGTAAAACTGTATAAATATACAATAGAAAGAAAGAAAAAAGGTTGCACCTTTTTGTGTCAATTGTAATAGAGGCTTTATATCTTGAGAGTTAATATAAAGAAAATCCGAAGATTCTCAATTCCGTCACAACTCTGTTATGAGTTTGTTTCCTTGTATCTCATATTTCATTTCATTTCATATTTGTATCTGATGAATGCTTCGCTATAATTTAGTACAACCTCTACTATAGTGAATGAATTCTGGTTTTCTATATTGTTTATTGTTTTTCCTCTATACCAGCTATCAGCGGGTATAAGACTAGTCAACACTTTAGAATTCTATAAATATTTTATGCTTCATTGGGTTATTTCTTTACCTTTTTCTTCTTCTTTTTATAAGTGAGATTCTCCCTTGGTAGGAGCCTTACATGATAGACAGCTTAATGTTTTCTCCCACCTAATATATCTTTATTAAAATATAACTCAGTTACGGGAAAGGGCCTTTGGTTTGCACTCTATTTTCACTCTTGGAACTGTAAACTCTCTTTTATACGACCGAAATTGAGACAACAGCTAAATTTCCCCTGAGTTTTTCTTATCTTTCTGTTCCTCTATGACTGTCCCTGTAACAAGACAGCCTAATATCGAACCTGGACTATCAAATCAAACACATATTGCCTTAAATATTTTTGATATTATTCTTAAAATAGCCACTACCCAGGTTGAGCTCGAACGTTCATGGGCAGTGATTGAAAGGGATATAAACATCCAGGAACAGTTGGAAGCTATACAACCCAGCTCAGAAATCAACCCTAGTTTCCCTTACCAAAGGTTGACGTTTCTTCCTTCTCTACCCCTTAATCACTTTCGGATGCCTAGACACTCTACTTCTAAGCCTTAAGTACAAACTCTCGAACAACATCTTTTTGGCGCCGTTGCCGGGGACCGAAGCTACGAAATCGTTTTCGCTGGGAAAATGACTTTTTTTTTTTTTCGTTGAAAGTGCCACCCTTTGATAGTGAACAAAGAGTGCACACCTTTTAAAGGCTTTCCAATATTTCACTTGGTGACTCCATGATTAATAAGCTTGCATTCAGACGAAGGAATACCAGACAAAACCCGAATGGTAAACAGACCACACCCGTGACCGATCCTAAGAAGATTTTAAAGGCGAGAGGCTCTCTTAAGCCGACCCCTGCAGTCTATCAGCCTAAATACCCACAACTGAAGACCAAGAGTTCTTCTGAACCTTCAACTTATTGTAGCCCTCTTTTCGACACTAAATATCTAACATCAAACTACTCTGAAGTTAGAAGCGAAACCCGTCCGATAACCTTTGTAGTACACAAAGGAAAAAGTCCTGTAGAAAATTCATCTGTTGTTGATATATCGTCGACCCTTCAGTTAAATTTCGCGACCTCACCTAGTCTCGAAGAATATTTCACACATCCAGTTTCCACACCCATTAGTTCCCCTGACTACATCTCTTGCAAGTCCGAAGAGCCAAGCCCTCACTTCCCTTACCAGTCATCCTCGTATTTTTCACCCTGCGAAGAAAGTAAAGATTCACTTTTAATCTTCCAAAACCCCCTTTACAACTTTCCACTAATAATGATGGCAGCCGCCAGAGGAAGAGGTGGAGGGGTTGTCGGAGGAGGAGGTGGAGGTGCTCCTAGGGGAGGAGATAGAGGCCAAGGGCCTGCCCCCCCTCCCAAAGTGTTTGCTAAAGTGGCAGCAAGATACGCTCCCTTGGTATTGCCCGTTCCTCTGGACGACCTTCCCGAAAATTATATAAAAAATTTGTCAAAATTCACTAGGGAAGGAGATCTGATCGTAGTCGAACACATAAATTTGTTTGATCAATTCGTAGACATCCTAGGTCTCGAACATGAAGATGTGTATTCGAGGCTTCTCGTCCAAACCTTTGAAGGTCAGGTCTGAACCTGGTTTCGGAGTTGACCCGTAGGATCTATCTTGTCTTATGATGCCTTGGAAGATGCTTTCCTTAGACAATGGGGCGAAAGAAAGGACCACCTATATTATTTAACCGAGTTTGGGTATTTAATAAAAAAGAATTCAGAAATAGTTATGGAGTTTATTCAAAGATTCAATAATTTGTATAACAAAATCCCAGCTGAGGTTAAACCGTCCCAACCCGTAGCCAAAGTAACTTCCGCAGGGGCTTTCAAACCAGATTTTTCACTTCTTTTACGGGAAAGAAGGGGAGATACTCTAAACTGAATGCAATATGACGTTGTAGAAATTGAGTCAAATATGATGGCTTCTGGTAAGTTAAAAGCTAAAGCAGAAATGGGAAATCGAGAAACTAGACACTTTAGAGAACAAGTAGGGCCGTCGGGGTCTAATAGATACACAGATGAAAAAGTAGACGATATGGCCAGGGTAATTAAGGAACTTTATAATAAGATATACATAATGGAGCTAGAACAAGACAAAGACGATTCTTTCCCCAAAAAGGATTTCAAGAGGAATCCTAACCCCCCAAACCAGCAAAGACAGATCAAAAACAAAGATCAAAAAATACAAACTCCCCTAAAGAACGAAAATTTTATAGGAGTGAATGATCTCCAAGATTTCGGAGATTCAGATGATGATGCCATGAACTTCGGTTATGACTGCACACAACCGTATCTGACTAGAGAAGATTATGAAAAATCACTAAACACTCAACAATCGTTGGTTAAGGGTGAAGAAAGAGATCATACTGACCTTTGTAGATCTCAAGAAGAAACCGAAATGATAATGGTTGAGGTCCAACCTAAGTATAACTTGAGATCTAAGAGTAAGCCCATTTCAACTACTCAACCTAAGAAAATTCTCCCAAGAGGTCAAACTTATGAGCCTACTCCGAAAGAAACCCTGTTGCCTAACAGTAAAGCGAAAGTAGTAAACCCACAAGAATCCTAAGTGGGAAAAGTTGATACCCAAACACAAGGAACTGAAACAGCTAATACAATTACACCTTCAACCAAGACCATGAGTAATAAAGTAGTCCAGACAAATAAGTCGAAAAGGAAGGATTTAGAAGTCCCAACTAGAGAAAATGACAAGGTGAGCGGAGTTTTCAGTTTCGAAAACGAGATAAACAAAATTAAGATACCAATTCCTCTGGTAGAGTTAGCGAAAAACCCAGTTTATCGAAAGAAGATTACCAAAGTGATAGGTGTATCAAAGCTAGAAAGCCAATATGACGTTTTGAACCTGGAAGATGATAAACCCAACATCACTTGTGGTCCACATTTTGAAGGGGCCAAAGACACTGTTGCTCCCTTTTATATCACCTTAAATGTATACGATCAACTGCTACATAATTGCATGCTAGACTCTGGAGCCTCCCATAATGTGATGCCTAAAATTATTATGGAAAAATTGGGTCTCCAGATCACCAGAACTTACAAAGATCTTTACTCTTTTAACTCAAGAAGAGTTAAGTGTATGGGAATGATAAAGGATTTAGTAGTCACCCTGGCACAGGTCCTAGTTAAGAGTATCTTGATGGATGTGGTTATTGTTGATATCCCCCCCAAGTATGGCTTACTGTTGTCTAGGTCATGGGGAACCAAGATAGGGGGTTCTCTTCAACTAGATATGATGTTCACCACAATTCATGTGTTTGGTGGGCAATTTACTCGGTTGTACAGGGAGACGAGGTTAGCATATACAGTAAGCGACCCTCAAAATCCAAACAATTTCCCTATTTACATTGCAGATCAAGATTTAGGAAATTGTGTCTTATCTTTTGACGACGGTTTAGATGGTTGCACAAAGGAAAATGATATAGAGCATGAAGAGTTAGGATACATGACCGAGGATATGTGTAGCACCGGTATCTGTAAAATGTTTTTTGACGGTGCCTCGTCTTGCGAAGGGGCTGGTGCAGGAGTGATTTTTGTGGCTCCTGAAGAAAATTTCGTTGTTCCTTTTTCTTACAAACTGCAATGGGATATAGATTATACTAACAACGTATGTGAATACGAAGCCTTGGTCTTAGGATTAGAGGCTACTAGGAAGCTAAAAATAAATAACCTAGAGGTATACGGAGATGCAGAGTTAATAGTCAAACAAATAAATCGACAGTACCAAGCCAAGCATCCCAGATTAAGATCATACATGAATTGTGCCTGGGATCTGATGGAAAAATTTTTCTCGTTTGTAAATGTCCACTTCATCCCACGCGCAGAAAACTTACATGCTGATGCATTAGCTAAAGAAGCATCGACTTTCACTCCTCCTACAACCTTTAAATTGAAGTATCACATAGAGATAAGACACAGACAATCTATACCAGATAATATCCAACACTGGAAGGTTTTTGAGGATGATGAACAAATTAAGAAGTTTCTTGAAGCAGTAGGTCAATTTCCTGAAACTCACATAGATCAAGAAAATTAGAATGACCAGATATGGATCATGCAAGAAGGGGAGGACCCTCAAGTTTTCCAAGACAAAATCACAAATCATCGTATGTTGGTCCTAAAAAATAACCAGATTCTGAAGGGACTGATCCCTCTGGAAAGACTGTTTGATCGAAACGACATACCTGTAAAATCTACCTTACAACCCCAACCAAAAGAGGTGGAGGATTATGACATAGGAACCAAAGAAGAATCCAGGATGGTTAAAATATCTAAACTCCTTCCCCCTAAAATAAAAGACAAGTATAAGGACCTACTCAAACAATTTAAAGACGTTTTTGCCTGGTCTTATGACGAGTTAAGAACCTACGACACTACCGTGATCGATCACAAGATACCTTTAAAGCCTGGGGTCAAACCTTTTAGACAAAATCTTAGGCAGATCAACCCCATTTTATTGCCTGTGGTCAAGAGAGAAGTGAAGA
>JASDQU010100880.1:398053-415149 GCA_032191745.1 Picea mariana
ATATATCTATATATATATATATATATATATATATATATATATATATATATATACCCTAATGAGGTCGAAACCAAGGAATTACATAATATCCTCCTCCATTTAGGAGTCTTGTTACAAAAGATTCCAACAAAAGCCTAACAAATTTCCTATTTTGGGGGGATTTTTTCGATGATGATAAATTCTTTTTGAAACAAGTCATCCTAATTGATCTGGAGATGGAACACATGTCCCTCATGTCCAAAAAATCCTAGGATACCATTCAAACCTTCCTTGACAGGTGGAAACCTCCAAACAAGGAGAATATCCAACAACTATGCAAAATATAGAGTTTGCAGTGCCAGTTTGCATCGCACTGGTGTTTTAATTATATCTCTCAATTTACAAACTGGGTCAAGCTGCACTTTTGACAGAAAGTCAATGACATTATAATTATCCTCCATCAGAAAAACCCACCTCACCGTTTGTGAGTTATGATCAAACCTTTAGACGCATCTGCCAAAGGAAATGAGTTCACAATGCCTCCGTGAGCGAGTTCGCAACGCCTGTGATAGTTTATAGCACCAAGAGAAAACAAGCAGCCACACTCCTTTCCTAACCTACAAACCAGACAAAAAATCTCATGGAGTTCTTGATGTCTATGAGGTTGATGCTGGTAATTTAAGATTTGCAGCCAGATTCCTGCAAGCTTCCTAACCTCCAACCCTCATCCAAGATAGTTCATAGTGCCAATCATCACTTCGCAGTGCCACAAAGAGAAACAACCATTCAACCCTTTCCATACCTTAAAGCAAGGTGTAAAATTTCATAGAGTACTTGGTAACTTGGAGTTGAATGTTGATACTTTCATATTTTCACAGGGACGACTACAAGTTATCTAACCTCCAAGTATCCTCTGCAATCAATTCACAACAGATTTCACAGCGCTAGTCATAGTTTCCAGCGCCTCCAAAATTTGATTTTGAGTGCTTCAAGGAAACAATTAGGATATCCAAATTTATGATCCCTATAAGTTGTTAGAGATAAACCTTTAAAACAATAAAAAACCTTATCATGTCATACATAAATGATTATTTTGAAAGAAGGGGGTAATTTGAGTGCATTGTGAACTCTCCTAGTGAGTTGGAAATGCTCAAACCACAAATCGATTTGACAGCATGAGCGGGTAAAGTAATATCTAGAGATACTTCACACAACTTATGGAAGTGAAATGTCAAGGTGGTGATGGTGATTAGAAGGATGTGACTGATGAAAACTAAAACTCCTTGTCATGATGACTAAAACGCGACCCAGGAGACAACCACAAGATCCTAGACTCAAGCTAAATTGACTTGGGTTTATAAAGACAATCTAAATATTGAAAAATGACTCTAGGAAGAAAACATAGAACTGCAAATAACCTATGACTCAAAGAAAAGGACTAAAATGACTTTTTGACTCCCCCCACAACTCTATGTGATAACATCTGGATCCATAGGGGATGGCATGCTCCCTGTGAGCTTCCAAGAACATGTAGTTCCAATGGCCTTATCCATGGGTTATGGATTCATATGTGCAACCAACCTATGTAGCACTGCCAAAATACGCCACTTATTCAAGCAAACTAATAAACCTGCTACAAACAAACCTCACACTACAAATCTAATCACACTATGAAAACTGAAGAAAAGAAAATGCTCGGGAAGCCAACTTATTTCCTACACTATCCTACCTCTAACCATATCTGCAACTTGCTCATGTAAATGAAAATTTCCACAGCAACCATTCAAATAACTTTAGGACTGAAAGAATCCCATCTATTCCACTGATCAATAAATAATAAAAGAAATATAGCATCAATGATATAAACGTTTTCAGAAAATCATACTCACCCACAAAGACTGGTGAAATAATGCAATATGAAATCTTTGGAGAATCTGAAAGATATGACTCCCATAAAGATGATATTGGATCCTCAAAACCAAGATTAGAAACATGATGATTCAGAAAAGTTAAATGCCCATGCATACATTCCCCTTTGCCTGAAAATAGATGACCTTCATGTTCTTTCATGAGAAGCTCTTGAGCATCAAGAATGATAGTTTCTTCTTCATAAAAATAGTCGTATGATAATTGTATAGCAAGATTTAAAGCATCCTAATTATGATCAGCTAAGAATATGTAGTTATCTATAAAATCATCCTTTAATGGATTCTCAAAATGATTTGGAAACTGATTACATACATGATGTACATCCTGATCCATAGAAAAATCTGAAAAAAACTATCAAATGATGTCCCAAATCTAAATTATACTCACATTCCTCTTCCTATCGCAAATTTGAATTATACACACATTCTTCTTGTTGTTCCTATGCATGCATATTTTCAAGGTAAGCCTGATCTCAAATCATTTTGCAAGCTCGAATGTTCTCCTCAACTTCCTCTGCATATTCAAACAACCGTCTTAATGATGAGGATTTCCTTTCTCTCAGGAGAAGGACACGATATGAATGTTGAGTTGCTACATACTACACCATGGCAGCAGTCTCAAAATTCCGAATTTTCAATGGCATGCTATGATAAAAATTGTAAAATCTCAAGTTGAAGATAGCCAAAGATTATTCCTCCCCTCTCCTCAAAAAATTAAAATAAATCAGGTATTGATCAAAGGACTTATTCTCACCCCAATACTTTAAAAATTAATTACATAACTCAATCCAAGAACCAATAGAATCAGCTCCCAAACCCTTGAAGAACAAAGCAACATCCCCAAACAAGGATTTGGAAAACAACGTCATGGTAACATCTTCATGTACTATCTCAAACTGATCAAAAAAGTTCTCAAAGGATCCCAAACTCCTCTCGATAGTAATATGACCCTCGCTAGAAAAATGAGGAAGATACTCAAAGAAATTAAGAGGGTAAGGATGAAGATCCAATGGTAGTCTTAAAGGTCTAAAAATTTTCTCTCTGATTCTAGTTTCGACAAAAGTGGGCTGAAAATGAGGTTTAACAAGTTGATTGCAAGGATGAGAAATGATAGTAGTAGGTGATAATATCTGAGAAGATAATGAATCAATTTCATCATCCTCATGATTACAAGGCTGAGCATGTTCAGGAAGGATTGAGATATAAGCCTTGTTCTTCTCAAATGTTTCAAATGAAAGACTAAGGTCAACATCAACTATGTAAGAACAATGAAAATCGTCTTCTTAGAAAGAGGGATATATAGTATTGGGCTTATGGTCATCAAAGTAAACAAAGAACAGAATAATTCTCTTGATATATGAAGGAAAGGACATGAAAGAAGTGATAAAAAGAATATGAGCTATTGAAGGAAACTAATATACTGATAACTGGACTTCATGTTTCTTCCTTCCATTCTCTGTTTGAGATCATTCCTCAGTGGAGTCTTGTAACTTGATTTTAATCACCAAAAAGTTCTTCAAATGTGTGGAGTCACCATGGTGAAAAAATTGCAGTCTTGTCTGTCACCAATCCATGCTCACCATCAAGACCTGGTAGTAATATGTGTCATACAACCCATGGAAGATATTCAACTTTGTCCTTGACAACAACGCCAAAAATGTTAGCACTGAGAGTCACACTTATTTTTCTATAAGTGCAAACCTAGTACCCATCAAAATATAAATGTATTAAATTGGTTGAGTAGGTGTATCAGCAAGACTAGGAAAGAAAGGAAGAGGGAAACAAATTGTTTGTAGAGGCATTCCATTGGGCAAGGAGTCACAACATCCTATAGATCAAAGGAAATCAATTTGTATATCAGAAAAAATGGACATATAATAATGAGTAGAAGCATGGTGAATATGAAAAAAGGAATAACATCCATTGTATAGAGATCCTTTTTGCAAACAGATAAATATTCTTTGACAATAAACAATGATTAAATGGGAAAGCTACAATAGATCCTTTGTTTAGAGATTGTCGGAAGAACCACAGTGTTTTTGATAGCTTGTCGACGTTTCGGATCCACAACAGGATCCATCTTCAGGACGAAAAAGCCTGAGGAAAAATAAGAGAGGAACCCTAATAAATAATGATGAGGGGTGTGGGAAATCTAAAGTCGATTAAGTGAAACCCTAGGTTTGAGAAGATTTTTTAAATTAGGTATTTAATAAAGATTTTGTTAATTAATAAATTAAGTGGTTTAATTTAATAATCTAGATGGTGTTAATATTATTATTAATTTTTTTGCTAATTATAGGTTAAATTAGGGTTAATTTATTGAGGTAGTATTAATATTATTATTGTTATATTAGTGGTAGAAAATTAAATGTTGGTATTAATTAGGTTGGTCTTGGAAATGATTTAATTTTAATTACCCAATTGATGTTAGTAATTATTAAAGTATTATGCTAGTTAAGGCTAAGTTAGGTTTAATTTGTAAAAAAGGTAATAATAATATTATTATTAATGTATGTCATAAGGATTTTAATAAGGTATGTTGGTAAAAATTTGTTTTAATAAGGTTGGTTTTAATAATCAAGTTAAGTTAAGGTTCGGACAAAGTAAGGGTGTAAGTTCTAGAGTCCCAAGGATAAGGTTAGTTATGTTTTCTTTCCCAAATGAGTGGGATCCAACTTTCACTAATCTCTAGGCCATTGTCTCTATTTAGGTTATCGAGATTTTTGATGATTTCGATTGCTTCTCTAATTCGTCTTTTAAGGAGATGGTCTTCTTTAGCTAATATTTTGATGTCTTCTAGGCGTATATGATGCTTAGTTGTGAGAGAGTGTTCGGCTAGTGCTAAGGTGCGAGTTCGTTCATTCTTGATGTCAGCACTATGCTCTTTAATCCCGATGTTAAAAGAGCAGCCTGTTTCTCCAATGTAGCATTTGCCACAAAAACATTCTATTCTATATACTCCTTTGGAATTATGTTGGTCAAGCTTGTCCTTAACAGATCTCATTTTCTGTTTGATGGTATTAAGTGGTCTGAATGAGGTCTTAATATGCTTCTTGTTTAGGATTTTTGCGATTTTATCAGTGACTCCTTGGATGTAAGGGAGGTAGGCGGTGAGGCTCGAGGTTTGGTTGTTTCTCTGTTGAGGTTTGTTATTTTCTTTTTCTTTTTCTAGGGCTTTCTTTATTGCGTTCTCAATCTCTCTTTCTTTGTAACCTATGTTTTTTAAGACTTTGTGAAGGTGAGTTTTCTCTTGTTCTAGGTGTTCTTTATCTGAAATCATTATGGCTCTGATGGATAAGGTGTTAAGAATTCCTAATTTTTGGTTGGGGTGATGATGGAAACTGGCGTGAAGGTAGTTTTCGATGAGGCGGAATTTGGAAGAACAGTTACACGCTCGACTTACTGCCCAAAACCGCGTTGAAACTCCATTTAAAACTTTCTCATGCCTTAGATCCCGAAGTGTGGAAAATAGTAGACGCGTTGGCAACCCTAAAAGATGAAAACGCAAACAGAACGGCTCGCACCAGGCAAGATTTGAAGCTTAAACAACTACTTAGCCAAAAAGAAAATGCTAACAACAACAATGACATGAAGAAGGTCGTAAATATCTCCTCACATGAGTTGAACCATTATGAATTGAGCGTTCTGAATAAAGGTTTGAATTTCTCCATCTCTCCCTCCTCCATCTCGATTGATAACCTTATTTGTTGCATTGGAGATAGCATTAAAACCCTAGAAGATGAAGATAAGGACCCAATTAGACAAGAATATGCAGTTATCCTCCACAATTCCAAACCTCCAAAAAGCAACATTAACAAAGAAGAACGGATAGCAATTAATAACCTTCGAAATAACACAAACTTAGTTATTCTCAGACAAGATAAGGGTGGCGCCACGGTTATCATGAATAAAGAAGATTACATCACTAAAATGAATGAACACCTATCATGTGGTAGTTACATTAAGATTCCAAAGAACCCCATTAAAAAGATAATAAGAGAAGTAAAGAAAGCCATCAATAACTCCAACTTAGACGAGAAGACTAAAAAGAGATTGCTTCCCACCAATGAGATCACCCTAAGAATTTATGGCCTACCGAAAATCCACAAGGAAGGAACTCCTTTCAGACCAATAGTCAATACGATAGGATTGCCCACCTATGAGCTTGCCAAATATGTCGCTAAAATTCTAGGCCTCTTAGTAGGTCACACTGACTCCTTCATAAAAGACTCAAGTGACTTCATTAATACTATTAAAAATGAGAAAATGAAACCAAATGACACCCTCATAAGCTTTGATGTTGTCTCTCTATTCACTAAGATCCCTCTTAATGATGCCATCCTACTTGTCAAAGAGGTAGCTGATCCAGTAATAGTGAAACTAGTTGAGGTATGTCTTCGCTCCACATTATTTAGCTATCAAGGTGAATTCTATGAACAAACTAGTGGCATAGCCATGGGCTCTCCGCTTTCCCCCATCATTGCCAACCTTTACATGGAAAGATTTGAGAAGAAATCCATAGATTCCTATCCCCTGAAACCATTAAGAGGGAAACGTTACGTTGATGATACTAATGTACTTTGGCCCCATAGGGAAGAAGAGCTAAATAATTTCTTCCATCACATCAAAAATATATCCAAAGACATTACATTCACAATGGAACGTGAAGAAAATGGTACCATCCCTTTCCTAGACATACTAATCAACAGAAAACAAGACAGAAAATTAGGACATTCAGTTTAAAAAAAAAAGACCCACACCGAAAACTACCTTCATGCCAGTTCCCATCATCAACCCAACCAAAAATTAGGAATTCTTAACACCTTATCCATCAAAGCCATAAGGATTTCAGATAAGGAACACCTAGAATAATAGAAAAATTGCCTTCACAAAGTCTTCAAAAACATAGGTTACAAAGAAAAAGAGATTGAGAATGCAATAAACAAAGCCCTAGAAAAAGAAAAAGAAAATAACAAACCTCAACAGAGAAACAACCAAACCCCGAGCCTCACCACCTACCTCCCTTACATCCAAGGAGTCACTGATAAAATCACAAAAATCCTAAACAATGAGGAGATTAAGACTTCATTCAGACCACTTAATACCATCAAACAGAAAATGAGATATGTTAAGGACAATCTTGACCAACATAATTCCAAAGGAGTATACAGAATAGAATGTTCTTGTGGAAAATGCTACATTGGAGAAACAAGCCGCACTTTTAACACCAGGATTAAAGGGCATAGTGCTGACATCAAGAATGAATGAACTCGCACCTCAGCACTAGCCAAACACTCTCTCACAAATAAGCATCATATATGCCTAGAAGACACCAAAATCTTAGCTAAAGAATACCATCTCCTTAAAAGACGAATTAGAGAAGCAAACGAAATCATCAAAAATCCTGATAACCTAAATAGAGACAATGGCCTAGAGATTAGTGAAAGTTGGATCCCGCTCATTTGGGAAAGAAAACATTACTAACCTTATCCTCAGGACTCTAGAACTTACACCCTTACTTTGTTCGAACCTTAACTTAACTTGATTATTAAAACCAACCTTATTAAAACCAATTTTTACCAACATACCTTATTAAAATCCTTATGACATACACTAATAATAATATTATTATTACCTTTTTTACAAATTAAACCTAACTTAACCTTAACTAGCATAATACTTTAATAATTACTAACATCAATTGGATAATTAAAATTAAATCATTTCCAAGACCAACCTAATTAATACCAACATTTAATTTTATACCACTAATATAACAATAATAATATTAATACTACCTCAATAAATTAACCCTAATTTAACCTATAATTAGCATAAAAATTAATAATAATATTAACACCATCTGGATTATTAAATTAAACCGCTTAATTTATTAATTAACAAAATCTCTATTAAATACCTAATTTAAAAAATCTTCTCAAACCTAGGGTTTCACGTAGCCGACTTTAGATTTCCCACACTTCTCATCATTATTTATTAGGGTTCCTCTCTTATTTTTCCTCGGGCATTTTTGTCTTGAAGATGGATCCTGTTGTGGATCCAAAACGTCGACAAGCTGTCAAAAACACTGTGGTTCTTCCGACAATTTCTAAACAAATCTCTCACCACAGAAATCTAAATGATCAGATCCTTTGTTGTTCATGGATCCATCCATCAATGGTAGCTATGATCCTCAAACCCTACAATGTTTTCAAGCAAGAAGATAACAAAGAAATGGAAAAACACAGAAGAAAATATGATAACATTTCTCATGAAACTTTAATGGCAGAAAAAGTAATTACAAACAGGCCCTCAGGATTACAAATGAGCAACTAAAACTACTCCTCTAGTTCTCTACTCTCTTGGATCTTGAATCCAACCCTTTTCCCATCAAAAACCCTTCATTCATAGTGCATAATATCTATCTACCCTAAGGAGGTTGAAACCAAGAAGTTACATAGGACCCTCCTCCATTTAGGAGTCTTGTTACAAAACATTCCAACAAAAGCCTAACAAATCCCTATTTTTTGGGATTTTGTCTATGATGATAAATTCATTTTGAAACAGGTTATCCTGATTGATCTGGAGATGGACCACATGTCCCTCATGTCCAAAAAAATCCTAGGATACCATTCTAACCTTCCTTGACCGGTGGCAACCTCCAAACAAGGCAAATATCCAACAACTGTGCAAAACAGAGAGTTTGCAGTGCCAGTTTGCAGCACAATGGTGTTTTAATTATATCTCTCGACTTACAAAATGGGTTAGGATGAAATTGGAACAACACGTCAATGACATTATCATTATCCTCCACAAAAAATTTCAGAAAAAACCACATCACCCTTTTGGAATTATGATCAAATCGTTAGACACATATACTATAGGAAATGATTTTGCAATGCCTCTATCAGCGAGTTCGCAGTGTTTGTGATAGTTCATAGTGCCAAGAGAAAACAAGTGGCCACACTAATTTCCTGACCTCCAAAAAATAAAAAACACCTCATGGAGTACTGAATGGCTATGAGGTTGTTGTTGGTAATTTCATATTTGCACCTAGATTCCTGCAAGCTTCCTAACCTCCAACCCTCATCCAAGACAGTTTGTAGCGCCAATGATCAATTCATAGTGCCACAAAGAGAAACAACCACTCTGCCTTTTCTAGACCTTAAAGAAAGGTGGAAAATTTCATAGAGTACCTGGTAACCTGGAGCTGAATTTTGATACCTTCATATTTGCACAAGGAATCCTACAAGTGGTCTAACCGCCAACTATCCTCTGTAACCAGTTTGCAGTAGAGTCACAACACGAGTCATAGTTTGCAGCGCCCACTCCAAAATTTGATTTTGAGTTCTTAAAGGAAACAATTAGGATATCCAGATTTATGATCCCTGTAAGTTCTTAGAGATAAACCTTGAAAACAATAAAAACCCATGTCATGTCATAAGTAAATGACTATTTTGAATAAAGGGGGTACTTTGAGTGCGTTGCGAACTCTCCTAGTGAATTGGCAGTGCTCAAACCACAAACTGATTTGACATCATGAGTGGGTAAAGTAACAGCTAGAGATACTTCACATAGCTTATGGAAGTGAAATTTCAAGGTGATGGTGGTGATTAGAAGGATGTGACTAATGGAAACTAACACTCTTTGTCATGATGACTAAAACTTGACCCAGGACACAACCACAAGATCCTAGACTAAGGCTAAATTGACTTGGGCTTATAAAGACAATCTAAATATTGAAAAATGACTCTAGGAAGAAAACATAGAACTACAAAGAAGCTATGACTCAAAGAAAAAGACTAAAATGAATTGTTGATTCCCCCCACAACTCTATGTGATAACACTAACTACCATTATCGGTCCTCAACACATTAATCTTTCTAGCAATTGATTTTCCAAGAGAGATTTAAACTCCTTAAAATGACTAAAGGTATCATATATAATTCTAAGAAAATATACCCATGTCCGTTTATAGTAATCATCAATGAACGAAACATAATACAAATCCTTATAAATTGAAGGAACTTTCACATGACCAAATACATAAGAATGAATTAAGTCTAACAACTCACAATATTTATGAAAAATATGATAAAATTTAACATGGATTTGGTTACCATATATGCAATGCTCATAAAAATCAAATTCAAGAGCACAATCATTCAATACATCAACAAATTTTTTTTTTCAAGACTTGTAGGCCCTTCTCACTTATATGGCCCAATTTTTGGTTCCATATGATTGTTTCCTAAAAATGTAACTTCATTTTTGAAGAAAAATATCATTTAGGTACTTGGAAAGTGTGATCATTTGAAGTTGATGCAATTTATGATTGTGAAGGTGTGGGTTATACAAATTTTTGTGTTGAAGAATTTGAAAATCGATTTCATTAGATGGTGCACGCATCAACTTGGAATAAAGTTCCCACATGAATACCCTAAGAAAACACCATAGATCCTGAAACCATTACACCCTTTGTCAAAGAAAATAACCTATGCATCTTCATCATTAAGTTTTCTTACCTATAATTGGCTCTATACCAAATCCAAAATGTTGAAAACTCCACTAATCCCCTTCACTCTACCATTAGGGAATCTTATCAAGAATCTACTATGTATAACTATGTTAATGTTATACTCATCAAATAGATATACCATCCCACCATCATATTTTTGATACACTAAAAATGAGTCCTAATGGGAAGTCATATGGAAGGAAGCTTCAAATTTTATCAACATCACACTTTTCCTTGCATGAGTTTCCAAAGATGCAACAAAGGAATTTACTTCATCCTCCTAAGAATATTTTTACACTCATCATCACAATCATTATTTTCCTTCTTATTCTTATTTTTCTCTTCCTTGTAGTCTCTTCTGAAATACCCAACCTTTCCATAGTTTGAACATTTTTCCTTGGACTTTCCAGGAGACTTGGGTCTCCCATTGGATTTGGATCTTCCCTTTTATATCTTCTTCCATTTATCCATCAATATTTCATGAACAACCAACGACTCATTTGTGGATTAAAATTATTTTCACCTCACCTCCTATAAGAGTGGAGAAATCACAGCCTCATCAAATACCAATGTCTTTAGACTGCTTTCAATGGCCATTAGAAGGTTGTCCCATGAAGCTAATATATAAATAAAAAGGGTCATACAATGATCATTTTCTTCCATCTCACTCCAGATAAGATCAATTGAGTCACAATATTATTAAATGTATTCATATTCTTAGCTATAGAGTCACCATCATCCATTTTCATGGAGAATAATGTTTTCTATAAAAAAAATATATTAACCACATATTTAGCCCTGTATGAATCTCCTAACTTCTTCTAGATATTTGGCACGATTTTTTTCTTTGTAAATGTTCAATAAAACAAAATCAACCAAGCAAGGTATGATAAGGATCCTTACCTTTCTCTCCAACACTACCCACTCTTCATCTTTCATACCATTTTGTTCGGTACCATATACTACAACACATATAGTATAAACCACAGATATCGATATAAGAGTAAATTCTTGATATTGAGCTTCCATGAATTAATGTTAGTGAAATTAAACTTCTTCATTTCTAATATAGATGTGCTTTCCATTTCTTTGCAACAAGATTTCATTCTACACAAGTTCCCACTCAAACCAAGATTAGATAAAAAAAATCCTGTACCTAACACCTTGGATCCGAGGTGATTAAGTTTGATACGAAATGAAAGGAAGTAGAAGTGTGTAATATGATTCCTACACTAATCAATGAGAGAGAATTGTGCAAAAAATCTAAATAAATTGACTCGTATTAATAAAACCATTAAACAAGGTGACTTCCTATGAAAAACCATTCTAGGAGAAAAACCACACACTCTAAAGAATGCTCAATGTACTTTTCAACAACCAAAAAATGGTTACAAAACATTACAAAGTCTCTTTGATCTTAAAATGATTATTTAATGGAATAATTAATGTTCTAGAAAATTTTTCTTAACATAATAGTAAATTAAACTATCTCACAATTCCTTCTACCCAAGCACTCTATAATAGGCATAACAAAAACTATAAACAATTTATGGTTTTCCAATTCTACACCATGGAAAGAAACAACAATTAATTGGCCATATATTTATTCCCCTCATTTGTTGCTTGGCACTACTCAAAATCTAATCCCTACTAACTCCTAGAATATATCGATAGAACTTCTCTACTGCACAACTACAAGGTGTATGACTGATGCAAGTCAAAAGTAAACCCTACCAAATCCTTCTCTATTACCTGACATGATCTAAATCAAACTCACAGATCACCCATAGAACTAATCACAGTTCAAATTGCACAGCGTTAATGTGTGGGCTCCTTATAGGTGCACTTACCGATCATCTTCATATTGACGGTCCATAGCGATTGTGAAACCCCAAGTAGCGCGTGGTTTATCGGAGAGCTCAATCTCCCCAATGTGAAAAATGCTTGCCCGAATCCTTTTAATCATGGTCCTTGATCATCCACCTCGATGAGATCAATGGTGTTGGATGATTTTGGAACCTCAACCAGCACACTAGTTAATTTCCTCTTCTCTCACTATAATGATTCCCATCCCTTGATCTGGCGCTTGCACATCCAACAGTCACGAATTGATGTGATCATTGACCAGTCTGCCAATGAATCGAGCAATTCACGTTTGTTTATCTGAGAGATGAACAACTCTCATTCTTCCTTTTGTGATGATTTTCTCCTCTACACAGTGTTAGCACTGAGATTCACCCTCAGATTGGAAGAGGATAAGCCTAGTACCCATCAAAATGTTTTTGGAGGTAGGTTTATGAATGGAGGTCAAGTGGAAAAAGATCAATACTAGAATGTTTTAACACAGAAAATGGACAAGCAATGCATAGGGAAATGAGGTCCTCATTAACTTCATTAAGTGGTTTAAGGTTAAAGGTGAGCAAAAGGAAGACTTAGTGAGAAAGGTGGACACGTCTTCCATGGGCATATGGCCTTTAAGCAACTTGGTGAAGAAAAAATCAAGAACAAGAGCACTCTTGAAATTAAGTTTCGGACACTAAAATATATCACAACAACACAATAATCAAGCCTCCATTACCATGTGACTACAACAACTCGTCTCAATCCTCCATGCACATGCATTTCATCAATAAAGAAACAAGGTAACAAATAAAATACTAAAACTGGTCACAACAGTATTATAATCAAACCTACATTACCATACGACTACAACCCTCATCTGGATCCTCCATGCACGAGTGTTTCAATACAGATTAAACAAGATAATGAAATAAACTGAATTCTATTAATGTGAAAGTCTTAGGTCTCATACAAAAACCAGGGAACAACTTTGTTATCAAAATATTAGAAAATAGGGAGCTCTTCTCAACTAGTTGACGAACTTCACAAAATCTTGAATTGATCTATTTATAATTGGATCAGTTCACAACTGTTAGGAGTGTGATCTGGCCATCCCATTCAAAACTTTACGTCTATGCATCCTTCTTTCATATTGCGTGTGTTTCCTCCTTCTAGACGCAAGCTCAGATCAATATGGGCATGCCATAAGAAACCATCCATCGTGGTACCTCAAGCTGATAGTTCTTCCTTCTCGGCCATAGCTTCCAAGATTTTTATTTATGGACTGAGCTGAGGTTCCAGCTACCATTCCTTTCTCATTAACTGAATCCTTATGAATATTGGAGCATGGCGGGATGACTATCGGGTGGCCACTTGTTGTTGTTGGATATGACATTATACACACACATGATTTTGGGGCCGCAGGAAGCGGTTTAGGCCCACACCACTTTTGGGCCCGAAATGCATTTCTTCTCGCCACATATCCACCCCGCAAAACCATGGTTAGAATTTTGGCCCGCTCAAGGCCTTTTAACACCTGAGCATGTTGCAGCCCCAAAATGATTTGAGGCCATTGATCTAAATGGGATCTAAGATCTGGGTGCGCTAGCTATTTTCCCACCCCTGCCAATTCTGGAATCCTTCCAACCACGTTTAGAGGTGGCGCTAAACTAAAATGCATGGGGGGTAATATTCCCTGTTGAAAACTGCACCTTCCTTCTCGCCTATGTTCATGGCTATCACTCGTAACTATGGACAATTTTATGTGATAACATTTGGCTCCATAGGGGATGGCATTCTCCCTGTGAGCTGCCAAGAATGTGCAGTTCTAGTGCCTTAGCTTTTGGTTCATGGAGACTCTTTTTCAAAAAGAAATAAAAAGGAACTGGTAATTACAATGGTGGAAAGCCAATCATGGCTTAAGAAGAATATTTTTTCAGAAATTCCCCATTGATAGGGCTTCCAAAAACTTCAGAATCATCCAATCTCTCTAACTTATAGGTGTTATTTGAAAATACTTCAGAAATCTTGAAAGGACCAATCTATAAGGCTTCAAATTTACCATGTTTTCCTTTGTCTTTCTTGGGAGCATCCCATTTGAGCACCAGATCACCCAGGTGAAAATATTCTTTTCTCACCTTCTTGTCAAATGCTCGTTTTATCTTCTGTTCAGGGTTCTGAGCTTTATGAAGTAGTTGTTCCCTAGCTTGTTGTACTTCTTCCACCTGTTGTATCCTCTTGACCATATAATCAGGTTCTCCTTGGTATTCCTAGAGGAATTTTTCCATAGGAAAGGCAAGCTGAGTAGGAGAAATAGCCTCAACCCCATATACAAGATGAAAAGGGAAAATACCCAGTCAGCGCATAATGCAAATTTCATCTTTGAGTCCCATGTTTTCTTGTCGTCTTCTAACAATTTCTTGATGATCATTATGAGGCTCTTGTTAGAGGACTCTGCCAAACCATTTCCTTGGGGGTAGTAAGGAGTAGAATGGATTAATGTAATCCTATACTGCTCACAAAACTTGATTAACAGTTCATTTTTGAAGGAGGCAGCATTGTCAGTAACAATCCTACTCAGACAACCAAATCTGATGATGATATCTTCAAGGAAGCTAATTATTACCTTGTGGGAGGCACTCCTTGTAGGGATGGATTCTATCGATTTGGTGAAATAATCAGTGGCAGTCAAAATCCACCTGTGCTGACCACTTGAGGCAGGGTGGATTTCCTCAATGAATTGAAGACCCCATTGTTGGAAAGGTCCAGAAACCACTATAGGTTTCAAAGGAAAATATTTGAGTACTTGTTTTCCAGAAATTTTTTGGCATTTAACACAAGCTCTAATCTTAGCACAAACATTAGTAAAAAGGTTGGGCCAAAAATACTCATCTCTAAGGATCTTATAGGCTATGGTCCTCTAGAAATGATGTCCCCCACACAAGTTGTCATGAAAATTAGTCATGGCTCTTTGGGCCTCCTGTGGGTCTAGACATCTCAACAAAACTCCTAGAGGATCTTTCCAATACAAAACTTGATCAATGAGACAATATTTGATTCCTCTGAGCTTCAAATCCCTCACTTTGTTCTTGTCCAATCCATTCGGAGGTCGCAACTTCTACAGAAAATATATCATGTCTTTATACCAAGTGCATTCTGCTAAGTTGAGGTTGACATGAGAGCTTTTATCAACAATCTCATCTTGTTGGTTTTCTGAGTTTATGTTCATGAAATTGACCCCTAAAGTCTTGCAATTTGATTCAGCCAACAACCTGTCCAAACCTTGGCCTTTCACCAATTTAGTGGGCTTTATTTCAAGGTCAAACTCAAGGATTCTAGAAATCCATTTTCTTCTCTTCCCATCTATATCAAGCCAGATCAATATCTCTTTCACTGAGGTTGAGGGGACATATGTAACAGTCTTTGAATGCAGAACATGGATTCTGAAATATTTGAGGGCTTTGACCAAAGAATATGCCTATTTTTCCATGATATCATATCTCGTTTCTACATCCCTCAAGGCTCTACTGAAAAAGGAAATAGTTTTCTCTAACCCCTCTGTATTTTTTTGTAGCAAAACAATAGCCAATGTATCAGATGAGGCAAAAGAAAATATCATAAATTTCTTAGAATAGTGAGGGCTGATGAGAATAGGTGCTTCAGTAAAAGCCCTTTTGGTTTGTTCAAAAGAATTTTTGGACTCACCAGTCATTTTCACCTCGCTTCCCTTTATAATCATGGTTGTAATGTGCTTAACCAACTCGGCAAAATTAGAAATGAATATTCTCAGAAAGTTTATTTTACCCAAGTAATTTTGGACCTCGTTTTTAGATCTGGGAAAAGATAAGGTCTGGATAGCCTCTACTCTACTTGGATCAATTCTTACCCCTTCTACTGACACAATATGCCGCAATAATTTTCCCTCCTTCATAGAAAACAAATATTTCTTAGGATTGATGGAGAGACCAAACCTTCTGCATTTCAGGAAGACCTTTTTCAAATGATGAAAACGTTCTTGGTCAGAATTTGAGAACACTGTAATGTCATCTAGATATATGACTACACATTTATCTTTCTCCCCAACAAGGTGATGTCCATGGCTCATTGGAAGGTTTCTCCTACATTCATCAATCCAAAGGGAATTTTAGCATACATGAATGTGCCCCAAGGAGTAGTGAAGGTTGTCTTCTCTCTATCTTTTGGTAGGACAGAGATATGATTGTAGCTAGATAATTCATCAATCATAGACATCCTAGCTGAACTAGTCACTCTCTGCAAAATGTGCTCCATCTTTGGCAAGGAATAGTTATATTTTTTGGAGCTCCTGTTCAAATTTATGAAATCATCACATAACCTGATTTCCCCATTTTTATTCCTCGCGGGCACCAAGTTATCCACCCATTCTTAATATTTCAAAGGAATGATGATATGGGCATCCAACAATTTTTTCATTTATTTTTCCATAATAGGTAGTAGCATGGTATTTATCTGTCTGAGTTTCTTCCTAAATGGTTTGGTATCTTCTTTCAAAGGGATCTTATGCTCAATAATGTTTGTGTCATATTTCCTTAGATCTTCATATTTCCATGAAAACACATCAAGAATCTCCTTTAAAATATTAGCATATTCATCCATTTGTTCCTTTGACAAACTGCTAAACAATTTGACATACTTTGGATCTTCTTATGTTCCTAAATTGCATTCAGTCACATCAATTTCTTTAGTTGAACCTTTAACCTTCACAACAAAATCATTTATTTTGAACAATCTCTCCAAGGGGACAAGTCCCTTTGTAATATGGTTATTTAGGAACAATATTGGTTCCTAAATCG
>JASDQU010100880.1:415734-427797 GCA_032191745.1 Picea mariana
AATCTCCTTAACTTCTAGGATAGGGTTCCTAACCACTTCCTGGGGGTTTTGTGCCTCTTTTTCTTTTCTTCTAGATGCTACACTCTTATTAGGATTATTTGTTCTAGTAGGCTAATTAGGAATGTCAGGATTTCCCTCTTTCTTCTTGGACCTTAGTTTGTATCTATTTTGATTTCTACTGGTCCTTTCCCCTTTGCTCAGATCATTTAGTTGGCTACCCATGAGAGCCTCTTCATATGAAGATTGAGTTAAATGAGGGGATGAAGAGGTGTCACCAAGACAATGGATTTCAGGATCAACATGTTCTTCCTCTCCTTCTTCATCAGTAACAAGGTTATTTTGGAGAGGGGCTTGGATTTTTTTATCATCCCTATCCCTATTTCTCTGATCTCTTTGGATGATATGAGGGGAATTATTGGTTCTTCTGAAATTACCCCTATTATCAGTATTATGGGGGTTCCTATAGCTCTGCTTCCCTTCAAGTTTCATTTTCTCCATTTCTGCATAAAGTGATTTTACCAGCTTGGTCAACTCATCCACTTGAGGATAGGAAGAAGAGGAATCATAGGTTGAAGCTTCAACCCTATCTTTTCTTCTGTCTCTATCAGATTTACTCCTAAGTTTGTTAGTTTCCATTATATTAGACTCTACTTCAAGGGGTGCATCTTGCATTTGAGCTAAAGTGGTAGCTCTTCTTTCTCTCAACAGAAGGAAAAAATCAGGGTCAAGAGCATTGGCATAAGTAATTTTGGCAGAGGTTTCTATAGGATCTATTTTAGTCGGAATCTTATTGTACATCTTATTAAATATTTTCTAGAAGTATGAGATAGATTCCCCCTCTTTTCTCTTAAGTGACCCAAACTATGTAATATAATAAAGAAAATATTTTTTATCCCTCCAATCTCTCAAGAATGAATCTTCCAGATCTTCAATCCCAACAATAGATCTAGGGGTCAAAACCCTAAACCATTTCCTAGCCTCGCCATCAAGGCTCTATACAAAAACTTGCATCCATGCATCTTCATTTTCAATGTTAAGATTATTTTCATAACTATAAAAATTTAAAAGGTGTTCTTCTGCAGTTATGTATTCCTCCCCTATGAACTTGGGCGTGTACTTAAGGTAGTATCCAATTGGGAGAGCATTCATAGGCTGAGGTAAAAAAAGAGGGGCATATCTAGCAGCCACTATGGAATCCATTATGTTTCTAGGAGGATTAGCACCTACCATTGGGATGTGAACTATAGGAGAACAAGGGGGAGATGGAGTTTGGATAGGTACGAATGCATATGCACTTACAGGGGAAAGGGGAAACGATTGAGTGCTAGAGGAGATTGATATGGGGTTCAAGGGAACACAAGTTTCCCCCTTTTTAGATATAGCAACTTTGATAGGAGCAGGAGTAGGAAAACCAAAATAGGGAAAATATTCTAATCTTCTGGGTCTAAACCACTTTACAATATCAGGGGAAACAAGAGTTTCAAAAAATTATCCTTCTAAACGAAGACTAGAAGGGGGAAGTTCAACAGGAAAGATTTCAAAATCTAAACTTTAGGAAACTCCAACAGATGGTATAAAAGGAGAATTAGATACATATACTGGAGTTTTAAAAGAAGAATCATGTAAATTACCAGAATTTCCTGGTACAACAGCTGAAATCCCTTCTTCAGAGGTCTTTCCTTTCTTCATAATATTTTATGGGTCAGCTTCAGGTGTTTCTAGAGGCAACTGTGGAGTATACCTCGTGTGTCTACCTTTGGGAGCCACAACTGAAACAGTGGAGTCGCTAGGTGCAAGTTGCAATCTTCAAGGTACTAATTTCTGATGCACCTTCAGAATCATAATTTCTTTGTCGTTCAATCCCAGAGAAATGTCTTCAATTTGTTCCCTGGAAACAACGCCAAGAATGTTAGCACTAATATTCACCCTCAGATTGCAAGAGGATAAACCCAGTACCCATCAAAATGTTTGTGGAGGTAGGTTTATGAATGGAGGTCAAGTGGACAAAGCTCAGTACGAGAATTTTTTAACACAGAAACTAGAGAAGCAATGCACAGGGAAATGAGTTCCTCATTAACTTCAGTGAGTGGTTTAAGGTTAAAGGTGATCATAAGGAAGACTTAGTGAGAAAGGTGGACAAGTCTTCCATGGGTATCCGTCCTTCAAGACACTTGGTGAAGAAAAACTCAGACATAAGAGCACTCTTGAACTTAAGTTTCAGACACTGAAATACATCACAGCAACATAATAATCAAACCTCCATTACTATACGGCTACAACAACTTGTTTGGATCCTCCATGCATGAGCATTTCAACATAAGAAGAAACAAGGTAACAAATAAAATACTAAAACTAGTCACAACATTATTATAATCAAACCTACATTACAATATGACTACAACCCTCATCTGGATCCTCCATGCATGAGTGTTTCAATACAGATTAAACAAGATAATGAAATAAATTGACTTATATTAATGCAAAAGTCTCAAGTCTCATACAAAAACCAGAGAACAACTCTGTTATCAAAATATTACAAAATATGGAGATTTTCTCAACCAATTGATGACCTTAACAAAATCTTGAACTGATCTATTTATAATCGGATCAGTTCACAACTACCAGGAGTGTGATCTAGCCATCCAATTCAAAACTTTACATCTTTGCATACTTCTCTCAGACTGTGTGTGTTTCCTCTTGTCATATGCAAGTTCAAATCAATATGGGTTGACAATTCTTCCTTCTCGGACATAGCTTCTAAGCTTTCTATTTATGGATTGAGCTGAGGTTTCAGCTACCACTCCTTACTCATTAACTAAATCCTTCTAAGGATTGGAGTGCGGTGGGATGACTATCGGGCGACCACCTATCATTGTTGGATATGACATCATACACGCACATGATTTCGGGGTCATGGGAAGAATTTTAGGCCCACACCGCTTTTGGGCCTGAAATGCACCATTTCTCGCCACGTAGCCACCTCACAAAACCATGGTTAGGATGTTGGCCCACTCAAGGCCTTTTGAAACCCAAGCATGTTATGGCCCCAGAATGATTTGAGTTTGTTGATATGAACGGGATCTGAGATCTGGGTGCGTCGGCTATTTTAGCACCCCCGCCAAATTTTAATCCACCTGTCAATTGTGGAATCCTTCCAACCTCATTTAGAGGTGGCGCTAAACTGAACTTCACGGGGGGGAATCTTCGCTGCTAAAAACTTCACCTTCTTACTCACCTGCATTCATGGATGTCACTCGTGACTATGGAAAATTTTATGTGATAACCACAAAACTCGGCTTCTTCCCTGCAGATCGTCTCATGAATCTTCCTATCAGCACATAAAAGGAATTCTCTCCTTCTACCATGGGTGCATAGATCAATATCACTGGGTTAAACTAGAATTCATAAATAGATTTTTCTCAACCCTATGATAACAAAAATATATATACACAGTAATCTAAAGGAGAATAAAATCGTTCTCTAGTAATTCTATTAAGTTAAATGCCTTCAAAATCAATGTTTCATCCTCGTACATCCAACCAACCCAATCAATCAACCAACCCTTTGCTCAATACAATTAAACAACTTTAATCTCGATTGAACCTCAGTTGTTCAACAAACTGATCACTAAAAATCCTTCAATAATATATAATTAAGAAACTACCAAACCTCCTAGCTAACAAACATATACTTGATGCCTTCTAGAGGTATTCGAAAGATTTATTACATAACAGAATGAAAATTAGGGAACCAACTCCCTTAGTAAAGGTTTTGACCTTTTGGGTCAAAAGAGGTCATTTGTTTCAAATTCTCCTGCATCATACTCCTGGGGAAGAAAATAATTGTTGATCATTTCTTCAAGATCAACATGATATTTCTACACCTTTGTTGTTTTCATCCAAGTAGAATCTTCTGTTGGCTTACCCTTCCATTTCACCAAATATTGAAAGTATTTTTTTCCTATGGTTTTCTTTGTTATCCTTTTGTCCAAAATTTTCTCAATTTCTCGTCCTGTCCTCTTAGGTAATTTTTCTTCCCATTCAATTTTATTTTCCTCACCTACAGGTTCATCTGTTGTACCATTGTCTGATTCCTTGAAGGGATACAAGTCTGCTACATTGAATATTGGAGATATTCCAATGTCACATGTAAGTTCCACCTCATATGAATTTGCAAAAAATCTCCTCAGTATTATGCATGACCCAATTTTCCTTGGCTTCAACTTGTTATATGTCCCTAAAGGAAACCTTTCCTTTCTCAAATATACCATGACCAAGTCACCAACCTGAAAATCCACTTGTCTTCTTTTCATATCATCTCTTTGCTTGTATTTTCCATTGCTCTCCTGTAGTTTTTTCTTGACATTCTCCTTCATTTCATGTATGTTGACTACAAAATATTCACCACCAACACTCCTGACTTCTTTATTTCTCAATTCATATACTCCCCTTGGATGCATTCCATAAACTATCTTAAATGGACCGATACATGTACTTATGTTTGGAGAATCATTATAAGAAAAATTTTCTTGGGAAATCAATTGATCCCATTGCTTTGGGTTCTCACACACCAAGCTTCTCAAGCTATTCCCTAAACTTTTGTTTACTACCTCTATTTTCCCACCAGTCTGAGGATGATATGTTGAACTGAAGTTAAGGTTTGTACCCAACTTCCTCCATAATTTCCTCCATAAATGACATACAAACTTGGTATCTTTATCAGAGACAATACTTATAGGTAGTCCTTGCAACCTCACTACTTCTGAGAAAAACAAATTTGCAATGTTAGTTACATCATTAGTATTTTTACAAGAAATAAAATGAGCCATTTTTTAAAATCTATCTACCACAACATAGATAGAATCATTTCCCTTTTGAGTTATAGGAAAACCTAAAATAAATTCCATGCTGACATAATCCCAAGGTCTATTTTGGATAGGTAAAGGATGATACAATCATGTGTTTTGACTCCTCCCCTTTACATGCTGACAGATCCTACACTTCTCCACAAATTTCTTTACATCATTCTTCATTCCTAGCCAGTAATAAAAATTACTTACCTGAGCATATGTATTGTCCTTACCAAAGTGTCCTAACAACCCTCCACTATGCTTTTCCTTTATCAAATTTTCCCTCATGGAACACTTAGGTATGCATAGCTTACTATTTTTTAACAACAAACCTTCTTGCAGCATGTAGTCTAATCATTGATCTCTATTGTGGGAAACATGGTTTTCAAAGGCTGCATAAACTTCTTGAAAATAGATATCCTCCTTATACATTGCTACCAATTCATCAAATCCTAAAATGTTCTAACTTCTTATAAAATCAAATTTACTCTTCTCAAAGCATCAACAACTCTATTAGATTTTCGACTTATATGTTTGATCACAAAAGAGAAACCTTGCATAAATTCCACCCATTTAGCATGTTTTTGGTTCAACTTGTGTTGACTACTTATCAATTTCAATGCATGATTATATGTATGTAAAATGAATTCTTTAGGCATTAAATAATGCTTTCACTTCTTAAGTGCTTGGAAAACTGCATAAAAATCCTTGTCATATGAAGAATATTTCTTCTTTACCTCATTCAAATTTTCACTAAAGTATGCAATAGGTCTCTGCTCCTGACTCAATACAACCCGTATTGTTTTCCCACTAGCATCAGTTTCAATTTGTAAAGTCTTATCAAAACTTGGTAAAGCCAAAACAGGTTTTTCAATGATCTTTTTCTTCAACAATTTACAACCCCTATCAGTTGTTTCAGTCCATTTAAATGGTTTTCTACTCTGTTTGACAGTATCAACTATGGGTGCACAAATCTGGTTGAAACTTCTAATAAATTTCCTGTAAAAACTCGCAAGACCATGAAAGCTTATTACCTTATATACACTTATTGGAGTTCGTGAGTCAATAGTTTTATGTACCTTTTCTAGATCCATATTCAAGCCTTCTTTAGAGACTACAAATCACAGATATATCAGCTAATTCTTCATGAAACTACACTTCTTCAAATTTATCAGCAACTTTTCCTTCTGCAGTTTACTCAAAACCATCTTAAGATGTTTCAAATGCTCCTCTTTAGTCTGACTGTAAATCAGAATGTCATCAAGATAAACAATAAAAAAATTCCCAATGTATCCTTTCAATACTTCATTCATTAATCTCATGAATGTACCTGGTGCATTTGAGATTCCAAAGGGAATCACTAACCACTCATACAAACAACTATTTGTATTAAATGCAGTCTTCCATTCATCTCCCTCTCTAATCCTTATCTGATGATATCCACTTTTAAAATCTATTTTTGAAAATTATCTTGAACCAGATAAACAATCCATCAAATCATCAATTCCAGGAAAGGGAAACCTATACCTGATAGTAATATTGTTGATAGCCCTGGAATCAGTACACATGCACCATCCTCCATCTTTCTTTTGGCTAAGCATTGTCGGTACTACACATGGACTCAAGCTTTCCTTCACTGATCCTTTATCCAAAAATTGATGCACCTGCTTTTTAATTTCTTCATTTTCTTGAGGGGTCAATCTATAAGCTACTTTGTTAGGAAACATTTCTCCAGGTATCAAATCAATATGATGATTGATACTTCTCACAGGTGGTAATGCATTAGGCATCTCATCTACTATAATATCAACAAACTCATCAATCATATTTTGAACTTCTTCAGGAATATAATTAAAATTTTTAGCAATAAATATTACCTTTGGCTTACCAATTATAGCAAAATGTAACTCCTCATCTTTCTTAACTCCTTGCAACAGTTATTTTCCACTCATCAATACAATACTAGGTCATGATTCACCTTTAGATGTCTCATCTTTCAAAGGCAACAACATATGTTTCTTCCTATCTTTCTCTAAGAAGTAAGTATTCCTTCTACCATCATGAATGGCTTTCCTGTCATATTTCCAAGGTATTCCCAATAGAACATGGCATACATCCATTGGCATTATATCACATAACACCACATCTTTATAGTTACCAATTTTTATTTCCACCTTACATTGCCCATTCACCAAGAGATGATGTCCTTTCTACAACTAGGACACTCTGTAGAGAGTGGGATGTGTTATCCTCTTCAATCCTAAATTCTCTACCATATATGTGAGGAAACCAAATTATTTGTACTCCCACTTTCTATGACCACTATGCAACACTTACCTCCTGACTTTCATATAGTCCTGAACAAGTTTTTCCTCTGAGCTAGTTCAATCACTTCCTTTTTTGAATATCAATGACTCTACTATCTTAGGAGCTTTTGGTTCAGCTGCTACATTTGATGGTTCTTCCATTGTTGTTGCTACATTTACATTCCTATGGGTTTCTTATTTATTCTTAGGATAGTCCCAAGACATATGTCCTGATTCTCCACATGTATACATCTTACCTCTCTTCCTCTGCCTCCTCCTCTGAAGCCAAATATTCTACCCCTGGAATCACCTCTTCTTGGTGATTGGATACCTAAAATTTCTCCTTCACTTTTAGTAATCTAGATTCTTCCTCCACTAGGAGATCCTCTGTCACAAATTTTACCTCATCCTCTACTCCTTTCACTTTGCTTCCTTGCAATATTTTCCTTAGCTTTCAAAGATGCTTGATATGAATCCTCAATAGTCCTAAGAGTCAACAACCCTATCTCATCTTGGATATCGTATCTGAGACCATTAATATATTTGGCCACCTTCTCGATATCTCCTTCTACATTACTAGCCCTGATATTCAGCCTTTAAAATTCCTCTGTATTCTCCTTAACTGTCATGTCTTTCTGCCTTAGGTTCTGTAATTGCTTAAAGAGGTTCAACTTGTAGTCTTTGGGCATAAATTTACTTTTTATTTTATTCACCATCTTATCCCATTGATTAATCTTTGATTTTCCTTTCCTCTATCTGTGTATTTGTAACTCATCCCACCAAATGGTTCCATGTCCCTTTAGTATGGTAGATGCATACCTCACCTTTTTCATGTATTCAATCTCTTCAAAGTCAAAATATTTATCCATGGTGTTGATCCAGTCCATTATATCATCCACATTCATAATTCCATCATACATAGGGACCTCTACATTTGGTCGGCTACCATCCTTTGCCAACATTCTGAATATTGTGTCTCTTATATTTCTTCTTCAGAGGATTGAACTCATGCTTCATCACTGATATAACTAGATTTAGGATTCATTCTTTGGTTTGTCTCCATGCCTTCCATTCTAACGTTCAGCCTCCTTAATTCCTCTAATACAACTTCATTTCCTACTACTCTACCTCGACCTCTACCAAGAGTAACTCCACCTTTCCTCCTTGGTGGCATGGTTCACTTATCAAGATCAATTTGTTGTGCTCTAATACATAATTGATGCAAGTCGAACGTAAACCCTGCCATATCCTTCTCTATTACCTAACAACATCCAAATAAAACTTGCAGATCACCCACATAACTAATCACAGTTCAAATTGCACAGCGTTAACATGTGGGCTCCTTACAGGTGTACCTAAATATCGTAGTGAGATCGACGGTCCACAATGATTTTGGAACCTCAACTAGCACATGATTTATCAGAGAGCTCAATCTCTACAATGTGAAAAATGCTCACCCATATCCTTTTAATTGTGTTTGTTGATCGTCCACCCCGACGAGATAAACAATATTGGATGATTGTGGAACCTCAACCGACACGTTGGTTAATTTGGTCTTCTCTCTCTGCAATTATTCGTAACCCTTGATCTAGTGCTTGCACATCCAATGGTCATGAATTGATCTGATCATTGACAAGTCATCCAACGAATCGAACAATTCACGTTTGTTGATCTAAGAGATGTAAATATCTCATTCTTCCTTCTGTGACGATCACCTCCTCTGCACATAACTCAACTTCTTCCCTATAGATCGTCTTACGAATGTTCCTTTCAACACTTAGAAGGAATTATCTCATTTTACCATGGGTTCATTGATCAATATCATGGGGTTAAAATAGAATTCGTAAAAAAGATATTTATGAACCCTATGATAACAACAATATATATACACAGTAATATGAAGGAGAATCAAATCGCTCTCTGGTAATTCTATTAAGTTAAACACCTTCAAAATCAATGTTTCATCCTCTTACATCCAACCAACCCAATCAATTGACCAACCCTTTTCTCAATACAATTACATATCTTTAAGCTCGATTGAGCCTCCGCCGTTCAACAAACTGATCACTAAAAATCCTATAATCATCTATAATTAAGAAACTACCGAACCTCCTAGCTAACAGACAGATCCTTGATACCTTCTAGAGGTATTCGAGAGATTTACTACATAAAAAAATGAAAATTAGGGAACCAACTCCCTTAGTAAATGTTTTGACCTTTTGGGTAAAAAGAGATCACTTGTTTCAGATGCTCCTACATCAATGAAACATATATCCCAACAACAATAAAGATAACTAAAAACCTTGATTGTTTCAAATTGGGCATCAACATTTTCAAAAAACCTTTCAGACTTCAATTTTCAAAAGAGTACTTATTCACCAAGCATATGGAATGGATAATTGACTTAAATTGCATCACTTAAAATCATGTGTATACATAATCCATAATTGGATAATGGGGCTCAGAAAGGCCTAAAAATCAAAGTTCTCAGAATGACCTCAAAATGGACGTGTACGTAAGCCTCGTCGATACCAACCCAATTCAACTTAAACGGGCTCAAACGGATGTTGTATTCTCCAGATATGGTGATCTGTTTGTTTTTTCGAACAGGGAAAAAATGATGACTGTACAATCCGTACAATGCCATGTGGTAGCTGGTTATACAAGTTGTATAGTTGTACAATTGATGTGGCAGGCACAGTTGGAGATGACGTGGAAACATCTGTAGGTGACGCATGGCACGGTGACTGGGCACACGGAAGGATGACATGTCGTATAGGTGGACCAACTTGGGAGTGACACGTGTCACCCTTGCAGTGGTGACACATGGCACATCCATACGAATGATGTGGTAGGTCCATACAATTCCTACGACGTGTGGCACTTGTGTGGAAAGTACAGGTGGCAGATAATTGGACCATTCAGCATCTAACACGTGGCATGATTTCGACAAATGGTGTGGTGCCACGTGGCCCAGACATGGGCTACCACATGACACCCATGGATTGGTCCGTTGTTTATTGCAAAATATTTGAGCACATGAGGTTCGACCACGTGACCTCTCCACTAGGAAAACGTTTTGGCAGGGTTGAGCTAGCCAACTCGCCCATGGGTGTTGCTTACTATAACAATGGGTTTATTTTTATTTAAATTGCAATATATGTAATGTTCAAGCAGAAAAGGGTTGGGACCTAGCCCCAGCCCTTGACAATACAACCCTTTCCATGTGACCCATTGACATATTAATGTTCCCTATGTTATGGCACGCATGGTATTGTGGTGATAGCCCTCGGTTTCGACGCTACAACAAGTATCTCACCATGTGACCCAGTTCTTCATTGTATAGTGTGGGGATGTTATTGGTTGGCACCTGGTCGGTCAGGCTAGCCTGCCGACCAAGGGAACGTGACCAGGGATTTAGATTGAGGGCCCAACAAGATAACATGTAGGTGTGGCCACATGCGCCATCACCATGCGACCAAGAGCGAGATACAAGGGGGTCAACGTGTCAGGAGGTTAGCCCAAGGCCCCATGGAAAGCATCCATATGACCATGGGCCCGGACGAAGGGGGATGTACCCCAATATATGTGCAAAAGTGGTTTTTAAACCATAGAATATCATTTTTCAATGATTTTTGGAGCAGTTTTGGAGATTTTTGGCCCTTTTTGGGGGATATTGGGCCATTTTTTAGGCCAGATCTTGGGGGAAAGTTGGGAGATGGTTACCAACTTCAGATCTATATAAAAAAAATATTCTTAGGGCCATAGGAGGACATTCATAGCATGTTTATGCTGAATATTTTCCAACCCAAAGCCATTTTTATGCAGGGAAACTATTGAGGAGTGCACCTTTGCAGGCCATTTCTGGGAGCTCTGGTCATCCAATTTCTGTGTCGTTTCTTTTGTTGGGTTCTAGAGATCTAGTAGAACAAGGCCAGATCAATTTTGTAACCTTTTTTCACTAATGTGTTGCCAGTTTAAATCTTTGAATAGAAATAAGAAAGCTTCACCCACTAAGACAAAGGCCCAGAGACGTAGGCGAGATTGCCGAACTCCGTTATAACTTTGGTGTTCTATGGTTTGTTGTTGTTTATTGCTTTATTTCAGATCTTTATATGTTCATATGGCTATGATATTTATTCTATAATTCTTCCTCTTTCATTCAGCTTCCTAAATAGTTAACAAACACATGCATAATAACTTAACCATTGTCATTTAAAAGATCTTTTCGGATCAAGTGGTATCAATGCTAGTTGACATTTGGATTTGAGTTTTTCATGTTAACCAGGAAAAAGCTACATCGTGGTGAAGGTGATCTTGTTGAAGAGAATCCATTGATTGTATTAAGAAAGAGAACTTCTCAAAGTGAGAAGATGGCATCGGAAGAGGGACTTTCTTAGGATGAGAAAGAGTTTCGGAAAACTATCTTTGCCATGTCGAAGATGATGAAGGTTTTGTATGATGATTACATGGAATGAAATAGACCAGCTCTTGATGAATCTTCAAAGGGAAAAAGTGAAGAAGGAGAGGATCCTCCTCAAATTCCTCCTTCACCTCCATCATCACCTCCTTCTTATCCTTCTTCTTCCAGTTCAATTTCTAAAAGCACCGCAAAGAAACATGTCCATAAACATAAGAATGAAATGCCTTTATTAAAACTTGATGTTAAATTTCAATTACCCATGTATGATGGTGAAGTTAATGCAGAGAGACTTGACAATTGGCTCAGACAGATGGAGGTGTATTGCAATGTGCAACAGATCAAGGATGAGGCCACTCAAATCAAGTTGGCATCACTTAGACTTGCAGGCACAACACTCATCTTGTGTAAAAGCAAGTTGCAAAATGGCACACAACAAGTGGGTAATGTATTTACATCATGGCAAAGTTTTATTTCTGCACTTAGAA
>JASDQU010100880.1:444229-457178 GCA_032191745.1 Picea mariana
AGAAAGGAAGAGAAGAACTCTTGCAAGCATTGCAAGAAAGAGGGGCATGATGAAGACCATTGTTGGCAATTGCATCTCGAGAAGAGGCGAAAGTGGTTCATGGAAAAGAAAGGGAGGAAAACAGTTGCAGCAACAATACGACCAACAGACTTGGGATCGGATTCAGGTGACAAATCTAAAGTCTCATTGGTTGGTATGACAGGTAAAATTGGTGAAGGATTTGATTGGAGAAGTAATTTGTTTCAATTAAGGATCATCATGAGGCACACTAAGGTTGACGCATTGATAGTTAATGGATCTCAATCTAGCTTGATTTCAAAGGAATTGGTTAAAAAGTTGGGATTAAAAACATAGATACATCATAAGCCTTACACACTTAAATGGATGAGAAACAATCATCAATTGCACATAACAAAGAGGTGCACATTAAAATTTGCAATTTCATATAAGTTTGTAGATGAGGTAACATGTGATGTGGTGCCACTAAGTGAATGTGGAATGGTCTTAGGTAGTCCAAACTTGTATGATCGTAAAGAAATATTCTACAGGGAAAAGAATCAATATCATTTAACCAAAGAAGGTCAAGAATATTTGGTTCATGCTCATCATGTAAAGGCAAATAAAACTCTTCAAACAATGAAACAATTAAGAAAGGCAGCTCAAGCAAGAAACACACCTATAATTGTTTCAAACCAAGTAATCAATTTTAAGAAAGAACATGAGATGATTGTAGAATGGAAAATAAATCTCACTTTGCTCCAAGATAAGCTAATGTAGTGAAAATATTACAAACATATCATCTCATTTACAGTCATATTTTTTATGCTATCATTAGTAATGTTGTCTACATGGATGATAGTGGCTTCAATAAGATGTGACAGGGTACAAATGGCTAACAATATGTTGTCATTTATCATGATTGTGTTATAGTTGATTTTGATGAGACGGGTGCACAAGACAAAGTTTAAATACAGAGAACAAGACGGGTGGCCTATCCGAAGCTTGTTGACTAGTCAGTAACCTTTCGGGGACCAAAAGGCCCTTAGTGGAGAGGTGTGATCCAAAATTGGATCCAAGAGCTTGATGGAGCTCAAAAAGGCCTAAATATCAAAGTTCTCAGAATTTCTTCACAACGGATGTGTGCATAGGCCTCGTCGATATGAACCCAATGCAGCTTTAACAGGCTCAAACGGACGTCGTATGCTCTAGATATGGTGATCTGTTCGTTTTGCCAAACAGGGAAAACAAATGATGATTGTATANCATGTTAGTACAACTGTGTCTGCCACGTCAGTTGTACTAACATGACATCATCTGGAAGTGACACATGGTAGGGTGACTGGGCATACAGACGGATGACGTGTTGTATAGGTGGACCAACCCTAGAGTGACACGTGTCACCCTTGTAGTGGTGACACGTGGCACATCTGTAAAGATGACATGGAATGTCTATATAATCTGTACAACACATGGCACTTCTGTGGCAAGTACAGGTGGCAGACAAGTGAACCATTCAGCATTTGACACATGGCATGTTTTTGGCAAATGGCATGGTGCCACGTGGCCCAGACATGAGTTGCCACGTGGAACACATGGATTGGTTCATTGGTTATTGAAAAATGTTTGAGCCCATGAGTTTCGACCGCGTGACCTTTCCACTAGGAAAATGTTTTGGCAGGGTCGGGCTAGCCAATGCACCCATGGGTGTTGCTTACTTTAGCAATGGGTTTATTCGTATTTAAATTGAAATATATGTAATGTTTGGGTGGAAAAGAGTTGGGGCCTAGGCCCATCCCTCAACAATACAACCCTTTCCATGTGACCCGTTGACATATGACTGTTCCCTATGTTATGGTGCACATGGTATTGTGGATATAGCCCTCAGTTTTGACGCTACAACAAGTATCTCGACATGTGACCCGGTTCTTCATTGTATAGTGCGAAGATGTTGTTGGTTGGCGCTCGTTCGGTCGAGCTATCCCACTGACAAAGGGTGCACAACTAGGGATTTAGATTGAGGTCCCAACAAGATAGTGTGTAGGTGTGGCCACATGCGCCATCACCATGTGACCAGGAGCAAGATACAAGGGGGCCAGCATGCCAGGAGGTTAGCCCGAGGCCCCATGGAAATCTCCCATATGACCATGGGCCCAGACGAAGGGGTTGCACCCCAATATATGTGCAAAAGTGATTTTTAAACCATAGAATATGATTTTTCAATGATTTTTGGAGCAGTTTTGGAGATTTTTGGCCCTTTTGGGGGGATATTAGGCCCTTTTTGAGGCCAGATCTTGGGGGGAAGTTGGGAGATGGTTACCAACTTCAAATCTATATAAACTAGGGCTTTTTGGGGCCATAGGAGTTTATTCAAAGAAGGTTTATGTTGAATATTTTCTATGTCAAAGTCATTTTTATGCAGGGAATCTATTGAAGAGTGCACCTTTGTGGGCCATTTCTGGGAGCTCCGGTCATCCGATTTCAGTGTCGTTTCTTTTGTTGGGTTCTAGATATCTGGTAGAACAAGACCAAATCAGTTTTGTAATCTTTTGTCACTTATGTAATTTGATTTTAAATCTTTGAACAGAAATAAGAAAGCCTCACCCACTAAGACAAAGGCTCGAAGACGTAGGCGAGATTGACGAACTCTGTTATCACTTTGGTGTTCTATGGTTTGTTTTTCTTTCTTGATTTATTTCAGATCTGTATATGTGCATATGGCTGTGATATTTCTTCTATAATTCTGGCTCTTTCATTCAGCTTTCTAAATAGTTAACAAACACATGCATAGTAACTCAACCATTGTCATTTAAAATATCTTTTCGGATCAATACAAGGGTGAGGTTTTTAGGTGGAGAATTTTGTTTAAATTTCATACTGAGAAAATATTGTACCATGTATCATGCTAATGCACTATGGGGTTCATAACTTTGTATGAAAAATAAAAATCATTTACAATTATAAAAATATAAGTTAAAAATAAAAATAAAAAATATAGTATGAAATTGAAAACAAGAACATTATATGTCATTTGATAAAGGTTCAATGAAATATATATAATCACCAAGTCCTCCACCTTCCATTGAAGAGGTCCAGATAATTCACCTCTGGAAGTTGGAGCTCCATGAAAACCTAAAAAATTAGGAAAGTATCCTAGGTTTTAAAATACCTTAAACGAGGGTTTTTAGAACATCTCAACCAAGATCATTCATTACTTAAACCATCAATTATGCTTTTAGGTTCTCGACCAATATTTTTTGTTCATTGAGATTTTAATCCAATAATCAAGGGATTAAAACCTCAATTTATATTATTCTTCGATCAAGTGTCTATAAATACGACCATTTTTGCATGCCCTACTTTCCAAAAAAGTGTAACCCAGCTTCATTTATTCAATCATTGGCGCAATAGATGGCTTACTACACTATGTAGTGTTATGAGAAGGAATAGTCACATTATTTACAAATGCTACATGTTAATACATAGACATTACTATTTAGAAGGCATAGTGCTATCCTGTTAGGGTGGCACATTGCTATACCAAATTTTTATTTTCATATAACATGAGGTCCGTCATCATGTAATATTAATTCTTTTATCAATGATATTGTGCATGACTAAGCACACTATGGATGATGCTCTTGTATCCAATTGATGCATCGGATTTTGTACTATCTGTTCCATGTTGTTTGGTACTTTGAGGAGGCATAATCACACCATGTACTAGTGCTACATGACATGTGCAATGGTATTTAGACACACTAGTGAATTGATAATATTTTTCAAAATTTATAGGACTAGTTGGTACTTTAATAAAATAATGAGTGCACTATGTACGGTGCATTTATACATTGTTAGAGAAATGTATATAGTGTTCTTAATAAATAGGGTGCAAGGAGAATGTGAGTAAAATAACATCATCGATTTGTTTTCGTTTTCTTTTACACATTTTTATATATCAAATTTAAAATTCAATAATGAATTAATATTACAAATGGTGATTTCATATGTATTTTTTATTTTATATCTATATTTTTCTAATAATATTTGTATGTGGATCACGAAAACCACATATCTTTTACACATTTTTATATATCAAATTTAAAATTCAATAATGAATTAATATTACAAATGGTGATTTCATATGTATTTTTTATTTTATATCTATATTTTTCTAATAATATTTGTATGTGGATCACGAAAACCACATACAACAAAAGGTTGAATATATAACTATGTTTGTATATGGAAACCTAAGGAGAGGGAGAGAATTTTGTTTCCTCATCCTATTACTACATAGAATTTCTTAGGATGCTCACATTTTTGATCTTGTATAGTATATTTATGCAGGGATGGATTAGTTGAGGTGTTAAAACATATTATTGATACTAGTTGAGATGTCAGATGAAATATATAATATTGTGATGATTTTTTAATTATTATTTTCACATAATTTTTGTTTTATTTAATACATATATAATTGATTATAATATTTTTTTTAAATTTTCTAATTTTTATTTATTATCTTAAATATATTTGATCATATGATGTTGATGGGAATTATCCCCAACCTAATGTAGATATATTTTATGTGAATGACTCATTTTAGGAGTGCATCCTTGACATGCATGCGAGATCAAAACTCTAATTTTCTCACTAGCTCACAAATTAGTTGTGTAATTTGATAGATGGATTTAGAGTCTAGCATATTTGACTTAGAAATAACATTGAATTCTCTCCACAAGTGAATATTTTTCAACTAACCCATGGTTAATGTTTACATGTTTATAGTCATTTGATTAAAGTTTATTCTTCCATCAAAATTTGTGGCTAATATCATTTTAGAAAAAAATTCCCAACTGAGATATGTAGTTAGAGTTCTTTGTCTCCAAGCACCCTTCTTAGTTAAAAAATTAATGAATTATTATTTATTCAAAATCAATTTTTTTTTTGTCCTCCTACCTTTATCTTAATAAATTGAACATCATTCTACCTTTATCTCAATAAATTGAACATCAAAATATGAACTGAGTTAGAGAATTCAATTTCATTTGCTGAAGGATTTTTAAGCTCTAAATAATATATTTTATATTGTAATAAATTGAACATCAAAGTATTTTAGGCTCCATGTATTGAGACTGAGCTAGAAAATGCATTATGTTTTGGATAACTTCATTTTGATATACTTCCATTACAAAGAAATGACAATAAATCAAGAGATCTATCATATAGCATAAGAGGACGGAATGTTCAAAAGATGTTGCATCGAATCTAGATCCATTCCCATCAAATAGGTGGATTCTACCATAGAGATTGAGAGAATATTGTTTTCAACCTCTACCATTGAAAAGTACAGGTACTAAATTAGAGGAATTATTTATAGCATGAGATGAGGGAATGTTCCAAAAACATTGCATAGAATCTAGATCCATTCTCATCAGAAAAGTACAGTTAGTCTTTTTATGTTTATAAAAGTAAAAATTAAAAGATGATTTGTGAATGATATTATCTTTGTTTTATGTTTTATTCTAATACTTTATGTAATCTTTATTAATCTTATGTATCATAATGAAACCTTAAAATATATTATACAATTTGATTTAAATTAACAAAAACATAATTTAGATTTAAAAATAAAATGTTGAATCAAATAAAGTGGCTCATGACAATATATGTTGAGCTATACAATAGTTTTAATGAAGAAAAATAATGTGTTTAGTTAAAATCATTATTCTTGTCTAAAAAATTCATGTGGCATATTGTTCAAATTAATTTCCAAATGTCCACAATAAATTTGACAATCAAGCAAATACAATGGTGACCTATTTTCAAGGAAAATGCACACTTAGGACTCATTTAAGCTCTAATTTTTTATTTTAAAATTAACAACTATTCCTTACATCATTCATCATACTACTACATTTCTAAGTTTCCAATTTTAAGCTAAAATGTTGCCACAAATGAAAAAAAGTTCCAATACTACCAAATTTCAGAGTGCAAATCAAAATTTAATAATTAACATAAATGTACATAGGTAATAAAAAAATGTATGCTAGAAGGAAAAAAACATATCCTAAGATGAAGTGAGTCAAATTCCTAGCAATACCAACATTTTTTAGTTTTCCAAAAGTAACTCCATATCCAAGATCTAAGTTCATCAAATTATGTTTTTTTTTTTTTTATAATTTTTCACTTTTCATCAAATGCAAGTATTCATTACTAAAGTGCATGATGAGTTTTCTAAGAAATCAAATTATGTTTTTAAAATTACCATGCATTCTTCATGATATAACACATTGTTGTAGCATTTCATTTCTTACCTTATATTTACTACTCATATCAATTAGTGAAAAGTGTGGCTAAATTATGATGCATTATGTCATTCATCCATGTGTCTTATTCATTGATTCATATATAATATATAATATATAATATAGAACACAAGCCCTTGTAGCTAAAATTTGTGGCACAAGGAGTTTCTATAGCTAAACAACTTGAAGAACAACTCGTGCAAAATATGGTTTAAATATGTTTTTGGAAAAGATATTTCTTTTGGATATTGAAGAGAAGAATTGTTACACATTATTTTGGTTACTCTAATGATGACCCCATAGGCATGTGCTCAGGCTTCCAAAACAATCTTTCACATGAGGAAAATGACTAAGTTTCTTCCCCTACAAGGCACATTTTTAGAATGACGTTGCAGGCTTATAGTGGTACACATTGCAGAAATCAAGGATTTCCACAGGCTGCTATATGCCTGGCCTATGGGATTTCCACATGATGCTATATAGGCAGGGTTTGTCAACACTTGAAGCTAAGGAAAGGAAGAAGTTTCATGAATCTTCTAAAAGGAGAATATTCTAGAATGTGAGGTGGCGTCTGTATGGTTGTGATCTCACTGGATTTTCTGATTTGGTGGGATCATCCTCATCCTAGTAACCACTTCATCTTCTTCTATATAATAATGGATTTCTCATGGGAAAGGTTAAGCAAGGTCAAGCAAGATTGAGCAAAGAATAGGCTGAAGACTGTGTGAAGCATCCTAATACAATTGATGCTTGAGGCCTCCATTTGTCCATCAAGCTTTGTGGATTATATTCATGCAAATTCAAAGCAAATGTATGTGTGTGTTGGAACAAAGGACCATCGAATGGGAACTTGCGACATCAAGACACTCTGGTTTTATCTTCCACTTTTACTTAATATGATACAACGACATGTCTCTTTCCCATAAAATCATTAGTATTTTATTACATGACTCCTTGATCACATGTTTAGGTTTCCATTGAATCTATAGTTGTTGTTTTCACTTAGGTTGGTTTGTGTCATTGCAGATCCAATTTCAAAAGTGCACTGGAGAGAAACAGGGACAACAGAGATATAAGGAAGCGATATATAAAGGTATGTCATACACTCCCTCTTTGATAATAAATTCAATGGTAGAAATCTAGGGAAAGCGTCATGTCATGTCTTGTTTTGTTCTAGATCCAGGTGGATCTAGGGAGATTAGTTTATGTCTGCATTCACCGATTTATCCAATAACAAAATTGGTGACTCCACTAGGGAGATGACTTGATTGTGGTTTTTTTGTTGGTCATTTGCTCTTTACCTATTCTTTTCATTTGAAATCAATCTTCGAGTCTCTGGGAGATCCATTCAGACTCCCTAGATTTAAAAATCCACTTAGATCATTTGCCCTTTTCTTAGAATTTCTTTGATTTACAAACACCTCTGCACTGTATTGTTGGGCCCCAACAACTCCCCCTAATTTTTTACAAAATTTAAACAGAATCTTGATAATTATGATGAGCTACAGAATCAACATTTTCAAATAGTTCCATACCTTGGCTTGCTTTGAGACAAACTTAAAACATTCACTATAGTATAAGACATTCATTACAAGAGTATATGTTAAAATTTAGAAACGAGCATAAAAATCTCAATTTAAACAAAAACGTTAATTTTTATCAACTGTTTACTTTCATTTAAATTATGATTATGTGTTCTTTCTTTTGCTCATTACCAAGTTTGACTATTTTGAATAATGTGTTCAATAATTCATAAAATAATGTCTTGGTTGGTTTCTCATTTTCATAAAATCATATGGTGATATTAATTAATTAAATTCTTTTTTTCATTTTGTATCTCATAATAATAATAGTAATAATAATAATAATAATAAAAGAATTATTTATCATTTGTTTGATTTTGTAAAAAATCAAAATTAATATTTTTCTCTTCTCCGTTAACTTGAAGATTTTAGAATTTTAAGATCATATTTGAAAGGAAATTATAAACAATATTTGTTTAGAACTTATAGTTAGTTTAAATTCATTTTTTATTTTTTTGTTCTACATTTAGTTTTATTCACAATTTTTAGGTTATTAATTTAGGTTTATTTTTGTTTCACGGGTTTTTATTATCAGTTATTTGGTATGGATATGATCATGGCTTGATTTTATTATCCAAATACATTCAAGATGATTGATCCAAAAATAATATTGGATTGCTACAAATAATTTTTCTGAGCAACAACAGATAAAGTTTGGAAAGGCGTCAAGATCAAACTGACGATTTTGTAGGACTAATTGCAGCAAAATTGTGAGGAATTTGAAGAAACGGTTGAAAACCCATTTCCCAAATGGACCTGTTTACCTTCTATCTAGAAATGTTCCCAAACAAATGCACGATTTGAGAGATATTTGTGTCTCTTTACGAGGCAAATTTCAGGTGGCAGAAATTAATAGTGACACCCAGATTGTTCATTCATTGTATAAATATATGAGAAAGATCAGAGCCATGAGATCTAAGAATTGGAGAGGAATATTTGTATCCTTTCTCTTTTGTAAATTATTTATTTTGTAAACTTTTCTTCTTTTCAAATGGATTAACGGATGGTTGGAATTTTGAGAGAATGGACGAGTATTTTCGAAGACGAATATGAAATTCCAGATTGCTTAATGACTTTTGTCCTGTGAGTAAAATGGTTTTATTTTCATTATAATGTCTTCATATTCTTTGAATAATTGATTATGCATGGATTTAAATTATCTTTAGTCTATTTTATCAATACAACTTTAATTTCTATCATTTATGTACTAATTTTTATTTTTTGTATCTTTAAGAGTCTATTATCTTAAAAATTCTTTCAGGACTACAATATGAGCATGTGATTTTGAGAAAGAATATGGGAAAGCAATTCATCTTTGGCTTTAGATCTTTGTGATGCTTAATCCATTTCTTTCTTTCATTACTGTTGTATAATGAGAATGTTATTATGGTTGATTTTAGCTTTAGCTTGTCATCATATGGTGTTTTCATACTGTTAAATGTTATATGTTGTCCATAATTTCTTATTCCATTTTTTTATGTGTGATTGATCTATCATTTGATCATTTTTAAATTTATTCTTAATGTTAAATGTTGGATAATATCAATATTCAGATCTGAGTTTTCTCTCATTCTTAAATATTGATTATCTTAAGATCACATGATTTTTAATTAGATGTCTTTTTGTTGTTATTAATTTAATCCAATATCAAATAATTTTTTGAATGTATTCTGGAAGTGCTAGTATTGTTTTGTTATAGGTTTTCCTTAACAACAGTACAGGAAGGAGCTCATACAACACGGGAAAATAAACTCAATTGACTAATTAGTTAGAGGTTAGTAGATGCATTCTTTTCTTTTATTTAAAGTTGTTTATGAATGAAACGATGATTACATTAATTAGCTTTGACTATTTTTGTGTCACTATTTCAATCGTATTCATTTAGTATTTATTCATTTAATATATTTAAAAAAACCAAAACATAAGTGTTGTTCATATTTGACTTAGAAACTTTATCAAACAATCATTTTCACAAGATTTCATGCAAACCTTGTAAACTGTATATAAACTGTTCATAATCATTTGTATATTCACATTCTTGGATAAATATTTGTAATTATTGTGTCCATTGTTAGAATCTTTTCTTTAGTTAGTTTATTTCATTTTTCTATATTTAAGACCCTAGTTGGCCAACGGAGCCATTAAACCCGTCAGAATAGGTTACACCAAATGGCTTGGGTTATTTAGACAACCTCAAACCGGAACTATTCTTCCAGTTGATGACATGTAAAATTTGTCCGTCAACAAATGACGCTAGAAGGAGGGCTTGAATACAACTGATGGCACATGGAGGTTGAAAAACTCCACCCCCACACACTCGCTCCCCCATAGTAACACATAGTCGCTCAGACAACAACGCTACTTCTGAAACAACAACCACCCCAAACGAAAATCATGAGATTCTCGTTGAGTCAGTAACACCAAATCCTTAAGTGACCAATGTAAAAGAAATCGTTCGTCAGTCACTCTTAAGGACACACAGTGATTTGGCCCATATCAGACAAACTAGTAGGCCTCTCAATCAACCTTCAGATTTCTCGGATATCTGAGAACAACTTGAAGGCACTGGTCTATGTTTATATCCTTTAGGAGATAATACCACAGATCCTGACCACACCCCTACTCTTGTAGCTGGAGGATTTGGTATTCCACCTTCCCCACCTCATTCATCTCCTTCCTCTTCAGGAGGAGAGTCATCTGATGAAGCCAGTTCTTCATCTAAACCATCTCAGCCTTCGACACCACCTACACCCTTGGAAAACCAAAACAATCTTCTAGACCTTGTCTCGATTAGGATGTTGTGGTTGTACCTGGACCCCAACACCCTTTACCAAAACACCCGAAGAAATGGTTACCTAAGTTCGATCCAGATTCTAAAAAAATCATTGAGGATCACATAAAGAAATCCATGCTAGCCATTAGACTCTAAAGTGTAGAACATGAAGACGTAGTATGTAGACTTTTTCCCTACATGTTGGAGGAAAATGCCTCTACATGGTATTTCTCCCAACAACCTCACACCATGGTATCTTGGGATAGATTCGAGACCTGTTTCCTAGAGAAGTTAGGAGATGATAAAACTCCGGAAGTATTAGTCATGGAACTCTCCAGCTTAAGGATGAACCCTAAGGAGAAAGTAAAATATTTTAACCAAAGGTTCCTCACGTTAAAAAACTGAATCCCCACTAATTCAATGCCCTCAGAAAACCTTATTGTGGCATATTACACTAAATCTCTACACAATAACATAGCAATTTGGGTTAAAAGGTCTAAGAATTCAACGTTACTGGAAGCCTTCGAGGAGGCGAGTCAAATTGAAAAATATATTTTGAGCTTGAAATATAATCTTAGTAATGAGGCAGAAATAACCCCATCGTCTAAGAAGAAAATATAAATTATTCCTAGGCCTACCCAAACTAAAACACAATCAGAAACCTCGGACTTAGAAAGTTTACAAAAGGTCATCCAAAAATTATTGAATCAAGTCGTAGAATTGAGGAGATCGGTTGAAGAAGCATTTTCAAGCAAGGGAAGTTACAAACCTCCTTTCAGGAAACCTTTTCCCCACAATCGACCGAATCTGACCCTTGAGGGTATGAATTTTGAAAGATTTCAATATGCTCTACAGACTTTCCTTGAAGCACATGATGAATTAGTCCCACCTAAGAATTCTAAAGACGTGGTTGAAGAAGAAATAGTTGAAGAAGAGGAGTCATCTCCCAATGTCTTCAGAAATTTTTTCGACAGTATTTTTCAAGCCAATTTTGAAACTGTCCATCCTTACAACACCAGAAGCAAAACTCTGAGTAAATCCTCTTCTGAAATAAGTACTAATGTGCCTCTGAAACAATTTAAACAAGATGAAACAAAATAGAATCTAGAAGCCCCAAGTTTAGAGTATGATTTAATTGAATACCTAAAGAAACTTAGAGCTAATATTTATTTTTATGAACTTTTGAAATTCCCTCTTCTTATGTAGAAAATGCTTCAGAACATCGAAGAAAAATAGTAAAAACAACAACTTGAACAGCAAGAAAATTGCAAAAATCAGTTCTAAAACAACTCAAAAGATCCCTGCTAAAACAACACCTGAACCCCCAGATAAAAGGGATCTCACTGAAAAAACTGTATCAAATGTAGATAAAGTAATTTCAGGGACAACGACTAAAAATTAGTAGAATTTTGTTGTTAATATTTGAAAAAATGTCCCACCTTTCTTATTAAATTTTGAAATTTTCAATAGAAATGTACATAATTGCATGGTAGATTCTGGCGCATCATCAAATGTGATTCCCTTGTCTGTTTGCCAAAAAATCAATGCTGAAGTTCAACCTTCTAGTCTTAAAATCATTCATCTCGATCGGACGAATGTTAAGGTAATTGGTGAACTAAAAAACGTACTCGTTAGGATATCTTCTAATCCTAAGGTTCACCAAATTATTGATATCATTGTTGTTGATATCCCTGAAGTTTATGGTTTATTCTTAAGTAGGGATTGGTTCGAATAGCTACATGGATACTTTGCAACAGATTAGTCTCATTTGTGGCTACTAGAAAATGGATAGCCAAACAAAATTGGGGTTACCGTGAACGTTACATCAAACACACTGTGACAGATTTGAATGATGCTAATGAAACATTTACTAGTTCCACTAATTCACTTGAAATACAGGGAATGAACACCTTCTTCGGTAAATTCATGGCTGAAACCTCCCCCATCACCGATCCAGAACAATAGTCGGAGATCATGACATGTACTCAGTCAGCAGCTTTACCGAATGTGCCAAACACTGCCGACGAAGCTCAGATATGGTCACTTTACTTCGATGGATCCAAATCCAAAGAAGGAGTTGGTGCAGGATGTGTACTCATCGACTCGGTAGGTAATAAATCTTTTATTTCCTATTGATTAGAGTTTGAATGTACCAACAATACATCTGAGTATGAGGCACTTTTGCAAGGACTCAAGAAATCGGTAGATATGAATGTAGAGAACTTAATGGTATTCGGTGATTCAAAAATTGTGGTCAAGCACGTAAGAAATTCCATGCATTGCCT
>JASDQU010100880.1:457212-468967 GCA_032191745.1 Picea mariana
GGTATGGAATCTAATGCACAAGTTTTCCACATTTAACATCAATTTCATTCCTAGATTAAACAATTCTGAGGCTGATTTATTAGCTAACGTCACTTCCAAAAATTTTCCTGTGGAAGGTATTTCTTCAAATGCATTTTCAATTGAGTTATTGTTCAGACCATCGATCCCAGACAACGTCACTAATTTGAGAGTGTTTGATGATGATCAACAAATCATCTATTTTTTTCACATGGAGGACACCTTCCAAGGTGCAGTTATTGATGAAGGCACTCACAATGAAAATCTCTGCAATTTCACGATAATATCAGAGCCGAGGTCTCCCTAATAAACTTCTGATCTAGTAAATTATATTCTTAAATCCATGGTAATACTAGATAAGTTTTAATATTTGCATGATAAATTCATAAAATCGGTAAATTGTAAAACAAACAGTTATTCCTTGACTCATGAAAAGGTAAATATAGGGACTAAAGATAATCCACAATATATCAATCTGGGAATGGGATATTCCGAGCAAGAGCAATCTTCTTTTATAAAACTATTTAGAGAATTCAAGGATGTCTTTGCTTGGACATACAATAATTTAAAAACTTTTAACCCTAATATAATACAACATATCATCCCCATGAAACCCCAGACTCAAACTTTTCAGCAGAAGCTGAGAAAGATGCACCCTAAAATGGAACCAACAGTCAAGAAATAACTAAAGAAATTATTGAATGAAACTATAATATTCCCAGTAAGACACACACAATGGGTGTCTAATCTGGTTCTTGTTAGGAAGAAAAGTGGAGAAATTCGACTCTGTGTCTATTTTCGAAACTTGAATCGAGCGTCTAACAAAAACAATTATCTTGTTTCCTCCAATGGAACAAATTTTTCGGTAGGTATCTGGTTCCGAAAGACTATCACTTCTAGACATTTTTTCGGGATACAACTAGGTCCTCATGTCTCCCCCAGACCAATTAAAAAACACTTTTCGTACCCCATGGGGTACTTACACCTACAGAAAAATGCCTTTTGGGCTTATAAATGTCAGGGCCACTTTTCAGAGAGTAATGGATATTGTTTTTCGTGGTCTCATAAATCAATCTGTAGTGGTCTATCTTGATGATGTTACTGTTTTCTCCAAAAACAAGAAATATTACTTGTCTCACCTTAGGTCTGTCCTAGAAAGATGTCGCAAGTACGACATATCTCTCAACCCTAAGAAGTATATCTTTATAGTGGAAAAAATAAAACTTCTCGGATTCATAGTATCCAATGATGGGATGATCATCGATCCCGAAAGAACTCAAGCCATTGTCAAACTTTCTCCCCCCTCTTCCAAAAAATCTATGCAATCTTTTTTAGGCCAGATCAATTTTGTCAAAAGGTTTGTCTCGAGTTTCTCAGAAATGGTAAGGCCAATGCAAAAATTAATTAAAAAAGATGTTCAGTATCATTGGGGACCACAGGAAAATCAAGCCTTTAATTCCATCAAAAAATCCATAGTGGAAGCCCCTTCCTTGATGAGTCATGATTTCTCACAAGATTTCACTCTTTATACTTTTGCCTCTGACCGATATTATGTTGTTGTGTTGACCTGAAAGAACGCTGAAAGCAATTAAATCCCCATTACCTTCATGAGCTCAGCCTTCAAAGGAGTGGAGCTTAACTACTCGGCTGTAGATCAATAGGCTTATGCAATTTTCAAAGCAGTGAAACATTTCCGATCATATTTTCTAAAATCTAGAACTAAAGTCCTTGTGCCTTATCCTGTTGTCAGAAACTTGTTAGTACAAAAGGAATTGGGTGAAAAACGGGCAAACTGGATGACATCGTTACAAGAGTATGACCTCGAAATTACCTCTACACAAATTGTCATAGGTCAAGGTCTATGCAAACTAGTGGTTGATTCAGTTGAAGAGCGACATAGTCAAATTAATGTCTTAACTGTAAATCACCGTAGTAAAAATCAGATCTGTTGTACACAAGTTGTTGTTAATTCTTGGTTTGATGATATTAAGTTTTATCTAACACACGCTTCTACTACTCGCTATCTCGATCCAAAAAAGAGAAGAGCATTAAGACTAAAATCTGCACCTTTCCAGCTGGTAAATGATGTATTATTCTGTAAAAATTTTGATAATGTCCTCATGCGTTGTTTGGAAAGAGATGAAGAAGAGAAAGTATTATCTGAACTGCATGCAGGTGAAGCTGGTAGGCACTTCGTTGGAGACACCACTGCTCACAAAGTATTAAGAGCTGGATACTATTGGCCCACGTTGTTCAAAGATGGCCATACACTATGTCGTAAATGCATAATATGCCAAAAGGGTGTTGGACGAGTACAAAAGGCAACAATCTCTTTGCATCCTGTTTTGGTAGATTCACCTTTTTAGTAGTGGGGTCTTGACATCATAGGGCCGATTAACCCCACTTCATCATAGCAACATAAATACATCATTATAGCAATGGATTATTTTATTAGATGATCCGAGGTTGCACCACTAAAAGTGGTAAACACTAATCAAGTAATATATTTCCTTAACTCAAACATCATTACTAGATTCAGTATTCCCGAGTGTTTGGTCTTCGATAATGCTTCCTACTTTTCATCCCTCGATATGAGTGTTTTTGCTTTGAAAAATGGATCAAACTGAAATATTTTTCCATCTATTACCCCCAAGGAAATGGCTTAGTATAATCGACAAACAAAAACCTGATCAAGATCATCAAGAGGATAGTTTCTGAAAACCACAAGAATTGGCACAACACGCTTTTTAATGCACTTTGGGTTGATAGAGTGACTCTGAAAACCTCTGTTGGTAATTCTCCTTTCTTTCTCATCTACGGAAGAGAATGAATTCTCCTTCCTCATATTTTGCTTCCCTATCTGCAATTATCGCAGAAAGTTCAGGAAGAGAATTGTCCTCCTCTTGAAAGTCGAATTAATGCTTAGTTGAAAGTAGAGGAAGTAAGAGCACAAGCAAAAGAGAGACTGGATCAACATCAACATATTGTGAAAGGTTGGTTTGATTCAAACTCCGCTTCGGATAGAAACTTCGAGATAGGAGATTTGGTTCTCAAGTGGGATAAACCTCACGAAGGGAAAGGAGAACACACCAAGTTCCAGAACCTATGGTTGGGTCCCTTCGTAATCGCTGAAAAACTAGGTCCCATCTATTTCCACCTACAGAATTTAGAGGGATATCCAGACACCTTCCTGGTGAATGGCCAAGCTCTCAAGAGGTATTTTTCGTGATAATTCTTGATCCACCTTTTGTACATATTTTTCTATTTTGATTTATTTTAATTTTCTAATTTTGGTTCTTTTCATTTTGTCTGTTTTCACTGCTTCCGGGTTAAACTTACACTTGCGTCACTTTTAGTTCGTGGAGAGAAACCAGAATGCGTCATTATGAAGCAACTGTTAAGGTTTTTTCAAAAGAATCAATGCTGTGAATTGTTGGAACATAGACTGGCTAAAGAAAACTTTTTGTTCGAAGCAGGTTTCCTGGTCTCACTTTATAATTATGAGTAGACACAACCATCTTTAAAGCTTTTTATGTTGTCCCTGCTTTTAAAGAAAGCAACTCAAGTATGCCTTCCTGTCTTCGAAAAATTAGTTTCATCAAAAAACTAATTTCAGATTATAATGAAGTTTATCAAGCATAAAAGTTCAAGGCTGGAAAATAATAAGTGTTCTAAAGACTGAAATTTTTCAGCATCACCCCACTCTTCTGAATATTTTTAAATTTATATCAGATTGTAAATAATTTCTCAAGAGTTGTGGGAAGTGTTTGAAAATCCGTCGGGATACTGAACAGGTTTGTTGGCAGTGGGTAAATGCATGCATGATGCCAAGACAACTTCGCCAGGGTACTGAACAGGCCTACTGGTAGTGAAGCAATGTCAGGTTCAAGAAAATTATCAGGTATACTTTTTTATATTAGCCTTAAGTATCCTTCGTTTTGAATTGAAATTTCTTGGACAGGGTAGAGGCGTCAAAGTGGCTTAATTGAAATCCCTGCCAAGGCTATGGACGTCTGCTGGAAGTAGTGGCCCTGTCAACAGTATCGAAGCCATTGACTTGAACATCATTGCTCTCGTAGTTAAAATTTGTCACCGGATTTCATTTGAACATGAAGATATATAAAGTTGGACTGTGCAATGATTGTTGAGAAGCTTAATGTCTTTCAACTATGATTTGATCTGTAATCATTCTAAGAAGTCCTGACATGAACTTGTCGGTGATGTAGAGATAACTGCTTCTCCCATAAAGTCGCCATTGTTGGCAGCTCTACATTTGTTTTGTTCTTTTAAAGTGACAAATGACAATCCATGTAGTTGCCTAGGCCTCATCTTGTAAATATTGTTATTTGAAGGTGGCTAGTCGGTTGTAAAAAGGATGTTTTGATTCTTCATTTCGCGTTTTCATGCTTGATTCATGACTGCAAGCATGAATCAAGCAAATTGAAACTCAGGTTGCATTTTGATTTTTATCTAAGACTTGGTCTCAAGGAGTCTATGGGATTAATATTTTTCATTTTAAATGAGCTTGTCATATACCAATGAAACACCTATGATGAATTGCTATTTGGTGGTATGCTTATCTCTTTTAAAAAGATATACCAATTTTTTGTTTAATATTTGGTTTATGAAAACGTATCCATATCCTAGCCTTTGCAATTCGAATGTACCCTTTTCATATCATAGAATTTAACCGCATTGGGATAGTGTCATGTACGTCGCGTTGGCTGGCAAAAAAGAGTTGACAGGCCACTCATTTCGAGTTAAGAGTCTAAGCAGTGGATGTACTCAAATAATTCACGACAAGGAGTGTTTAAACCCCATATCCGAGACCTATGTATGTTTGTTTTGATAGCACGGGGTCTCTGTTTATTTTCTTTTCATGGGATCCGTTCAGACTTATCCCTCCTACCTCTGTCATCTAAAACCACAGTGAAATATGATCACCCTCTATTTCCATCCATTCAAACGCTTATGGCCCCCGTCATCCGAGTTGAGCCGAATGGCTCCCAAACTTTGCTACTCTGTGATGATGCGAGTGAAGACCTTAAAAGTCAGGGTTGGGTTGTGTTTCTCAGGAAATTCCAGGGTTATAACTTACAAGTGGCCCAAGATTTTTCCCTTACATTCGACAGATGCAGAGCCAATGTGGGCGATATTCAATTGGAAATGACAGAGGAATTTCTGAGTGAGGCAACAGGCCTCCCCCTCACTAGACAAAAATGGTTTAAANTACCATGGAGTATGTTCGTCACCTCCCGAAAATTTCAATGCTGTGACAAAGGTATGCCACTCTCTCTGTTGAAGGATAGATGGCATGGTTTATAGGTAGTGTTAAGGAAATTTGTTACTTTTGAAGGCCGCTATGGCCTCATCTTCCTCTACCACATAAGGTTACTCATGCATTTTATCGGTTTCCAATTAAACATGTCATTTTACTTGTTAAGGAGCTTGTATAAAATGTCAAAGAGATATAAAAGACAGAAATTGGATTTCAGCTTATTTCACCATGGGTTGATTAAGTTATTATTAGTCCATCATCTGAAACTACTTGGTGATGATTGGGATGCTTTTTAACTCACAATGGCTTTGTTACAGTAAACCCTGTAGAGACTCTGATGGTTGATAAACCTATGCTAGAGAAGTATCTTTTTCCCTCCAATGATAGGCCAATTTTATTCTATGAAAACCCTTGTGAAAGGGCTACGCCCGATCAGTCTATGTGTGAACAGTAGGACGTCAGCTCCAAGATTGTTAAAATTTCTGAGTGTGAACAAGTCGTTGACCCTAAACTCAACATCAAATCCACCAGTGGAAACCCTTCCAAACAGTCAAAGAAAAATCGAGACATGCAACGGTTTAATAACAATAGGACTGGGAGACTAATTTCGAGGAGCCTATAAAATAGATCAAAAGCTCATGTGAGCTTGATCGAATTGATTGAGGTCCATGAGAGTTCTGATTCTGAGATTGAAAAATTCCTGGCATTTGAAGACCCAAATCACTCTAAACTGGAGCTCAGTCAAGCTTTCCATTATGTGAATAACTTGCCACCGTGTCTGAAGTACAACAATGATTTTCCAGGAATTAAATTTGGTCAAAAGCCAACTGTGGATAGTGGTAGTTTTTTAACACACAATCATGCACTTCCCGAACCATTTGCCCCTGCTGTAAATTGTGAAGTGTGTTTACATTGGATAGGTCTGTATTACACAGACATTCCCGTACTTCAAGAAAATATCAAGGCTCTTATGGCTCAAAACCTCTCATTGACAATTGAAAACTGCGAGCTCAATATCAATGCACAAAGGCAAGGAAAACGCTTGAAAAGGACTGGCAATATCATAATAAAAAACATCGATAGTGTCGAGGCTGTGATCAACTCTAAAATTTTGTGATTCGAATTTGGTTTTCAGTTGAATGGTAAGATTGGTTTTTATATTATTTGTTCTTTTATTGTTATTTTTCTAATTAATATAGAGTGATTTAGATTTATGTTGTCAATAATAAGACTGGCTACAAAATCGATAGATTTTGTAGCCAAGTCAATTCTCATATAAAATTTGGAAAATGTTAATTAAATACACATCTAATTTTCTTTATTTCATTTTCTTTCAGGATAGGATGTATCTTGTGGTGATCTCATAAGATGGAGCATTGCTGGACTTAGTTAATTAGTCACTTATTTTGGCTTATTCTATAAATCAAAACAAAACTTGTATAATTTTGAAGATACAGTTTGATATTGAGTGGATTTTTTAGACCCTCTATCTTTGTAACTTTTAGATCCTTTTGATATATGATCCTATCTTAGAAGATAAGATGCTTAGCTTACCTGAACTTTTTATATATTCTGTATTTTGTAATAGGAGACATCTTGGCTGAGAGCAAAAGATAGACGATTAATTCCAAAACTTAATGAAACAACATTCATGCATTTTGGCTTTAGCCTCTTGTTTATTAATGTTGTCATTTATGTTTTGTTAATGTTGCTACATATATAGATCTAATATATTTAGATTAAATGATCTGTGATGTGTAGGATTGTTATATTAAATACCATCTATAATTTGCTTCTCAAAATATAAATGATGTGATCATATTTTCAGTGAAAACGATAGGATTTATCTTTCAATTTTAATTGAAAAATGAAATGTACAGATTACTTCCAGATTTATCTTACAGTAATCATGTATAACTATGAGATCACGGGTTTATGTTTGTGTCTTCGCTTCAGTCATTGAAACCCAAACTGTCAACACATGTTCTGGATTTATTTAGAACAGTCTTAAGGTTCATTGCAGGTTTCTCTCTTGGACGTGGTAGTTGGGCGTTCTCTACTCATGCAGATGCTTGGATACGCATCACTAACTCACTAATAGGTTAGCTCATTTTTATTTTTATGTCATTTACAGTTCATTCACTTATTTGTATTTGTATTTTTATTTGTATTTACTTATGTCATGTATGGTTCAGTTTTTGACTATTCACACGTTTATGTTTCATTGTATTTTTCCTGTATTAGTTTAGATTTATAAAGGAAAAACAAAAAATATTTTTTATGTTCTTTCTTTATCTGCTTTCTAGAGGCAATCATTTTTCACATTGATTTTCGTAAGTTTAGATTAAAACTTTCATTTTTTAAATCATGTACATAAGTAAGATAAGTAAATCTTTTGTTTAAATATATCTACAACAGTTACATTATACATATGTACACACACATATACATACACACACACACACACACACACACACACACACACACACATATATATATAGTAATTAGTAATTAGTTAGCTATTTCATTTCTTTTATTTGTTTCTTTTAGGACTTTTAGATTGGCTAACGGAACCATTCAACCCATCGGAATGAATTACACCAAACAGATTGGGTTATTTAGACAACCATGGACCAGACTCGTTCTTCCAGTTGATAGACGATCAATTTCGCTCGTCAACATGTACCTTATACATAGCCTATGGAAACCTCCAATTTATACACCCTAGTTATTTGCTTCAGTGCGGGATTTCCGCACCCTGTCCATTTCTGGCCTGCGGAAACCATTAATTTCCACACTGTGATATGAGTTGGGTCTTAGCTTCTGTTGATGCCTAGCTTTTTCTTTAACCAACTGGAAAGGATTTTTAATGCCAACATATGACTTTTTTCTGAACATTTGACTTATTGTTGATTATTTTCCGGAGATCGAACACCTCTCTTAGTCATTTTCCAGTTTTCATTTTCTATTTTTAACAATAAGGGTATAGTCTTTGAGCTTGTATCTAAGTGCTTGTTCGATTAAAAATCTTGGATTGGATTTGAAATTTTGGATTGATTACGTATTTTGGATTGCTTGATGATTGAGAATTTGCCTCTTCATTTGCATTTGAGGAACTACTTTCTTGTCATTTTTTATTTTCGTCTTCATTGAGGGTTCAATTTGGGTGCTTGTTGAAGGTATAGATTTTCTTGGATTTCTTGTCTTTTCTCCGCCATGCCCTTGGTCTAGTCTTATAAAGGAAAATTTTGAAGCTATCCATTCGTTTGAATAAACATATATAAGAAAATTTATTGCATTTAAGAGAAGAGAACATTGAAGAACCTCATTGTTTTATTGGTTGTTTGAAATTGAGTTCATTTAAAGAAAAATTAAGTATATTTCGTAGTTTGCATTATTCCGGAAAAATCTTCTCCCTGTTGTAGATAGAATTCATTGAACAAAAATTTTCATCATTCATTTTCTATTTGCATATTATTGAGTCAAGGTCTTACACAACATCGGTTTCATTTCCGTCTCCCTCTTGAGTAACAACAGCTTTTAAAAATATTGCGAAACTCTAAAATTTAAACTAGTAATTTTTCTAGGGATCTTTTACACCAACATTAGTTAGGATAGAGCTTTGGAATAGGCAGTGAGACACACTCTCCAAAGAACAAAACACACAATAACATCTTGTGATAGGGAGTGAAAATTTTCATTTGCAACATTTTGTCCTAGGAAGCTCTTCTCACACAAGGGTCAAACCTGAGGTCACATTGAGATTAGTAGAGTTACTCACCCTGCTTTGTTGGTCTCGGTGTAGATATTGTGCGTATTATGGGGGTCGCTTGAAGATATACCCACAATGATGAGTGGAATCCTCTCAAGTTGATTTCTAGCTAGATACCCTCCCTTTGTGCGTGGATCGGACTATCGACTTTCTCCTCAGGCATCATTGTTTTTTTTGGTAGCCTTAGTTCCCTATCTTCTTAGGGTCTTACACAAGGTGACTATGGAGGGGCAAGTCTTCATGGTACCTGGAATCAACATTGGCTATATTCACTCAAGCTCCTTGGAGGGTATACCCATGATTATGTGTGGGAGCTTGCACCAGGGTGTAAGTCTGTTAAGCAGGTCGTCAACATAACTTTTCCCCCTAGCCTAGCCCATTCTTGTCTTGACTTCGCGACATTGGATTTCATCATCAACTAGTGACATCGGAACAAGAAGGTTTTGTTTTCTTGGTTTTGATTCCTATATTCTACTAGCGAGTGTTTTTTGTTTACGTAGTTGGCCATAGATTTTTTCCATAAAATTTTCAGTTTGTCTAACATTGAACCTCCACGTCGTTCACGTAGGATGCAAGGACTACCTCCAGAAAATCCGAAAGTTTCCCAACCCTTGCTCCCTAATCCACCGAAGGACTCTCCTCAATAGAATGAGATCCAGGACCACATACCTTCACAAGCGGAGATCACTAACTCTTTAGAAAGTTTTTGAATTGTTTCCGAGTCTTTGGACACTTTTCGCTTACCTCCTGGATACGAGAGACGTATTCTCCGACTAAACTCGTCCGGAGAACTTGTTGTTGACACTTCTGGAATACTAGCTGAAGTCCTTGTTGGCCTTGAAAATGAGGATCCTTTTTGGACCACTGACGTATCTCAGACTTCGAATTCTAGATAGAACCCTCCCGGCTCAGAAGCAGAAGATGAGATACTTGTCATTTCTGAACCACCAGAGAAATCTACTACATTTACAATACCTTTATATCATTTTAATAGTACAACTTGTTATTTCTTCATTCGTTTAGAGGCTATTCCTAGCTCAACTATCCCTCTTCAGTGGGCCCATTCCACGATGGTCCCAAACACTATGATTATCCCCACTAGGAAAACAATGGCTAGACAACCTCTTATTGGTACACCGTGTTCATCTAGACAAACCCCATCACTCCCTCTTGGGTATAATGCCTTGAATGCTTCTATCCCCATTCCTACCCAAGTTCCATCTGGAGCTTCTGGAGTCTTTACTCCTCCTGGGTACAATGCTACTTCTAGTTCTATTCCAACACCATCCCAGTTCCTCTCCGGAGGGTCTAATCCACCTTTAATAGGAGGATTCAGACCCAGTGGCTCTACTACCTTTGGAATTTCTACTTTGTTATTCACTTCTAGTTATCATCTTCCTATTGGGGGATAGCATAACCCAGGGGGGAAAACTCAATTTGGAGGTCAAACACAAATTGGGACATCATCCTCACCTGGAGGACAATCCCTACTCAGAATATATAATCCACAGTATGCACAGAGCATCCCCAGATCACTAGACCAGTATTGGAATCTTCTTATTGAAGGGAATCCACAATCGTCTCGGGGGAAACAACCTCAGGTTAGCTCTTTTACACCCCCTAGTTCAAGCCAGTCATACCTCGGTTCTTCCAATCCCATTTGGGGTTCACACTTTCAACCTAGTGCCCCTCCCCAAGGAACCATCCCCAATCAGTACAACCCTGTGGCCTACCTGTCTCCGCACTCACACCCAAATCTGTTAGGACCTTCACCTCCCATACAAATTGCTTATGGTCCTATTGGTTTACCGACGGGACTCCCTCCCCAAAGTTACCAGTATCTTTCTGTGAATAGACAATTACCCTTTTTAGCCACCTTAGATCTACCTAATTTGTCTAGAATCTTGAATGATTCTATCATGCATTCTCCCCACTGGCCCGTGATACCAGCCAAATTATCGTCCGACATCCCATAATTCGACGGTAAATTGGGAGAGGATCCAAACAACCATGTCATGACTTTCCACCTTTGGTGTTCATCCAACTCTTTGACGAATGATTCTATTCAGTTAGGACTCTTCCAATGAACTCTCGCGGGTTCGACTGCAAAGTGGTATATAGAACTACCACGAGGTTTCTTCACTAACTTTAATACCCTAGCCATGGCTTTCCTTACACACTATCAATTACCGATCCGTTATGAAACATGAACCAAGATCCTAAGTTCCTTCAAACAAACTAAATCCACTCACATCTCTGATCACATTCATGATTGGAGATGAATATGCCGTTTGATCAAACTAGAGCTTCCCGATCAGTTATTGGTGAAGTGGTTCACGAAATAATTCTTAAATAATATCTCTTGTGATATTTCCATGGGTGGAATCATCACCAAAGAACAAGCTATCAGTCACACTCAGTACCTTGACCTCATTTATTCACAGATGGGTACTCTTTACTACTTACTCCTTGATGTACCTCGCCCTTCTACTACCGCTACTTCAACTACCCTTACTGGTTCTCATGCGGCTGACGGTGTGATTGCCACTTTCAAAACTCAACCTCAAAATATGCAAGCCTCTCCCACCAACCCCAATTCTAATGCTTCTAATGTAAAAAATTCTCCGTCTCCTACTCCCACCGACAAAACTTCTGAGGTTAACTTTGTTCAATCTACCCCTGCTGGA
>JASDQU010100880.1:468984-485402 GCA_032191745.1 Picea mariana
CCTCGATACCCTTTCCTTATCTATGGTGAGGATCATTATACCAAATATTTTCCAAGACGGGCCGAGGTTACTAAGTTCCTTCAAGGGACCTCGAAACCTCCCACATCTATCGTCTTGTCTCAACCTTTCACTTCTCAACAACAGGCCCAACTGGTCATCCATGACCAACCCTCCCTCTCCACTACTTCTTTTGTACTCATGTGTACCGGTGATTCTAGAAAGAATGACGTAACACTGACCACTCGAGCCAAAGATTATTCTTCCTCAAAGGAGAAGGTTGACGATATACCACTTTCATTGGTTTAACAAAATCCTTCGATTTCACCTTCCAACAGTCATCTTCATCTCGAAAGACCGAGTCTCGATACAGTTCTTCGCCCTCCCCCAAAGGGTGTTTTTCGAAAGTCCGCCTTCAACCCTCATGCACATGCTGCTAAGAACTACAGTATTGTAGAAGATATGGCACAAGCACCTTCTACGATGTCGGCTCTCGAAGTCCTTCAAAGTTTCTCTGCTCAACGGAAGGTTCTGTTAAAGGCTATCGCTGGAATTAATCCTACGGATACAAATTTGATAATTTTTTACCTCGAAGATCACATTCCGAGACTCCCCCCTCAACTAGCATTCCAAATCCAAGTTGTTGTCTCCGACAAGAACATCTGTAGGACTGTTATTGATGAGGGTGCCTCCACATGTGTAATGTTTTTTGTCTGTTGGAAATCCATCGGCTCTCCTCCTCTTACTGAATCCCATAACATGCTTAAAGTCTTCAATGGCTCTGGCTTTAAACCCTACGGTGTGCTTCATTCGTTGTCTATTACGTTGGAAGCAAAATCAGTCAACGTTGAAGTTGAGGTCTTTGATACACCTCTCGATTATAACTTTTTACTTGGCCGTAGTTGGATTGACGTGATGCACACTGTTGTGTCTACCATTTTCCATGTTTTACGTTTTCCACATCAAGGAAAGGTCATCACTGTCAACCAGCTATCCTTTTTCAACTCTGACACCCATACTAGCAACGTCCCTTTTATCATGAAGACACCGCCTAGATATGAGAACGTTGGTGTGGGCCTACTTAAAGATTCCACTCTGATGGGAACTTTCCCGATCCGACCTCTCAATGTTCAACTTCCTTTGGTTTCCTCGATCAACATGATTTCCACTTCGGTTCGCCAAACTCACCTATCTTATGACCCATGGATCATACCTGAACTTGGTGATTATCCTCGCTACAGAAACCAAATGCCTTTAAGTCTGGTTGAATCCTCCTATCAAGCCATTCAATCGGCAACCCCTTCTACCTCCTCTCTTGGTGATTCATCTCTTGACCCATTCCATACTATTTTTCCCACAAACGAGATGATTATGTCGGTTATGTCGATGGAAGATACCCCTTGGGATGATGGACATCATCGTTCCATTCTCTTCATCGAACAACACATCATCGGGGGTTACCAATGAATCTCGACTCCGTTGACCATTGCTGTCATTTCCTCTGTTCCCGTGACATCACACGACATGTTATATGAAGGGAACTTAAGTAATATTTCACCCACCATCCCCCTCAACATATCCATTAAACCTGGAGTTGATGAAAATGCCCACATCGGAGCTTCGTGCTCTATTGATGATGTTGTCACCTATAAATCATTTTTCCAAGAGTTTCATGGCATCTTTGCTTGGAGCTATGAAGAAATGTCGGGTATTGACCCTGATATCATTGTCCATGAAATTAATATGTACCTGGGCGCTAGACCCATCCAGAAGAGACTTTGTCCGGTCCAACCCCATAAACCAGCTGCTATTAAGCTTGAGGTCGAAAAATTTCTTAAAGCTGGCTTTATTTATCCTATGGCTTTAACTGATTAGGTATCCAATCTCGTTCCGGTTAACAAGAAACAAGGCACGATCCGTGTTTGCGTCGATTATAGGGATATAAATCAAGCTTCTTTTAAGGACAACTTTCCCACCCCCTTCATTGACCAGATCGTCGACGATTACACTGAGAGTGAGATCATCTTTAATGGATGGTTTCTCTGGCTATAATCAAATCAATATCTTGCCTGCAGATCAACACAAAACCACTTTTATTTGTCCTTGGGGCACTTTCGCCTATCGAAAACTACCCTTCAGTTTAAAGAACACCGATGCGACTTTTCAACGTCCTATGTCTTATGATTTTCATGATATTAAGTATATAGTATAGCCATATCTAGATGACCTACTGGCACATTCCATGCATCGTAGTGACCATCTGGCACACCTCCAAGCCATTTTTCTTCATTGTTGATTCTATCGTATACGTTTAAACTCACACAAATGTGTTTTTTGTGTGGAGTCCGACCGACTTCTAGGGTTTATCATTTCATTCCAGGGGCTCAAGGTCAATCCTTTGAAGTTCAAGGCGATCCTCAATCTCCCTCATCCTTCTTCACTTCGCCAGCTTCAAAATTTGCAAGGGAAGGAAAAACAATTACGTCGTTTCATCCCAAACTATGCTCAATTAACGCTCGGATTTACTCGACTCCTAAAGAAAGGTTTTGAGTTCATAAGAGATTCCATCGCCAACAAAGATTTCGAAGCTTTAAAACTGACTTTAACCCATACCCCATTACTTTTTCCACCCGATTATAGTCGAGATTACTTACTTTATCTCGCTACTTCGGACTCTACCATCGCCATGGTTATAGTCCAAGAAGATGATTCACATGACAAACATGTCATTTATTATTTGCGTTGGAGTCTCACGATTACCGTAGCCAAATACTTACATGTTGAAAAACTGGCCTTGGCAGTTGTTCAAGATGTCCAACGTTTCCCTCACTATATTTTACTGTGCAAGGCCAATGGAATTTTCGATTGCAACCCCATGCAACACATTCTTACATGTCAATTGCTAGGGCGCAAATACTCCAAATGGATAGTAAGTCTCCATGATTTTGACTTATAATTTGAATGCGCTAAGTCTACAAAATCTTTGGTGTTTGCCGAGCTGATATGTGACATTCCCAGCACTGAGACGGAGAATGTAGAAGATGATTCTTTACCCGATGAATCTCTTTTTTTGATCAGTTTTGATGATTTTTGGTATGGAGATATCATTATCTATCTCCAAACTCAGACTTTCCAGCCCAATTTTTCTAACACTAACCGTCATCGAATACGTTACCAAGATCGTCAGTACATTATCCTCGGTGACACTCTTTATCGTCGTGGGGTTGACTCTATTTTTCAACGATGTCTCACCTATGATGAAGCTGAGAAATATTTGAATGACTGTCACTCTGGAGCATGTGGTGTTCATATGTCTGGGTATGTTACTGCCCAGAAGATATTACGAGCAGGGTGTTTTTGTCCTTCTTTATTTAAAGATTGTATTACCGCCATCCAAAAATGTCATGCTTTCCAAACATACAACCACAAGATAAGATCACATCCTGCTCCTTTACACCCTGTAGTTTCCATTGTATCTTTCATGAAATGGGGCATTGATTTCATGACCTGTAACCCTCACTCGATCGGGGGGCATGGATACATTATTGTAGTCATAGATTATTTCACAAAATGGGCTGAGGCGATGTCTACTTTCGACAATACCGGGAAAGCTGCAGCTCTTTTCATATTTAATCATATTATTACTCGATTCGGGATCCCACATGCTATCGTTACTGATCACTGTAGTCATTTTTGAAACTTTATGATGTCTGAACTTACCGACAAGTTGAGTCTTTGACATGAAAACTCAACCCCCTACTATCCACAGGCCAACGGCCAAGTTGAAACAATAAATAAAATTCTTATCACTATGCTTCGTCGGATAATAGGAATCCATAAGACCACTTGGCACACGATGTTGTTTTCAGCATTATGGGCCTATTGGATGTCTGTGAAGTCTGCTATGGGATTTAACCCCTTTCAACTAGTCTACGACATTTAAGTTGTTCTCCTGATTGAATGTGAAATATCATCCTTGAAGATAGTCGTTGAACTTCTCCCAAACACCTCTGTTGAAGAGGAACGTCTATTCTATCTTATGCAATCAGATGAGACCCGTCGTGATGCCACCCTAGTTATTGAAACCCAGAAGAAATGCATAAAAGCCCAATATGACAAATATGTCAAGCCGCGTGTTTTCTCTGAAGGAGATCTAGTTCTCCTCTATGAACAAGATCGTGATCTGCTAGGAGCCAGAAAATTTGAAGCTATGTGGTGTGGTCCATATATCGCCAAACGATTGTTAGAGAAGGGAGCTTATGAGTTAGTAGATTATGATAGCATTCCTTTGAGTGAACCCAGAAATGGGCTTTACTTAAGGAAGTACTATGCTTATACCGTCTCTGCATGAGTGCTTGTACTTTTACTATACCATACTCTTGTGTGTTACTTTTGTGTGTTTTTAATTATTTGGTTTCAACCCCCAACTGTTTACCTTGCGTTGTGCTTGGTTTCCATATGTCGACGTCTTCTCTACCCTATATTGTCTTCGCCGATGGTGCTAGCCGTAGTGCTTAGAACCTAACTTCTGTTGCTTGGGCAATCTATGCACCCATCAACGAACTTATCAGTTTTCAAGGTGTTTTCCTCGGTCGTGCAACCAATGATATCGCAGAATATAGCGTAGTCATTGAATTATTGACCGATGCTATCTCACTTGGGATTCGTCACTTCATTGTACGACTTGATTCGCAGCTAGTAGTACTCCAATTAAGTAATGTCTATACTATCCGAAGTTCTACTTTGTTACGGGTATATCTACGAATTCTCCTCTTGGAACGTTATTTTGATTATATTGAATATCAACACATTCCTAGATGTTTAAATACATTAATTGATGCTCTAGTTAATTATGTGTTAGACAGACATTTGAGACATTTATAAATTCAATCACACAGTACACATTGTATATAAAAGTAGAGTAAGTTGATAGAAGCCTCATGTATATATATAATGAGAAAGTTTTACAAAAAGTGTTTTCCATCTAAAGACCAAAATATCAAAATATAGAGCCCACGGTTCCTACAAAATAGCATCACAGATGCAGCTTGAAATAGTATCATAGATGTCGCTCGCAATAGCACACTATTGTCTGTGCTACCTGGCGAAGTAATCGACTAAATGAGTCGGACACACCTGTAGTATGGCATTGATAATGCCTCGGGACCTCCTCGATCGACATGTTGAGGATGTCTATCTTCAAGCCTTCTAAGTTCTGCTCCATCGCCTCATAGTAGTCGGTGTCCCACCCTGCTACCACACATGCCTCTCCTCACCTTTAAATCAGAGATGTACCCATAATTCAATGCGGCCCTACATCTGCATAGTCAAAAGTCTCTGATTAGTCTTTAGATCAAAAACACAAAAAACATCTAATATCCTAAAAAACCATAAAACACTATAAAGAACAAAATGTATTTTTTACCTAGATCTCCCCAATGAAATCCCTCAAGGAGAGCCAAGTTGGGATCACCCTGAAAGTCCGGGCCAGCGTACGCATAATCATCAATCATCAAGATTTGGGGCCTTAACCAATCAAAAAATACATCATTGTACTTGATTATAGGGCCCGCTATGTGTTGTGCCATAAGGTCACACCACCATTTCATTCTTGGGTCTCGTGGGGATGGTAAACCCCACTCTACCTGTAGCCGCAAATGAGAGACTCTTTCTAAGAAGAAAGACACCAAAATGGACCCATACCCAAACTGCTTTAGTTCTCCTCTCTTGCTTTTATTGAGTTGTATCTTCATACTCTAGAGAACACCGTCACACCAATTGAATACTTGAGGTTCCAAACATTCAATGGCATATTGGAAGTAACTTTGGAGCGCCATGTGTGGCGACGTGCTTCCTTCCATCCGTGCATTGGTAAAGAGGATGGTTTTAAGAGTCAAATCCCACACACCTTGGATAGCCACTTTACCTTTGTGCCTTTCGGCATCTAGTTCATAGTTCTGACGAATATACTCGCTCATCGGCAAGCCACCACCTCTACCCCTTGTCAAAGACACCTGTGCCCCACGATGGGATAGCTCCGTCAAAAAGTAAATATCCTCGATGTCCAAGGAGAGGACATCAACACCCACATAAAATACTTGTTGTTTTGTGTCCCACATATGGACCAAGTACTTTAATAGTCTTCGTTAGGCTCTCATGCCTTGGAATTTGAAAATTTTCAATAGGCCACATTGCCGAAGAGCATCAATGGTTCCTGGATCATTCATAGTCATAGAGTCATCATATTCATGCTCAAATTCTCTCCATTCCAACATTTTTGCAATCAAACACCTACATGGAAGTAAAAGAGGATAGTTAGCACCTTTATCCACCTTTTTTGGAATTCTTTTTGGTTCAGCGCTTCCTTTTCTATTTTGGTTTTTGACCACCACAACTGAGCTTCAGTTACAGTGTGGGATTTCCGCAGGTAGGCCATTGGGCACCTGCATAAATCCTTGGGCCCGATATAGGCCACCTGCGGCATCCCCAGCGCATGCCTACCTGCCCAAAAATCACAAAAAAAAAAAATTAACCACAAAAAATGAATTTTAAACCATTGAAAAGGAAGAAGATGAAGCACTTACTACTTTCACAGAAACCATTCATCGATTGATCACCTGTGCTCTTCGTAATCGCTCGCCAAAGTAAGGGGTGAAAAAAGGTTTTTTTTACAAGTTCTTGACCAAATACAAATGAAATGGTAAAAAAAAACTCTTACTCTTATTTATTTCATTTTTTACCTTTTTTCATAAATATTTTATATTATAAAATGTGTTTGGTTATAAACCCTCATAACTAATAGTTTCATGAGTGTCTTGTTTCTTGCAGGAGGAAGACTAGAGTCTTAATTAACGGAGTATGAATCTTTGTTCCGTAATTTGTTTTCTCTTCGTTACGCATATCGATACTTTTTAGGGTTTTCTAGTAAAACCTCGAGTTCACTCTTCATTTGTTCTTGTGATCGAAAATTTATGAGAATGAAACCGAGTATACTTTTGTCGTCCTTTTGTACTCATCTTGGTAACACGAAAAATGACACACATGGAGTATCACTTAAGCTCTTTTCACTCCATTAAAACGAAAATATAGTCGAGCGACCTTGTTCTATTCACGCTTGTAAAAGTATTTGAATAAAACATTCGATGGGCGATAGTTTATCACTTTTTCGGTTCTGTCGAACTATTTTACGAAAAATGAACTGAGAGAGTTCTCTTTAAAGTTTTTTTCAAACTCTATAAACATGATAAACTCCCTAGTTTTCTATCTTTGGACTCATTAAACAAACAACGAAAGACCCACATGGGACCGAACCACTCCTTCTTAGGGTTCGTTAAAAATAATCCGAGGGACTCATCCGAAGGATGAGCTTACATTACAAGCATATGTTATCCTCATCAAGCTTCCGTAAAAATAAAGAGGTACTCACCAGAAATGGTGGGGGAAAATTTGGGGAAAAGATGTGTTTTTGTACCTATGTTAGTGGCAGTACTAGTTGCTCTTGAACATGACACCCCTTTCATCATTTGAATTTGGGTTGGGAAATCCATTTATCTCTCATCTGGCCTTCGTCGGATTCATATCTTGGGTCATCTTTCAGTCAATGCTTCTAAGACCAATTTCATGTCATGCATATGTTCAAGAGAATTCCAAGCAAGCCCTCCTTCGAGTCGACCATCTGCATTGCCATTTCTTACCATGTCGGCCTTCCCTTTGTTAGTTTCGAATCATTTTCATACTTTGATATACCTTTAATCTGTTACTTATTCTGTGTCCCTGATGGGGGATATATCAAGGCCCTCCTGTGATGAGTATTTTTCTTGTCGACTTCAACTCATCATCCGGGAACAAGACTTAGAAATTGTTTAGTACCTTAGAGCCTGCATGTCTCAATGGCAGGTTTCTTCGCTCCTGAAAGTGGATTCACATCATTGGTCCCTGATTGAGAGATTTCATCGAGTGTTCAACTTCAGCTCATTTATTCACATTCGTTGGATTGTACTAATGTACATTGGGAGTCATTGACATCAATGGTCATTTCCCTCTCACTTGTTAACGATTTTCATCAATGACCGATAATCAAATAGTTTCTACCATGTTTGAATTTGACACCTGTAATCACATGGTTAGATTCGTACTTACAGATTATGGGATTGAAGACCCTGGATCTTATCTTTTTGGCCCAGGTTGCGATGGAGTATTTATGGTTTGAATTGACACACAGATCCACTTTGTATGTCTCGTGGTTGTGTCTAAATTTACACTTTCTAATACATAGATCCACGGTGTATTTATGGTGGCTATGTAGAATTTTGATGACATGGATCCACAATGTATAATTGGTGGCTATGCCTTGCATTTGTGATTTCAATCACTTGTAATCTGAGCATGGGAATGTCTATCTTAGAAATGGTATAATTCTATGCAGATGCTTGATTGTTTGTAGGTTCATGATTAGTGCGCTCCTTGTTTCCGACACACACGCATTTTACAAAGTGTTTTGGTTGTCACATGTTCCAACCTCATACTTTGGGGGGGATTTTGTTACACATTATTTTGGTCACTCTGATGATGACCCCATAGGCATGTGTTTAGGCTTCCAAAACAATCTTTCACATGAGGAAAATGATTGAGTTTCTTCCCTTACAAGGCACATTTTTATAATGACGTCGCAGGCTGACTGTGGTACACAGTGAGAAAATCAAGGATTTTTGCAGGCTGCTCTATGCCTGGCCTACAAGATTTTCACATACTGTTATATAAGTAGAGTGTGGCAGTACTTGAAGCTAAGGAAAGGAAGAAGTTTCACGAAGCTTCTAGAAGGAGAATCTTCTAGAATGTGAGGTGGCGTCCGTATGGTTGTGATCTCACTCGATTTTCTGATTTGGTGGGATCATCCTCATTCTAGTAGCCACTTCATATTCTCCTATATAATAATGGATTTCTCATGGAAAAGGTTAAGCAAGGTCAAGCAAGATTGAGCAAAGAATAGATTGAAGACTGTGTGAAGAATCCTAATACAATTGATGCCTAAGGCCTCCTTTTATCCATCAAGCTTTGTGGACTATATTCATGCAAATTCGAAGCAAGTGTATGTGTGTGTTGGAACAAAGGACCTCTAAAAAGGAACTTGCGACATCAAGGCACTCTGGTTGTATCTTCCACTTTTACTTAATATGATACAACGACATGTTTCTTTCCCATAAAATCATTAGTATTTTATTACATGACTCCTTGATCACATGTTTAGGTTTCCATTGAATCTATAATTGTTGTTTTCACTTAGGTTGGTTTGTGTCATTGCAGATCTAATCTCACAAGAGCACTGGAGCGAAGCAGGGACAACAATGATATAAGGAAGCGATATAGAAAGGTATGCCATACACTCCTCCTTTGATGATAAATTCAGTGGTAGCAATCCAGGGAAAGCTTCATGTCATGTCTTGTTTTGTTCTAGATCTAGGTGGATCTAGGTAGATTAGTTATGTCTGCATTCACCGATTTATCCAATAACAAGAATACGATATGGATTTGAAACAATGGGAAGAAGAAAAAAAAATTTCTTTGGAAGCCAGAAAACAACATTGAAGATCATGAGAAATAACTGGAGTTGAAAAACACTTGTATAGAGATTAAAAATAATAATAATAATAATAAAATTATAAGATGAATCACATAATGGGGGTGTCGGTGAGTGCTCAACTCATGATAGGAATTTTCCTTATGAAAATCAAGTTCACTCAACTATAAATTATTTTAGTGGTATTGTTCTAAATTTTGATATTAGTATTTTTAAAATAAAAAAAAGATAATGGTTCATAAGAAATTGTTTGATGTAAATTTATTGGTTTTATTTACATAATGATTCGAAATATATCACAATATATTTTTTATCTATTTTTTTATTTTATGGGTGGAAAAATTGGAACTAAATCCATGTAGGGCCCATTTTAGGGGTAAGTCATATTTTGATTATTTAGGGTTATGTAACTTTTTGATCCCATTTGAGACATTAAATGAATATGTTTGTATTCAAATATTTGTAAGTAATTTTAAAAACCTCTCAACATCGTTCTACATAGTGAGAGTTTTCCAATTACATGAAGATCACGTCAATCAGAATTTATATGAGGAAGTTAGGCCTCCTACAAGTTGACCTCCATGATATTGAGTTTATGACATGTCAACTCCATTTATTCACACATGTGGAGATATTCACATATGGACATTCAAGAAGTTTCTATAGGTTCCAAACCCTAACCCTAATCAAGATTTAAGGCATAAAAAACATTAATCATAACCCTAGATAACTATCAAGACATGTTAAATATCGAGCCATTAGGAAATGAAGGGATTCCATTCTTATTGTATTGATTTACTATTCCATGCTTGATCTATGAGAAAGGGATTAGGATATTAGATCAATGTAGAAAAAGTAGTATACCCTGGATCATCCATACATACAATAGTATCCATGGTAGCTCCATACTATATTCACATTTCTTTGTATTTCTATTTAATAACTAAGAAGAAAAGAACAAGGCATAGTTCTCACATTTCGATTTGTTTTTCCCATATTGAGTTTCCTAGGGTACATCTTGTGTCTATTGTGTGGATTGTGTTGCATTTCATTTATCTTATTTTATATCAGTCTAATATTATTTTAGTGGTTTTTTTCATTGCAATAATATTAAATATTAATCTTAAGTAAATCATTGCATAACTAGGAGTTTGCATAAACTTGTAAGATGTATTGTGATAAAGTATTCTAGTGGAATGCAAATCATATTGGTATAAAAACTACATTCCTTGGGTGTTTTTGTAACATTATAGGATCTCATAGTTTACCTAAACAAAAGTAAAGTTTGAAAATAATAGGCATGGTGGATAAATTCAATAAAAATCCAAGGGATGATTCAAATGAGAGATTTTCAAAGATAAAAACACAAGTGGTTGACATCTCTTTGGGAGTTTTGTATCTCTAACTTAGCTGGGAAATACAGAGACAAATAAGATCCAAAAAGAGAGCTAGAGATAGAGGAACCGAGTTCCAACATCACTTGTTCCCGGTCTCTATTTAAAGTTCAAGTGAGAGTGAAAATAAAACCCTATCATGGTGGGATTTATGTTGTCAATTTGAATGAATGGTTGTAATAATTATCATTGTATTCCAGAGTTCAGAATATAGGAGGAGAGAAAAATATATTTCCATTGTTCATAACATTGAAGGATAGAAGTTAGAGGATCATGCCACACATGGTTGGAATATCCATACAAATACACTTAGGATGGAGGGTGATCACCCCAGTAACTAAGCGGGAGCTTTTTAAAACCTTCACTAAGTCCTAGAGTTACCCTACTGGATACAAATAGGAACAACAGATCCATTGGAATTACTTTCAATAGAAGCAAAGGAAGAGTGTATAAGAGTACACCTTTGAGTTCATAAAACAAGACATTATGTTGTGAATATATCCCATGAACCCAAACGTACTTCTAAAGTATTTTGGTGGTCTTTGTAGTCATTTAAGGAGGCACATGATACTCTTTAAAATTGGGACTATTGATCACACTTATGTGTGAGAACAATATTTGGAAAATAAGGACAAGAAGAAATAGCAACCAAATGGTTCCAAATGGAATGAGAACCAATACACTTCCAAAGAGGGAAAGAATAAGTGGAAAGGAAAGGATAAGAAGATAACAACAATTGCACATCACTCGAAGGATATAAGAAACCATTTTAACCATTTCCATATCAATGGTCATACTAAACATAGGCTTTGTAAGCCACACCTAGAGATGAATCCAAAGAGTTACAATAAGGAGGGCAAGAATAAGACATTGCATCCAAGTAACCAAGTTGAAAATAGCTCATGTGTAAATGAAATTATTTTCTATGCTACAATGTAGAAAAAGCTAAATTTGAATAGTCTCCATCCCAAGGAAGAGAAGGACATGACTAAACTATTCCATACCAGGTTCCAACTTAACAAGACAAAGGTGTATTCTCCATTTAATGTTGTATTTTTTTATTCCTTCACAAAACAATGATTTCTTAAGATGTTCATAGGTTTTGTGAATGTTAGAGTGACCTATTATAGGAGATCAATGTAACACATATAACATTGTGGGTTTCAACTATGAATTCTATACGAAAAAAATGATCCTTTTATACTTGAAGGTATTGTGTTTCCAAGTGTATTCATTAGGTGTATTTGGCTTCTCCTGAATTATATTGTGGATGAGTTAAAACAAAGAGTCATTGTCATTGCACTCTTGGTGGACTTTGGTGACCAAATCAGGTACATGTAAATATAATGCTAGTAGGGAAGCTTCCTCCTTATATTTTTGGACATTTAGCATATGCTACCACATTCTCTTTTCCTTTATGACATATAGTCTAATAATAATACCTGAGCATCTTAGTGGTTGCTTATGCTACTTTCATGATGAAAATCTCCACTCTTGAAAATACTTTAATCTATGATGATCTATGTTTATTTGGAACTTCCTTCAATGAGATATGGTCCCTAAGTATTGATGGAATGGAGTATGGACATCATCTCTTTCTAATAGGTATACCTACCCAAGTTTTTGTCACACAATTATTTACTAGTGAAATCCAAGGGTTGGACTTCTTGCATCAGTATGACTCTAAGGCCTTGGTTTAAAGAATCACATTCCAAGAAAAACATTATAGTGAAATCGGGCATGACTAGGACTGATGTAGTACATATGTCTTTTTTTAAGGCTAAAAGTATTTCTCACTAGCCTTAAAAAAAGACATATGTACTACATCAGTCCTAGTCATGCTTGTTTTCACTATAATTTTTTTTCTGGAATGTGATTCTTTAAACCAAGTCCTTAGAGTCACACTAATGCAAGAAGGCCAACCATTGGATTTCACTAGTAAACAATTGTGTGACAAAAAATTGGGTAGGTATACCTATGTATTTTTTTAAGGCTAAAAGTCTTTATCAATAGCCTCATTGCAAATAAAGACATTATTTTTAAGTAGGGAAGTTAAGGGAACAACAATTTTCCCATAATTTAGGATAAATTTCTTATAGTAGACCATAAGCCCTAAGAACACGTGTAATGTTTTGAAAGTCTTGGGGAAGGACTAATTGTACATGGCCTAAATTTTCTTTGGATCCACTCACACCCCATTCTAACTGACAATGTGACCCAATTATTTGATCTTTGAAGCACCAAAAACACATTTGGAATGCTTAAGGAACAATTGGTGGTATTGGAGAAGGCAAAGGGATTTATTAAGATGCAACACATGTGCTTCCTAGATTTTCCCATAGATCAATATATCATCAAATAATACAAGAACAAAAATATGATGGAATGTCTAAAAAACTTGGTAATTCTCTAGCAGGTGGATAGAGCATTGCAAATCCTAGAAGGCATGGATAAAAAAGCATAATGACATTCATCCATAGAAAATGTTTTCTTAGTGATGTCTACCTTATTGATCTGTATCTAGAGGTATCCTGAATGAAGACCCAATTTAGTGAAGAAATTATCACCATGAAGATCATCCAAAAAATCATCAATAACAAGAATGGGAATTTTTTCTAATTCAAGATATATACACTAATTGCCACTCTTTTTTTAATACCTTGACCGTAGGTGAGGAGCATGTGCTCATACTTGGCTTGATGACTCTAACCTCCAATAGTTCCTAAATAATCTATTGAGTTTCATATTTTGGGAAAAATGGTGCCTATATGGGTGCACAATAAGTTTTTCAATTTTTGGAATCAAGGTAATGCCACAGTTATGTTCACCACTTGATGGGGGTAATCCACTTGGAGTTCGAAATAGTTGTTAATGTTTAGTAAGGATTAAATGTAAATAAAGGTGAACTACCTGTGTGGGGTTGGTCATCACATTTATGGCATTGAATCAAGATATAACATAAGTGGTGTTTCTTCAATAGTTTCTCCATTCTATGAGAGTGTTATTTTTTTAGAAGGTGTGTTTTTTACTATTTATAGTAAATATTATGGAAAATTCTAGAAGTCCATGTTAAATGGGTCAAATGTCTATAACCATTAGGATCCAAGTAATACTTAATTGTTGCACCCCAGATTCTTTGTGGTGTGCCCTACATTTTTTCACAAGATGTGACCACTCTAATGTGCCCAACGTGTGAATTTTTCTTTGTATGTGGCCATGATGGTATGATTTTGATGTACAATTGTTGGTTATAGGTTACCCAGATACGCTTAGGTGGATAGTCATGGCATGTCCTTTTAGTCCCCATTCTCAGGGTGCTTGGTTTTATCACTCTACCAACTACCCCTTTGAAAGTGTTTACTCCCTCTGATGTCGGGGATTTATATCTCGGGTAGGTATGCGATCATTCTAAGATGAATATACTACGACACATGATTTATGGGGCCCTAACTATTCACTTATTATTTTTCTATGTAAAAGTTGATTGCTCTTTGTTAGGGTTGTCACACCCATGTCTTAGCACACCTTACCCACATGGACCCTCACTTTCTCATGTATGTACCACACTTGGTCCTTCAAAGATCATTCTACACATGATTATTGAGTTCCACATTTTTTGAGGCATATCATAGATTTTGAGACATTGGTCACCATCTCCAAGGAGCAAATGGGCTATTTTCATCTACATGGACATCCTTGTCAAAATCTAGGATGTCCCTCTCCTTTGGCACATTTTTAAAGCAAATTACTCACTAAGGGAGGGCCGACTTCAATTGGGGAAGTTTCATGAGGATGTTGGGGTTATTTTGAGCCTAATTTGATGATGTGGAGGTCACACATGAGTTATGTGACTTATCACTTGATGGAGGTCACTTGGCACTTACCCCTTTGATGTGCCTCTAAAATTATCTATGCTCATGTGGCTTATAACTTGATGGAGGTCATTTGGCACTTACCCCTTTGATGTGGATGTACTTTATGATCTTCTTTTAATAACTTGTTGAGCAAAATATATAAGTTGTCTACTTTTAGGTTTTTATTTTGGCTTGGGGTGAAGTCCTCCCCGTAAGACTAGAGGTGGGAGGAAATATTGAGTAAAACATAGATTCTTAAACCAGCCCTGCCCTCATAAGCTAGAGTAGGGACAACATATCACCGGAACAAAAGAAGCATGGACTGGCATAACCGTGGGAGCAAGCTTTCAGCACTTTATTGGGAATGTTAAAAGTCTATTAAAACCCACAAGTGTTTGGACGAAGATATGAGATTCTACAAACTCGAATGTAAAACTTGAGAATTGGAAAGATCTTATAAGCAACATGATCTGGGAACTTTGATTATTTTATCAAGTATAGCAACTCATTAGGTCAAAAATACATGCAAGACGCTAAGCACACATGAAAAGTATCTGAAAAATACGGCATTCATACAAATTTTAATAATATATTAGAACCCCAAACATAACAGAGAGTGGTATGCAATAATAGAGATTTGAATCTGTTTGCTACAAACGAAATGTCCACGCAATCTAATTGGTAATCTCTATGAATTATGGGCCCGTTGCTCTTGATAACTATCATGCCAACTAAAAGCCTAGACGTAAAAAATAATATATAGCAGCACACCATGTACAAAGATATGGACTCCAAACGACGAATAGCTGAAAATATAGCAGCCGAGAAGTCAAAAATAATATAGCAGCCCACCATCTCCTGTTAACGAAATAAAATCCTGCATGGACCAAATAAAGCACAAGATTTCTGATTAGAAACTGATTGAGAGTAAACATAATAGTTGTATATAGAGGAATGAGGTGTATATCCTGGATGATGCAAATGTAGAATGTCTGTGGCCAATATTGATGTGATAGATAATATTCAATATAATACAAAATTAAAATGTGTGATGAAATTTAATTTTAAAGAAATTAAACTAGCATAGCTGTTAACTTGTTGTTGGTGAATTTTTAAAGGCTTAGGGTCGATAAGATGAAAAGAAGAATATGAAGAAAGTTATCAATATAAAATTTTATTCATTGATTTGAAAGTACTATTAAGAATACGTTAGTATCTTCAATCGATAATCATACAATTGAAATTTATAATTAAAAGATCATTAAATATAATCATTGTCAATAGGTGTAAGCCTCCTAAAAATAAAATGTATAATAAAAATAAATGAATTTTATTATAAAATAATAATTATTTTTTAAATATAAATTTGATATGAATATATGAAAATAGCAAAATTTTATTTTATTAATAGTTAGATTTAAGTATAATGAATTGATGTTCACTAAAATCTATTACATAATCAGATAAGCTATAATGAAAAATCAAATTTGTAACATCAATTTGGTAGGTTTAGGTTTAATAACAGATCCAAGATGAATGTACCTAATTATAATTATAATAATAAAGGAGACGTTCTGCCTAGAAGCCAATAGCAGC
>JASDQU010100880.1:485722-504920 GCA_032191745.1 Picea mariana
GAATGTATATGCACAATGATGAGTGAAATCCTCTCAAGTTGATTTCGGGCTAGATACCATGTCCATGCGCGTGGATCGGACTGTCGACTTTCTCCCCAGGCATCATTGTTGTTTTTGGTAGCCTTAGTTGCCTATCTTCTTAGGGTCTTACACAAGGTGACTGTGGAGGGGAAAGTCTTCACGGTACCTGGAATCGATGTTGGCTAGACTCACTTGGGCTCCTTGGAGGGTATACCCAGGATTATGTGTGGGATCTTGCACTAGGGTGTAAGTCCGTTAAGCAGGTCGTCAACGTAACTTTCCCCCCCTAACCCAACCCCTTCTTGTCTTGACTTCGTGACGTTGTATTTCATCACCAACTAGTGACTTCGTAACAAGAAGGTTTTGTTTTCTTGATTTTGATTCCTAGATTCTACTAGCGAGTGTTTTTTGTTTACGTAGTTGGCCATAGAGTTTTTCCATAAAATTTTTGGTTCGGCCAACATTGACCCTCCATGTCGTTCACATAGGATGCAAGGACTACCTCTAGAAAATCTGGAAGTTTCCCAATCCTTTCTCCCTAATCCACCGAAGGACTCTCCTCAACATAGTGAGATCCAGGACCACATACCTTCACAAGCGGAGATAACTAACTCTTTAAAAAGTTTTTGAATCGTTTCCGATTCTTTGGATGATTTTCGCTTACCTCCTAGATACGAGAGATGTATTCTCCGACTAAATTCGTTCAGAGAACTTGTTGTTGACACTTCTGGAATACCAACTAAATTGCTTGATGGCCTTGAAAATGAGGATCCTTTTTGGACCACTGACATATCTTGGACTCCGACTTCTAGACGGAACTCTCCCGGCTCAAAGGCAGAAGATGAGATACTTGTTGTTTTTGAACCACCAGAGACATCTACTACATTAAGGATACCTTTAGATCATTTTAACAATACAACTTGTTATTTCTTTGTTGATTCAGAGGCTGGTCCTAGCTCAACTATCCCTCTTCAACGGGCCCATTCCACAATGGTCCCAAACACTATGATTATCCCCACTAGGAAAATAGTGGCTAGCAAACCTTCTGTTGGTACACCGTGTTCGTCTAGACAAACCCCATCACTCCCTCTTGGGTATAATGCCTTGAATGCTTCTATCCCCATTCCTACCCAAGTTCCATCCGGAGCTTCTGGAGTCTTTACTCCTCATGGGTACAATGTTGCTTCCAGTTCTATTCCGACACCATCCTAGTTCCTCTTCAGAGGATCTAATCCATCTTTTATAGGAGGATTCAGACCCAGTGGCTCTACTACCTTTAGAATTTCTACTCCGTTATTCACTTCTGTTTATCATATTCCTATTGGGGGACAGTATAACCCAGTGGGGAAAAATTAATTTGGAGTTCAAACACAAATTGGGACATCATCCTCACCTGGAGGACAATCCCTACACAGAGGATATAATCCACAGTATGGACAGAGCATCCCTAGATCACTAGCCCAACATTGGAATCTTCTTATTCAGGGGAATCCACAATCATCTAAGGGGAAACAACCTCAGGTTAGCTCTTTTACACCCCATAGTTCGGGCCAGTCATACCTCAGTTCTTCCAATCCCATTTGGGGTTCGCACGTTCAACCTAGTGCCCCTCCCCAAGGAACCATCCCCAATCAGTACAACCTTATGGCCTACCTACCTCCGCACACATGCCTGAATTTGTTAGGACCTTCACCTCCCATACAAATTGCCTATGGTCCTATTGGTCTACCAATGGAACTCCCTCCCCAAAGTTACCAGTATCCTCCTGTGAATAGACAATTACCCTTTTTAGCCACCTTGGATCTACCTGATTTGTCTAGAATATTGAATGATCCTATCTTGCATTATCCCCACTGGCCCATGATACCAGCCAAATTACCATCTGACATCCCAAAATTCGACGGTAAATCGGGAGAGGATCCAAACAACCATGTCATGAATTTCCACCTTTGGTGTTCATCCAACTCTTTGATGAATGATTCTATTCGGTTATGACTCTTCCAACGAACTCTCACAGGTTCGGCTACAAAGTGGTATATAGAACTACCACGAGGTTTCTTCACTGAATTTAATACCCTAGCCATGGCTTTCCTTACACACTTCCAATTATCGATCCATTATGAAACAAGAACTGAGATCCTAAGTTCCTTCAAACAAACTAAATCCACTCACATCTCTGATCACATTCATGATTGGAGATGAAGACGACGTTTGATCAAACTCGAGCTTCCCGATTAGTTATTGGCGGAGTGGTTCACGAAATAATTCTTAAATAATATCTCTTGTAATATTTCCATGGGTGGAATCATTACCAAAGAACAAGCTATCATTCACGCTCAGTACCTAGATCTTGTTTATTCACAAACAGGTACTCTTTATGACTTACTCCTTGATGTACCTCGCCCTTCTACTACCGCTACTTCAACTACCCCTGTTGATTCTCATGCAACTGACGGTGTGATTGGCACTTTCCAAACTCAACCAAAAAATACACAAGCCTCTCCCACCAACCCCAATTCTAATGCTTCTAATGTCCAAAATTCTTCGTCTCCTACTCCCATCGGAAAAACTTCTAAGGTTAACTGTGTTCAATCTACCCCTACCGGAAAGAATAAATCTAAAAAATGCAAGGGTAAGAATAAGGAGGAAAAAAATAACCCGCAGTCTAAGAAAGCCAAAACCCAACCTGCTAATGATAAGGATAAGCGCAAACCTCGATACCCTTTCCTTATCTATGGTGATGATCACTATACAAAAGATTATCCAAGACAGACCGAGGTTACTAAGTTCTTTCGAAGGACCGTGAAACCTCCCACACCTGTTGTCTTGTCTCAACCTTTCCATTCTCTATAGTAGGCCCAACTGGTCATCCATGACCAACACTCTCCCTCCACTACTTCTTATGTACTCATGTGTATTGGTGATTCGAGAAAGAATGACGTTACACTAACCACTAGAGCCAAAGATTATTCTTCCTCAAAGGAGAAGGTTGATGATATACCACCTTCATTAGTTCAACAACCTCCTTCAATTTCACCTTCCAACGGTTCTCTTCATCATGAAAGAATGAGTCTTGATACAGTTCTTCTCCCTCCCCCAAAAGGTTTTGTTCGAAAGTCCGCCTTCAACCCTCATGCACATTCTTCTCAGAACAACAGTATTGTAGAAGATCTGGCACAAGCACCTTCTACGATGTCGGCTCTCAAAGTCCTTAAAAGTTTCCCTGCTCAACAGAAGGTGTTGTTAAAGGATATCAGTGGAATTGATTCTATGGATAAAAATTTGATAACTTTTTACCTCGAATATCACATTCTGAGACTCCCCCCTCAACTAGCATCCCAAATCCAAGTTGTTGTCTCTGACAAGAATATCTGTAGGACTATTATTGATGAGGGTGCCTCCACGTGTGTAATGTCTATTGCCTGTTGGAAAGCCATCGACTCTCCTCTTACTGAATCCCATAACATGCTTAAAACCTTCAATAGCTCTGGCTTTAAACCCTACGGTGTACATCCTTCGTTGTCTATTACATTGGAAGGAAAATCGGTCAACGTTGAAGTTGAGGTCTTTGATACACCTCTCGATTATAACGTTTTACTTGGTCATAGCTAGATTGACGTGATGCGCACCATTGTGTCTACCATTTTCCATGTTTTACATTTTCCACATCAGGGAAAGGTCATCACTGTCGAACATCTATCCTTTTTCAACACTGACACCCGTACTAGCAACGTCCCTTTTATCACGAAGACATCACCTGAGTATGAGAATGTTGGTGTGGGCCTACTTAAAGATTCCACTCTGATGGGAACTTTCCCGATCCCACCTCCCAATGTTCCACCTCCTTTGGTTGCCTCGATCAACATGATTTCCACCTCGATTCTCCAAACTCACCTGTCTTTCGACCCATGGATCATACCTGAACCTGGTGATTATCCTCGCTACATAAACCAAATGCCTTTAAGTCCGATTGAATCCTCCTATCAATCCATTCAATCAACAACCCCTTCTACCCCCTCTCTTGGTGATTCGTCTCCTGACCCGTTCCACATTGTTTTTCCCACAAACAATATGATTATGTCGGTTATGTCGATGGAAGATACCCCTTGGGATGATGGACATCATCATTCCATTCTCTTCCTCGAACAACACACCATCGAGGGTTACCAACGAATCTTGACTTCATCAACCGTTGCTGTCATTTCCTATGTTCCCGCGACATCACACGACATGTTATATGAAGGGAACTTAAGTAATATTTAACCCACCATCCCCCACGACATATCCATTAAACCTGGAGTTGTTGAAAATTTCCACATCATAGATTCATGCTCTACTGATGAGGTTGTCACCTATAAATCACTTTTCCAAGAGTTTTGTGACATATTCGCTTGGAGCTATGAAGAAATGTCAGGTATTGACCCTGATATCGTTGTCCATGAAATTAAGATGTACCCGAGCACTAGACCCGTCCGGAAGAGACTTCGTCTGGTCCACCCCCGTAAAGCAGCTACTATTAAGCTTGAGGTCGAAAAAAATTTTAAAGCTGGCTTTATTTATCCTATGGCTTTAACTGATTGGGTATCCAATCTCGTTCTGGTTAATAAGAAACAAGGCACGATACGTGTTTGCGTGGATTATAGGGATATAAATCAAGCTTGTCTTAAGGACAACTTTCCCACCCCCTTCGTTGACCAAATCATCGACGATTATGACGGGAGTGAGATCTTTACTTTAATGGACGGTTTCTCCAGCTATAATCAAATCAACATCTTTCCCGCGGATCAACACAAAACAATTTTTATTTGTCCTTGGGGCACTTTCACCTACCGGAAACTACCCTTCGGTTTAAAAAACACCAGTGTGACTTTTCAACGTCCTCTGTCTTATGATTTTCATGATATTAATCCTATAGTATAGCCATATCTAGATGACCTACCGGCACATTCCATGCATCGTAGTGACCATCCAGCACACCTCCGAGCCATTTTCCTTCGTTGTCGGTTCTATCGTATATGTTTAAACACACACAAATGTTTTTTTTGTGTGGAGTCTGACCGACTTCTAGGTTTTATCATGTCACGCCAGGGGATCAAGGTTGATCCTTTGAAGGTCAAGGCGATCCTCAATCTCCCTCCTCCTTCTTCACTTCGCCAGCTTCAAAGTTTAGAAGGGAAGGCAAATTTTTTACGTCGTTTCATCCCAAAATATTCTCAATTAATGCTTGGATTTACTCGACTCCTAAAGAAAGGTTTCGAGTTCGTATGGGATTCCATCGCCAACAAATATTTCGAAGCTTTGAAACTGACTTTAACCCGTACCCCGTTAATTTTTCCACCTGATTATAGTTGAGATTACTTCCTTTATCTCGCTACATCGGACTCTACCATCACCATGGTTCTAGTCCAACAATATGATTCACATGACGAACATGTCATTTATTATTTGAGTCAGACTCTCATGACTACCGTAGTCAAATACTTACATGTTGAAAAACTGGGCTTGACCGTTGTTCAAGCTGTCCAACATTTCCCTCACTATATCTTATTACGCAAGACCACTATAATTTCTGATTGCAACCCCATGCAACACATTCTTACACGGCAATTGCTAAGGGGAAAATACTCCAAATGAATAGTAATTCTCCAGGAGTTTGACTTAGAATTCAAACGCGCTAAGTCTACAAAATCCTTGTTGTTTGCCAAGCTGATATGTGAACTTCTCTGCATTGAGATGGAGAATGTAGCAGAGGATTATTTACCCGATGAATCTCTTTTTCTGATCAGTTCTGATGACCTTTGGTATGGAAATATCATTATCTATCACCAAACTCAGACTTTCCAACCCTATTTTTCTAGCACTGACTATCGTCGAATATGTTACCAAGCCCATCAGTACATTATCCTTGGTGACACTCTTTATCGTCGTGGGGTTGACTCTGTTTTTCGATGATGTCTCACCTATGATGAAGCTGAGAAAGCTTTGAATGACTGCCACTCTCGATCATGTGGTGGTCATATGTCTGGGTATGCTACTGCCCAAAAGATCTTACGAGTAGGGTATTTTTGGTCTTCTTTATTTAAAGATTGTATTACCACCGTCCAAAAATGTCATGCTTGTCAAACATACAACCACAAGATAAGATCGCATCCTGCTCCTTTACACCCTGTAGTTTCCATTGGACCTTTCGCAAAATGGGGCATTGATTTCATGACCTGTAATCCTCACTCGGTCGGGGGGCATGGATACACTATTGTAGTCATGGATTATTTCACAAAATGGACCGAGGCAATGCCTACTTTTGAAAATACCAGGAAAACTGCATCCCTTTTTATATTTAATCATATTATTACTCGATTCGGGATCCCACAAGTTATCATTACTGATCACGGTAGCCATTTTTGAAACTTTATGATGTATGAACTTACCGACAAGTTGAGTCTTCGGCATGAAAACTCAACCCCCTAGTATCCACAGGCCAACGGCCAAGTTGAAGCAATAAATAAAATCCTTGTCACTATGCTTCATCGGATAATAGGAATCCATAAGACCACTTGGCACATGATGTTGTTTTCATCATTATGGGCCTATTGGATGTCTGTGAAGTCTGCTACAGGATTTACCCCCTTTCAACTAGTCTACGACATTTAAGTTGTTCTCCCGATTGAATGTGAAATACCATCCTTGAAGATAGCCGTCGAAATTCTCCCAAACACCTCTGTTGAAGAGGAACATCTATTGTATCTTATGCAATTAGATGAAACCCGTCGTGATGCCGCCCTAGTTATTGAAACCTAGAAGAAATGGATAAAAGCTCAATATGGCAAACATGTCAAGTCACATGTTTTCTCTAAGAGATATCTAGTTCTCCTCTATGAACAAGACCGTGATCTGCTAGGAGCCAGAAAATTTGAAGCTATGTGGTGTGGTCCATATATCGCCAAACGAGTGTTAGAGAAGGGAGCTTACGAGTTAGTATATTATGATGGCATTCCTTTGAGTGAACCCAGAAATGGGCTTTACTTGAAGAAGTACTATGCTTAGACTATCTCTGCATGAGTGCTTGTACTTTTACCGTACCATACTCTTGTGTGTTACTTTTATGTGTTTTTCATTATTTGGTTTCGACCCCCAACTGCTTACCTTGCGTTGTGCTTGGTTTCCATATGTCGACATATTCTCTAGCCTATATTGGCTTCGTCGATGGTGCTAGCTGTAGTACTCAAAACCTAGCTTCTGCTGCTTGGGCATCTATGAATCCACCAACAAACTTATCAGTTTAAAAGGTGTTTGCCTCGGTTGTGCAACCAATAATATCGCAGAATATAGCATAGTCATTGAATTATTGACTGATGTTATCTCACTTGAGATTTGTCACTTCGTTGTACGACTTGATTCGCAGCTAGTAGTACTCCAGTTAAGTAATGTCTACATTATCCGAAGTCCTACTTTGTTATGGGCATATCTACAAATTCGCCTTTTGGAACATTATTTTGATTATATTGAATATAAACACATTCCTAGATGTTTAAATACATTAACTGATGCTCTAGTTAATTATATGTTAGACAGACATTTGATACATTTATAAATCTAATCACACATTACACATTGTATATAAAAACAGAGTAAGCTGGTAGAAACCTCATGTATGTATATAATGAAAAAGTTTTACAAAAAGTGTTTTCCATCTAAGGACCAAAATATCACAATATAAATCCCATGCCTCCTACAAAATAGCATTACAGATGTTGCTCGGAATAGTATCATAGATGTTGCTCGCGATAGCACACTACTTCCCGTGCTACCCGGCGAAGTAACCGATTGAGTGAGCCAGACACACCTACAGTATGGCGTTGATAACACCTAGGGACCTCCTCGATCGACATGTCGAGGATGTTTGTCTTCAAGCCTTCTAAGTTCTTCTCCATTGCCTCATAGTCATCGGTGTTCCACCCTGCTACCACACATGCCTATCCTCGCCTCTGAATTAGAAATGTACCCAGAGGTCAATGCGGCCCTACATCTACATAGTCAAAAGTCTCTGATTAGTCTTTAGATTGAAAACACAAAAAACATCTAATATCCTAAAAAACCATAAAACACTATAAAGAACAAAATGTCTTTCTTACCTACATCTCCCCAATGAAATCCCTCAGGGAGAGCCAAGTCGGGATCACCCCAAAATTCCAAGCCGGTGTATGCATAATCATCAATCATCAAGATTTGGGGCGTTAACCAATCAAAAAATGCATCATTGTACTTGATTATAGGGCCCGCTACGTGTTGTGTCATAAGGTCACACCACCATTTCATTCTTAGGTCTCATGGGGATGGTAACCCCCACTCTACCTATAGCCGCAAATGAGGGACTTTTTCTAAGAAGAAAGACACCAAAATGGACCCATACCCAAACTGCTTTAGGTCTCCTCTCTTGCTTTGATTGAGTTGTATCTTCATACTCCAGAGAAGACCGTCACACCAATTGAATACTTGAGGTTCCAAACATTCAATGGCATATTGAAAGTAATTCTAGAGCGCCATGTGTGACGACGCGCTTCCTTCCATCCATGCAATGGTAAAGAGGATGGTTCTGAGAGTCAAATCCCACACACCTTGGATAGCCACTTTACCTTTGTGCCTTTCAGCATCCGGTTCACAACTCTGATGGATATACTCGCTCATTGGCAAGCCACCACCTCTACCCCCTATTAGAGACACTCATGCCCCACGACGGGATAGCCCCGTCAGAAAGTAAATATCCTCAATGTCCAAGGAGAGGACATGAACATCCACATGAAATACTTGTTGTTCTACATAGCACATATGGACCAAGTACAATAATAGTCTTAGTTGGGCTCTCATGCCCTGAAATTTGAAAAACTTTAATAGGCCACATTTCCGAAGAGCATCAATGATTCCTAGATCATTCAAAGTCATAGATTCATCATCTTCATGTTTACGTTCTCTCCATTCCAACATTTTTGCAATCAAACACCTACATGGAAGAAAAAGATGACAGTTAGCACCTTCATCCACCTTTTTTGGAATTCTTTTTGGTTCAGCGCTTGATTTTCTATTTTGGTTTTCAACCTCCGCAACTGAGCTTCAGTTACAGTGTGGGATTTCTACAGGCGAGTCATTGAGAACCTGTGGAAATCCTTGATTTTCGCAGGGCCTGACATAGGCCACCTGTGGCAGCCCCAGCGCATGCATACCAGCCCAAAAATCACCCAAAAAAAAAAAATTAACCACAAAAAATGAATTTTAAACCATTGAAAAGGAAATAGATGAAGCACTTACTGCTTTCACAGAAATTGTTCGTCGATTGATCACCTATGCTCTTCTTAATCGTCCGCCAAAGTAAGGGGTGAAAAAAGGTTTTTTTTACAAGTTCTTGACCAAATACAAATGAAATGGTAAAAAAAAACTCTTACTCTTATTTATTTCATTTTTTACCTTTTTTCATAAATATTTTATATTATAAAATGTGTTTGGTTATAAACCCTCATAACTAATAGTTTCGTGAGTGTCTTGTTTCTTGCAAGAGGAAGACTAGAGTCTTAATTAATGGAGTATGGATCTTTGTTCCATAATTTGTTTTCTCTTTATTATGCATATCGATACTTTTTAGTGTTTTCTAGTAAAACCTCGAGTTCACTCTTCGTTCGTTCTCGTGCTCGAAAATTTATGAGAATTCAACTGAGTAAATTTTTGTCATCCTTTTGTACTCGTCTTGGTAACATGAAAAATGATGCACATGGAGTATCATTTAATCTCTTTTCACACTCCATAAAAACGAAAAGATTGTCGACCGACCTTGTTCTGTTCATGCTCATAAAAACATTTGAATAAAACATTCGATGGGCAATAGTTTATCACTTTTTCGGTCCCGTCGAACTATTTTACGAAAAAGGAACTAAGAGAGTTCTCTTTAAAGTTTTTTTCAGACTCTATAAACATGAAAAACTCTCGAGTTTTCTATCTTTGGACTCATTAAACAAACATCGAAAGACCCACATGGGACTGAGATCCAAACCACTCCTTCTTAGGGTTCATTAAAAATAATCCAAGGGACTCGTCTGAAGGATGAGCTTACATTACAAGCATATGTTATCCTGCTCAAGCTTGCGTAAAAATAAAGAGGTACTCACCAGAAATGGTGGGGGGGAATTTGGGAAAAATATGTGTTTTTGTACCTATGTTTGTGGTAGTACTAGTCGCTCTTGAACATGACACCCCTTTGGTCATTTGAATCTGGGTTGGGAAATCCATTTATCTCTCGTTTGACCTTCGCTGGATTCATATCTTGGGTCGTCTTTGAGTCAATTCTACCAAGACCAGTGTCGTGTCATTCATATGTTCAAGAGAAGTCCAAAAAAGCCCTCCTTCAAGTCGGCCATATGCATTGTCATTTCTTACCATGTCGGCCTTCCCTTTGTCAGTTTCGAATCATTTTCATACTTTGATCTACCTTTAATCTGTTACTTATTTCATGTCACTAATGGGGGATACATCAAGGCCCCCCTGTGACGAGTATTTTTCCTGTCAACTTCAACTCATCATCCAGGAACAAGTCTTAGAAATTGTTTAGTATCTTAGAGCCTGCATGCCTCAATGGTAGGCTTCTTTGCTCTCGACAATGGATTCACATCATTGGTCCTTGATAGAGAGATTTCATCTAGTGTTCGACTTCAACTCATTTATTCACATTCGTTGGATTGTACTAAGGTACCTTGGGATTGATAGAGAGATTTCCCTTGCACTTGTTAATGGTTTTCATCAATGACCGATAATCAAATAGTTTCTACCGTGTTTGACTTTGACACCTGTAATCACATGGTTAGATTCGTACTTACAGATGATGGGATTGAAGACCCTGGATCTTATCTTTTTGGCCCAGGTTGCAATGGAGTATTTATGATTTGAATTGACACATAGATCCACTTTGTATGTCTCATGGATGTGACTGAATTTACACTTTCTAATACATAGATCCACAGTGTATTTATGGTGGCTATGTAGAATTTTGATGACATGGATCTCGAGTGTATATTTGGTGGCTATGCCTTGCATTTGTGATTTCAATCACTTGTAATCTGAGCATGGAAATGCCTATCTTAGAAATGGTATAATTCTATGCAGATGCTTGATTGTTTGCAGGTTCTTGATTGGTGTGCTCCTTGTTTCCGACACACACACGCATTTTACAAAGTATTTTGGCTGTCACATGTTCCAGCCTCATACTTTGGGGGGAATTTTGTTACAAATTATTTTGGTCACTCTGATGATGACCACATATGCATGTGTTTAGGCTTCCAGACCAATCTTTCACATGAGGAAAATGATTGAGTTTCTTCCCCTACAAGGCACATTTTTAGAATGACGTTGTAGGCTGATAGTGGTACACAGTGTGAAAATCAAGGATTTCTGCAGGCTTCTCTATGCCTGGACTACAAGATTTCTACATGTTGCTATATAGGCAGAGTGCCACAGCACTTGAAGCTAAGGAAAGGAAGAAGTTTCATGAAGCTTCTAGAAGGAGAATCTTCTAGAATGTGAGGTGGTGTCTGTATGGTTGTGATCTCACTGGATTTTCTGATTTGGTGGGATCATCCTCATCCTAGTAACCACTTCATCTTTATCTATATAATAATAGATTTCTCATGGAAAAGGCTAAGCAAGGTCAAGCATGATTGAGCGAAGAATAGGCTGAAGACTGTGTAAAGAATTCTAATACAATTGATGCTTGAGACCTCCATTTATCCATCAAGCTTTGTGGACTATCTTCATGCAAATTTGGAGCAAGTGTATGTGTGTGTTGGAACAAAGCACCGCCGAAAGGGAACTTGCAACATCAAGGAACTTTGGTTGTATCTTCCACTTTTACTTAATATGATATAGCGGCATGTCTCTTTCCCATAAAATCATTAATATTTTATTACATGACTCCTTGATCACATGTTTAGGTTTCCGTTGAATCTATAATTGTTGCTTTCACTTAGGTTGGTTTGTGTCATTGCAGATCTAATCTCACAAGAGCACTGGAGCGAAGCAGGGACAAAAAAGATATAAGGAAGCGATATATAAAGGTATGTCATACACTCCTTCTTTGATGATAAATTCAATGGTAGCAATCTAGGGAAAGCTTCATGTCCTGTCTTGTTTTGTTCTAGATCCAAGTGGATCTAGGGAGAATAGTTATGTTTTCATTCACCGATTTATCCAATAACAAGAATACGATATGGATTTGAAACAATGGGAAGAAGAAAAGAAAATGGCTTTGGAAGACAAAAAACAACATTGAAGATCATGAGAAATAACTGGAGTTGAAAAACACTTGTATAGAGATTAAAAATAAATAAAAAATTATAAGATGAATCACATAATGGTGGTGTTGGTGAGTGCTCAACTCATGATAGGAATTTTCCTTATGAAAATCAAGTTCACTCAACTATAAAAAAATTTAGTGGTATTGTTCTAGATTTTGATATTAGTATTTTTATAAAAAAATAAAGATAATGGTTCATAAAAAAATGTTTTATGTAAAATTATTGGTTATATTTACATAATGATTCGAAATATATCACAATATATTTTTTATCTACTTTTTTATTTTATGGGTGGAAAAATTGGAACTAAATCCATGTAGGGCCCATTTTAGGGGTACGTCATATTTTGATTATTTAGGGTTATGTAACTTTTTGATCCCATTTGAGACATTAAATGAATATTTTTGTATTGAAATATTTGTAAGTAATTTTAAAAACCTCTCAACATCGTTCTACATAGTGAGAGTTTTCCAATGACGTGAAGATCACGTCAATCAAAATTTATATGAGGAAGTTCGGCCTCCTACAAGTTGACCTATCTTGTTGACCTCCATGATATTGAGTTTATGACATGTCAACTCCATTTATTCACACATGTGGATATATTCACATATGGACATTCAAGAAGTTTCTATAGGTTCCAAACCCTAACCCTAATAAGGATTTAAGGCATGAAAAAACATTAACCATAACCTTAGATAACTACCAGGACATGTTAAATATCGAGCCATTAGGAAAGGAAGGGGTTCCATTCTTATTGTATTGATTTACTATTCCATGGTTGATCTATGAGAAAGGGATTAGGATATTAGATCAATGTAGAGAAAGTAGTATACCTTGGATCATCCATACATACAATAGTATCCATGGTAGCTCCATACTATATTCACATTTCTTTGTATTTCTATTTAATAACTAAGAAGAAAGAACAAGGCATAGTTCTCACATTTCGGTTTATTTTTCCCATATTGAGTTTCCTAGGGTACATCTTGTGTCTATTGTGTGGATTGTATTTCATTTCATTTATCTTATTTTATATCAGTCTAATATTATTTTAGTGTTTTTTTTTCATTGCAATAATATTAAATATTAATCTTAAGTAAATCATTGCATAACTAGGATTTTGCATAAACTTGTAAGATGTATTGTGATAAAGTATTCTAGTGGAATGAAAATCATATTGGTATCAAAACTACTTTCCTTGGGTTTTTTTGTAACAATATAGGATCTCATAATTGACCTAAACAAAAGTAAAGTTTGAAAATAATAGCCATGGTGAATAAATTCAATAAAAATCCAAGGGATGATTCAAATGAGAGATTTTCAAAGATAAAAACACAAGTGGTTGACATCTCTTTGGGAGTTTTGTATCTCTAACTTAGCTAGGAAATACAGAGACAAATAAGATCCAAAAAGAGAGCTAGAGATAGAGGAACCGAGTTCCAACATCACTTGTTCCCAATCTCTATTTAAAGTTCAAGTGAGAGTGAAAATAAAACCCTATCATGGTGGGATTTATGTTGTCAATTTGAATGACTGGTTGTAATAATTATCATTGTATTCTAGAGTTCATAACATAGGAGGAGAGAAAAATATATTTCCAATGTTCATAACATTGAAGGATAGAAGTTAGAGGATCATGCCACTCATGGTTGGAATATCCATAAAAATACACTTAGGATGGAGGGTGATCACCCCAATAAGTAAGCGGGAGGTTTTTAAAACCTTCACTAAGTCCTAGATTTACCCTACTGGATACAAATAGGAACAATAGATCCATTGGAATTACTTTCAATAGAAGCAAAGGAAGAGTGTATAAGAGTACAACTTTGAGTTCATAAAACAAGGCATTATGTTGTGAATATATCCCATGAACCCAAACTTACTTCTAAAGTATTTTGGTGGTCTTCGTAGTCATTTAAGGAGGCACGTGATACTCTTTAAAATTAGGACTATTGATCACACTTATGTGTGAGAACAATATTTGGAAAATAGGGACAAGAAGAAATAGCAACCAAATGGTTCCAAATGGAATGAGAACCAATACACTTCCAAGGAAGGAAAGAATAAGTGGAAAGGAAAGGATAAGAATATAACAACCATTGCACATCACTCGAAGGATCTAAGAAACCATTTTAACCATTTCCATATCAATGGTCATACTAAACATAGGCTTTGTAAGCCACACCTAGAGATGAATCCAAAGAGTTGCAATAAGGAGGCCAAGAATAAGACATTGCATCCAAGTAACCAAGTTGAAAATAACTCATGTGTAAATGAAATTATTGTCTATGCTACAATGTAGAAAGAGGTAAATTTGAATAGTCTCCATCCCAAGGAAGAGAAGGACATGACTAAACTATTCCATATTAGGTTCCAACTTAACAAGACAAAGGTGTATTCTCCATTTAATGTTGTATTTTTTTATTCCTTCACAAAATAATGATTTCTTAAGATGTTCATAGGTTTTGTGAATGTTAGAGTGACCTATTATAGGAGATCAATGTCACACATATAACATTGTGGGTTTCAAGTATGAATTTTATACAAAAAAAATAATCCTTTTATACTTCAAGGTATTGTGTTTCCAAGTGTATTCATTAGGTGTATTTGGCTTCTCCTGAATTATATTGTGGATGAGTTAAAACAAAGAGTCATTGTCCTTTCACTCTTGGTGGACTTTGGTGACCAAATCAGGTACATGTAAATATAATGCTCGTAGGGAAGCTTCCTCCTTACATTTTTGGACATTTAGCATATGCTACCACATTCTCTTTTCCTTTATGACATATAGTCTAATAATAATACCCAAGCATCTTAGTGACTACTTGTGCTACATTCGTAATGAAAATCTCTACTCTTGAAAATACTTTAATCTATGATGATCTATGTTTATTTGGAAATTCCTTCAATGAGATATGGTCCCTAAGTATTGATGGAATGGAGTATGGACATCATCTCTTTCTAATAGGTATACCTACCCAAGTTTTTGTCACACAATTATTTACTAGTGAAATCCAAGGGTTAGCCTTCTTGCATTAGTATGACTCTAAGGCCTTGGTTTAAAGAATCACATTCCAAGAAAAAATTATCGTGAAATCGGGCATGACTAGGACTGATGTAGTACATATGTCTTTTATTAAGGCTAAAAGTATTTCTCAGTAGCCTTAAAAAAAGACATATGTACTACATCAGTCCTAGCCATGCTCGATTTCACTGTAATTTTTTTCCTGGAATGTGATTCTTTAAACCAAGTTCTTAGAGTCACACTAATGCAAGAAGGCCAACCATTGGATTTCACTAGTAAACAATTGTATGACAAAAACTTGGGTATGTATACCTATGTATTTTTTTAAGGCTAAAAGTCTTTCTCAATAGCCTCATTCCAAATAAAGACATTATTTTTAAGTAGGGAAGTTAAGGGAACAACAATTTTCCCATAATTTAGGATAAATTTCTTATAGTAGACCATAAGCCCTAAGAACAGGTGTAATATTTTGAGGGTCTTTGGGAAGGACTAATTGTACATGGCCTAAATTTTTTTGGGATCCACTCACACCCCATCCTAACTAACAATGTGACCCAATTATTTGACCTTTGAAGCACCAAAAACACATTTGGAATGCTTAAGGAACAATTGGTGGTCTTGGAGAAGGCAAAAGGATTTATTAAGATGCAACACATGTGCTTCCTAGCTTTTTCCATAGATCAATATATCATCAAATAATACAAGAACAAAAATTTGATGGAACGTCTAAAAAACTTGGTAATTCTCTAGCAGGTGGATAGAGCATTGCAAATCCTAGAAGGCATGGATAAAAAATCATAATGACATTCATCCATAGAAAATGTTTTCTTAGTGATGTCTACCTTATTGATCTGTATCTAGAGGTATCCTGAATGAAGACCCAATTTAGTGAAGAAATTATCACCATGAAGCTCATCCAAAAGATCAACAATAACAAGAATGGGAAATTTTTCTAATTCAAGATATATACACTAATTGCCACTCTTTTTTTAATACCTTGACCGTAAGTGAGAAGCATGTGCTCATACTTGGCTTGATGACTCTAACCTTCAATAGTTCCTAAATAATCTATTGAGTTTCATTATTTTGGGAAAAAGGGTGCCTATATGGGTGCACAATAAGTTTTTCAATTTTTGGAATCAAGGGAAAGCCACAGTTATGTTCACCACTTGATGGGGGTAATCCACTAGGAGTTCAAAATAGTTGTTAATGTTTAGTAAGGATTAAATGTAAATAAAGGTGAACTGCCTGTGTGGGGTTGGTCATCACATTTATGGCATTGAATCAAGAAATAATTCATAAGTGGTGTTTCTTCAATAGTTTCTCCATTCAATGAGAGTGCTATTTTTTTAGGAGGTATGTTTTTTACTATTTTTAGTAAATATTATGGAAAATTATAGAAGTCCATGCTAAATGGGTCAAACGTCTATAACCATTAGGATCCAAGTAATACTTAATTGTTGCACCCCAGATTCTTTGTGGTGTACCCAATATTTTTTCACGAGATGTGACAACTCTAATGTGCCCAACGTTTGATTTTTTCTTTGTATGTGGCCATGATGGTATGATTTTGATGTGCAATTGTTGGTTATAGGTTACCCAGATACGCTTAGGTGGATAGTCATGGCATGTCCTTTTAGTCCCCATTCTCAGGGTGCTTGGTTTTATCGCTCCTACCAACTACCCCTTTGGAGGTGTTTACTCCCTCTGATGTCGGGCATTTATATCTTGGGTAGGTATGCGATCATTCTAGGGTGAATATACTATGACACATGATTTATGGGGCCCTAACTATTCACTTATTATTTTTCTATGTAAAAGTTGATTGCTCTTTGTTAGGGTTGTCACACCCATGTCTTAGCACACCTTACCCACATGGACCCTCACTTTCTCATGTATGTACCACACTTGGTCGTTCAAAGGTCATTCTACACATGATTATTGAGTTGCACATTTTTTGAGGCATATCATAGATTTTGAGACATTGGTCATCATCTCCAAGGAGCAAATGGGCTATTTTCATCCACATGGACATCCTTGTCAAAATCTAAGATGTCCCTCTCCTTTGGCACATTTTTAAAGCAAATTACTCACTAAGGGAGGGCCGACTTCAATTGGGGGAGTTTCATGAGGATGTTGGGGCTATTTTGAGCATAATTTGATGATGTGGAGGTCACGCATGAATTATGTGACTTATCACTTGATGGAGGTCACTTGGCACTTACCCCTTTGATGTGCCTCTAAAATTATCTATGCTCATGTGACTTATCACTTGAAGGAGGTCATTTGGCACTTACCCCTTTGATGTGGATGTACTTTATGATCTCCTTTTAATAACTTGTTGAGCAAATTATATAAGTTGTCTACTTTTAGGTTTTTATTTTGGCTTTGGGTGAAGTCCTCCCCGTAAGACTAGAAGTGGGAGGAAACTCGTAAGACTAGAGGTGGGAAGAAATATTGAGTAAAACATAGATTCTTAAACCAGCCCTGCCCTCATATACTAGAGTAGGGACAACATATCACCGGAACAAAAAAAGCATGGAGTGGCATATCCGTGGGAGCAAGCTTTCAGCACTTTATTGGGAATGTTAAAAGTCTATTAAAACCCACAAGTGTTTGGACGAAGATATGAGATTCTACTAACTCGAATGTAAAACTTGACAATTGGAAAGATCTTATAAGCAACATGATCTGGGAACTCTGATTATTTTATGAAGTATAGCAACTCATTAGGTCAAAAATACATGCAAGACGCTAAGCACACATGAAAAGTATCTGAAAAATACGGCGTTAATACAAATTTTAATAATATATTAGAACCCCAAACATAACAGAGAGTGGTATGCAGTAATAGAGATTTGAATCTGTTTGCTACAAACGAAATGTCCACGCAATCTAATTGGTAATCTCTAAGAATTATGGGCCCGTTGCTCTTGATAACTATCATGCCAACTAAAAGCCTAGACGTCAAAAATAATATATAGCAGCACACCATGTACATAGATACGGAATCCAAACGACGAATAGCCGAAAATATAGCAGCCGAGAAGTCAAAAATAATATAGCAGCCCACCATCTCCTGTTAACGAAATAAAATCCTGCATGGACCAAATAAAGCACAAGATTTCTGATTAGAAACTGATTGAGAGTAAACATAATAGTTGTATATAGAGGAATGAGGTGTATATCCTGGATGATGCAAATGTAGAATGTCTGTGGCCAATATTGATGTGATAGATAATATTCAATATAATACAAAATTAAAATGTGTGATGAAATTTAATTTTAAAGAAATTAAACTAGCATAGCTGTTAACTTGTTGTTGGTGAATTTTTAAAGGCTTAGGGTCGATAAGATGAAAAGAAGAATATGAAGAAAGTTATCAATATAAAATTTTATTCATTGATTTGAAAGTACTATTAAGAATACGTTAGTATCTTCAATCGATAATCATACAATTGAAATTTATAATTAAAAGATCATTAAATATAATCATTGTCAATAGGTGTAAGCCTCCTAAAAATAAAATGTATAATAAAAATAAATGAATTTTATTATAAAATAATAATTATTTTTTAAATATAAATTTGATATGAATATATGAAAATAGCAAAATTTTATTTTATTAATAGTTAGATTTAAGTATAATGAATTGATGTTCACTAAAATCTATTACATAATCAGATAAGCTATAATGAAAAATCAAATTTGTAACATCAATTTGGTAGGTTTAGGTTTAATAACAGATCCAAGATGAATGTACCTAATTATAATTATAATAATAAAGGAGACGTTCTGCCTAGAAGCCAATAGCAGC
>JASDQU010100880.1:538195-548207 GCA_032191745.1 Picea mariana
TTCTCTAGGTAATCAACGGTCCAGATCTCCGCTCGATCCGACGGGTCAGATCAAATCGTGATTTCAGAATTCATGAATTCCCAGAACTCTTACCTTTGATTTCCCGAGTTGCGAACTCCCAATGAAATGAGATATACGGTTAAAATCCCTCCTTCGATCAACAGTTGTGATCAAATCACGATTCGCTAGTTCTTATAACTCTGCCTTTGACTTCTCTGAGTCACGAGTCAGCGAAATGTTGATCTCTCGCCACGTGTCCTGTCTTGATGGACATACCCAATGATTTAAAAATGATCAATGGCTATGTTCCTTTCATGAGTTTTCACTTCGTAAATCCTTATGAATATTCCCTTCAACCTTTCCACTCTGCGAGTCAGTGGAAGGTTGATCTCTCACCACATGTCCTCCTTGACGATGGACGGTTCCGATGCATTCAAAACTTCGTAAGTCCAATTCTCTTGTACACTTTCAAAGATTTAATGTTAGTGCACTTTACCTTGATCGGATGGCTATGATCCTTTTGCACACAGATCAGATGAATTAAATCCTTTCTCCTCTGTGCTTGCTCCTCATTTTCTAGACATTGATCGGACGGTCCAAATCTCTCTCCTGAGCTTACATTTTCTTCTAGCTTAGAATATTTTTCGAAAGATTCAGAGGTTTCAAACTTTATCCTTCCTGTGAGTCTGTTTCTTGGATCTCATTCACACTTCTTGAAAAGTGTTATCCCTCCTGATCTTGATCTCCTTAAATATTTCGATCTCCCAAGAAATTCTTGTTTTTCGAGGAAATTCATCAAACTCAAATCCAAATATTATTGAAAATAATTATTTCCCACCTTCTCAGCATTCCTCCGTTCTTGTCCTTCGACTTCTTTACGAAGTCACTTCGAATATTCGTTGAATTCCATACCTGTGCACTCTTTGTAACAGATCTTTACACAAGATTTGAGTTCTTACGATGACTGTGCAAACCATGCGGTAGTCTCTTTACACTTCTGGAAAATGAACCTGGCATTGTTCCTCTTGATCTTACGGGTCGAGGCAGACTCTATCAATGCACTCCTTGCGAACTATATTCTAGATCTGTGCACTCCTTGCAATAGATTCTTATGCAAGATCTGTATTCTTGAGGACGACTGTGCACTCCTTGCAATAATCACTTTGCACTACTTGCAAAGGAAATCTTATGTTATTTCTTCTTATATTTATGAGTTGAAATAGACCCTCTCAATCCACTCCTTGCAGACTGTGTGCACACCTTGCACCAGCTCACGAAGAAAAGAATTTTAGGTTTTATGCAAGCATTTCAAAGCTAAATACACTCGTATCAAGATTCATTCATTCTTGAAAAGATTAATGACAACAACAGGGAAATTGCAAACAATATTCACACCATACATTGGATCAATTTTCCTCTATTATATTCATTCAAAAGAAAAACTTGCTACAGCTAAATCAAACAACAATTACAAACTCAGAATTCTCCTACTAGCTCGCAGCTGTCATAACACCTCTTTAGGGCGTACAAAACCCCTCTTTATACAAAAGAAACAAACTAACTGCTACCCAATTGTGGTTACATCGATACTAGGGTTAAATTCTGAGGTCACACGTGCTCATTCTGTCTACGCGTGTGATCTTTCCTTTTATTGTTTTCTATCAACTTCAAAAGATTTGCAGTGTTGGATATTATTCGAGACTCTGGATTGGTTCTCAAGCGTTTATTTTTCCTGCCACGTGTACTTTTTGACAATGCTCCTACATCAGGGCTCCATTGTATTGATTTCCCTCATCAGGTGAGGAAACTTCTTTTGAATTTTCCCCAGGTGAGCCACTTGCCTTGGTGTAGGATATTCCCTACCTTGACAACCTGATAAATTTGGATCCTTCATTGACGAGTGCCCTTGACCCATGTGTCCATTATTTGATCAGTGGATGATTGTTCCATGCAATCAAGGTTGAGCTATGTTGGTGTCATTTGTTTTGCGATCTCTGAGGTGTCCAATAATGGTGGAAATATGGTCAAAGGAGGTCCACATTGAACACTAGGTGAAATCCAAGGAAGGGGGGAGTGTTGACCTCAAAATAATTGTTACCCACAACATTGGTGATAGTGTAAGGCCCATAGTGAAGTGGGTGGAGCTTCCTATGGGGACCTGTAAGATGTTCTTTCTACAAATGTAACCAGACCTTATTTCCAACCTGAAACTGGTGTGGTACCCTATGTTGATCATGCCATTTCTTGTACTTAGCATTGGCTTTCTTCAAAATCTCATGGACCTGTTGGCGGATGTGTTGAATCCGCTCAATAAATCTGGTGGATGTGTTGGTATCAGACTAAACATGGGAAGAGTTTGTATGTGTGGTTGCAAGAGGTAGTGCAACATCAATGGGACCCAAGGGTTGGAATCCTAGCCCCACCTGAAATGGGCTATGACCGGTGGAGATATGGAGAGCCCTATTGTAAATTTTTTGAACATAGCGGAGACTCTCATCCCATGTATGTGGATTCTTAGAGTTGTACATGCGCGGTATGTGCACAATCATCTGATTGACGACCTTTTTGGGGGGATGGAAAGTAGTGGATTTAGTGAGCTTGGTGTCCAACAGTGATTAGAGACTCGACCAAAATTTGTTGAGGAATATATTGTCCTRGTTGAATATGATGGTATGTGGTATCCCAAAAGGGACCCACACTCGTTCAAAGAAGATCTTGGCAGTATCGACCGTTGTGATGTTCTTCTTRCAGGATGTGAGGATGGCCATCTTCGAAAACCGATCAATGACCACAAATACATAATAATTTCCTTACTTGGTGGACATAGGGCCTGTTCCAAGTGGATATTGGTGGCAACCMACCTTTTCCAACTGGCTCAAAAYAGTTTTCTAGCAATTTTGGTAATTTACTATTTTTAGCAGGTTTTAACTTCCGAGGCCATTTTGAGGGCCTAAATGTAGGTTTTTCRAGATAAATMTTATTACTTATAGTCAAAGGCTCTGATAGAGCCCCCAAAATGAATCTCCTCGATGATACCTTTCCAACAAGATATCATGCACCTCAAATGAAKATTGTATGCCAAAGTTATGCCCTGGGGAAGTTGATACACCAAACTACCCAAAACRGGGTCCAAAAAATTGTTGGATTTTCATCTTTCGGGGTTAGGGTTTTGGATTTTATTTATTATAAAAAGGCCTTTGGAGCCTCATTGTAAAATAATCTTCTTTCAAATGCAAGTAGCGGACACATATCTTCTCAGAGATAAGCTACCACCATTCTAGCAAGTCTTTCACTCTATATTTTTACAGTCTTTGTACATTTTCACTCATTAATAGAAAATTGTGTATTATTGTATCTCTGTGTTTATGGTTGCATCTCTGATACATTTCTGCTATATTATTGGCTATCCGATATATCTCTGTACAATGATTTATTATATCTCTGCTCTCATTTCGAGCCGAAAATAATCTGGATCAAGGTCCTACATGTAATCCATTGAGATGGATTCCCAAGGCTTCTCGGGAGTAGAAAGAGTGGTTTATAAGCCTTGATTCTTGATTGTTGTCTTGGAAATGTAATAGGCATTACAAGAACGTATATACTTTCTGACGTCCTATCAAATTTTTATCCAATAATTTTTTTTTTGTATAACGGCCATAGTTTTCTCCATGCCAAAATGTCCCTCCATCAGACTATAGTGGGCTTCCAAAATAAGCTTTGCACGCTCCCTTGAAGGAACACAGAGATGTCCCAAACAGAATAACAATCTTTTCTCAATGTTAAAATTGGTGGCATTCGCGCCTGTACCCAAGAGTTGATAGGTGGTGGCGAAGTCTGGATCTTGCTGATAAAGTTTGGGCCACTCATATGCCTCATGTCGATAGGAATGGAGCACAACAGTGAGTGCAGCCACGAGAGGTTGGTTTAGGTAGTCAATGACATGATTTGTGATCCCTGTCTTATACTTGATTTTTATATGGAACTGTTGCAGGTAGGTGGACCACTTATGATGGTGGTCATTCTACAACTTCCCCTGTGTCTGTATGAACTGCATAGGTTTGTGATCAATGTGGATGATCGTCTCCTTTCCAATAATGTAATGTTTCCATTGATGATAGGCTTGTACAATGGAATACATTTCCTTGTCATAGGTGGGGTATTTTCGGAAAGTATCTAAGAGTGTCTCGCTATGGTATGCCACTGGATGACTATGTTGAGTGAGAACTGTGCCTACAACATAGACAGATGCATCAATATCAATCTCAAATGGTTGTTGCAGATCAGGAAAGGATAGTACTAGAGCTGAGCACAAGTGATACTTCAGATCATCAAATGCTCATTGTTGTTCCTCCCCCCATGTGAAATTTTCCATACCACCTCCCTTGGTCACTTGGTTGAGGGCCCATGTAATATGGGAGAGTCCCAACACGAACCGTCGGTAGAAGTTGGCCAGTCCCAAAAAGCTTCAAAGCTCGGTTAGTGTGGTCGAGAATGGCCAGTCACAGATGACTGGGATCTTAGTTGGATCAGCATGTACCCCATTCTCATCAACAATGTAGCCCAATTATTGGACCTTGTTCATGCCAAAAGAGGATTTTTCCAAGTCGGCATATATCTTGTTCTTCCATAGAGTGCTCAAAACCTGTTGAATATGTCACATGTGATCCTCCCAATTCCTACTAAAGATGAGGATGTCATCCAAATATACCACCACAAAAGAGTTGGTGAAGGGTCTCAATACATCATCCATAAACCTCATGAAAGTGGTTGGTGCATTTTTTAAGACAAAGGGCATGACCAACCATTCGAAGAGACTTTATTTAGATTTGAAGGTTGTATTCCATACATTAGTTGGTTCGATGGGAACCTGGTGGTATCCAAACTTTAGGTCAAGCTTGCTAAAGAAATTTTCCATTGAGTTGGTCAAGAAGGTCATCAATTTTTGGAATTGGGTACCAGTTCCTGACTATGATTTTGTTTAGTGCTTTATAATAAATGCAAAGTTGTCAGGTCTTGTCCTTCTTCTACACCAGTACAATCGGGCTTTCGTAAGGGGAGGAGATGGTTTTGATGTGCCCCTTTTGAAGAAGATCTTATATCTGACGCCTAATTTCATCATTTTCCATCAACGAGCAATGATATATTGGTCCATGAGGTAGAGGTGCATCATTGGTTAGATCAATTGGATGCTTGGCTTGGCAGTGCATTGGTAGCCCAGTGGGTGAGGAGAAGATATCTATGTACTCTTCCATGATCCCGTCCAGTTTCTTCTGCTGCAAAGAGAGGCTCTGTGTAGAGGCCACAGATGTGGTGATGACCTTTTTCTTACTGTGAGCACAGATCACAAAGAAGATGAACTTCCCGGTATGTGAAATGACCTTTCGACATTGCTTAGCGGAGATTAAAGAAATAGCAGTAGGTGGTGCTACCTCTGTTATCCTGTATAATTTTCTACCCAAAGTAATAATAACATTGTAGGGTCTAGACCCATACACAGCATGACGCATCCACAAATATGCTTGTCCTAAAAGAAAATCACAAACTTCAAGGGGAGAAATATCACACAATACCTCGTCTTTGAAAGGCTTGATGTCGTAGGGCTAACAACACTATTGGATGACATAGATATCTCTTTCTTGGCGAAGACAACCAATGGTGTAGGTTTGTGGGTGTAGTTTCATTGACACGTCCAGTCACTTGATGACCTCTGCCAAGATTAGGTTCTTCTGATTGCTGGTATCGATAATGAAATGAAGAGGAGCCCTATTTACCCACATCTCTTAGTGCAAGAGGCATTCCCCGTCCTCCGGTTCTTCTAGTTCGCTTGGCTAGACTTTGGTGGTAGCAACGGTGGCACTGGGTTCAACATTGATAATCCACCTCCCTCCTTCTAGATTTGGTTTAGAGTCAGAATCGGCCTCTAACTCGGAAGCCGTCATCTCAGCCATGAGTGATTGCTTGGAGTGATATTATTCATTATTGTGCCAAGGGTTTTTATGGTATTCACACCATTTTCCCATGTCCTTCTTCGTCTTCTCATTTCCCTTCTTGTTTTGCGGCTTGGACCGGTTGTCCCAAGAGTGGCTAGATGTGATTTATCTCTTTTTGTGTGGGTTATCATCACCTTTTCCCTGCTTCAACTGTGAGGAGTTTGTAGATCCAAAATCTCACCTCTTTTACTTAAATTTCTGCTCGATCTTGACAACATATCTATAATCCATACCTAAGGAGGTGATGTCTAGAAACTCCATTTCTATTTGAATGTATCTATGCAAATAGTCACGGTATTTGAGAACCAGATCTTGCTTAAAGTCTTTGATACCAAATTTGGTGAGTAGGGTATGGAAAATATTGGTGAAATCTGGTACTGTCTAGTCCCTTTCCTGACGCAGGGTGGTCCATTTGGTGTACTGGTCCTCGTAGCTTCCAACAGGGTAGTATTGTTGTTTAATGGCATATCGGAAGGAATCCCATGTAGGAGAAACAACAAATATTGCATATTCATCTATGGACCTTTGCTAAGAGTAAGTATCCCACTAGTCCTTAACATGGGGGATGGCCTTGAGGAGTGCAAAAGTAATCTTTTCCCTATCAGAAAAATTGTAGACCGAAAAATACCCTTCGGGCAGATTCAACCATTTATCTACAACATTTGCATCTATCATTCCTTAAAATAATGGAATATCAAAATTTACCTATACCTTGAAGGGGATTGCATGATCGCTTGATGAAGATGCTTCTCCTATGGGAAACTGCCAAAGGATATGTGCAAAATTGTCCATTATTTTGTTCCTTTTTCACGTAAGGGCTTCCTTGAGAAACATTTTAAAAGGATCTCCTACTCCATCATCTTTATTTTCATCCCCGATGGGATTTTTTCGAGCTCGGCGCTGTCGATCTTGAAAAGGATCGATTGGTTTGAGTCCCAACTTCTTGTACCCAGATCTTACCAGGGACATGCACGAAGAAAAATAAATGAAGAGAAAACCGCTTTGATACCACTGATCCAGATTTAGGAGCGGAAAAAACKGATTAACATATTGAATACAATAAACATAGAGAYATGGAGAACAACATAGATATCTAGTGAACAATATCTTCTATTGAATAAATGAAATAGGATGAAACTATAAAACTGTAGAACTTAAACAACTTGTTCGAATGGTGGTAGTTATCTTTCAGAAGAGATGTGGCTGCTATGTGCATCCGTMTGAGAAGAATGATCAAAATGAGGCTCCAAAGGCCTTTTTAATATTACTCATGAAGGCCAAAGCCCTAAAAATMCAAAAACCTAACCCTAGGAGGTGAAACACCAAAAKTCATGTGGGACTTGTTATCRCACAGTTTGTAGATGCAAGAAAGGCTAAAGAATAGTACGTCAAACTGGCGAAACGGGAACCTTCCCCACCCAATGTCACCACAATGGGGAGGCTCTTTCTATTTAGGGAGGCTAGGCCCAGGGGAGACATCCTCGATAACCTGGGGTTTTGAAAGGGAAAAGGCTAATAGTACAAATAAAAATTTCCCCCTCACAGATTACCACCAATCAGATAGTCCCAGCTAAATATCCAATAATAGAGTATAACCAAAGAAAAGAAAAGCACCTTCTTGAGACAACACAACAAGGAGACTAATACGTGCAATATTGATTAGTACTTCATAAATCAATGACTATCTGATATTCAATGTAAGCAATTTGACAATAAATATTGACGAAATCAATGTTTGCAAAATGGAAATGATAAATATGTCACTTGTCAATAAATACTGGAACGATGTAGCATTCAATGTAACAAATCAACACTCAATCCAATAAATGTTCTTAACTACCATTCAATTGCTTATAAAATGAAAATTTGTTGCATCAAGATGAAATAACCAAGGGTGACATCAGTATTCTAGGGTTAGTAGGTTAGGGTTAGTGTAGCTAGGGTTTCAGTTCAAAAGAGGTTTGAGAGTGTTTGGATTTGATTTCACTTCAACGTTGGATCCTGCAGATCAGTGCCTTAGGGTTAAATAGAGTCAGAAGGTGAAGGACGCAAAAGTTGAAGGGGACAAGATTCCAAAGGAATAGAGGGAAAGGTTTCAAGGTGCTGCTAAAGCAGAGCCTCAAAGACGGAATTCTATGGGAGAGAGGCTCACTCCGGTGTTGCAAAAGCAAGGCCTCATGCTCTCTCCTCCTTCTTGGCAAATGACTAGCTCAGATAAAGCACAAAAACAAGATGATAGAGCTTAAAGAGGGAGAGTGTTGCTACAACAAGGCTCTTTCTTCAAACCCTAAGGGAAAAATAGCCCTAGGTGTTGATAACCTAGGCCTAAGACGTCTCCCTCTCTTGGATTTCTAAAGGTACGACTAGCACAGGGGAGAGAGAAGCAAGGAGTGTAGCTATGGCTAGGCTCTCTTCTTCTCTTTTTATGGCTAAAGGTTTCTCTATCAGGGGGCATGAGACAACGACCTACTTGTGTGTTTGTCCCCTAGGGTTTTGATTCAACAAGTTTATAAGAAATATGCAAAAAATTTAAACTACAACCATTCAATAAGAATTTTTGTAGAAAAAACACTTACAATTCATGAAGAAATAACCATGCAAACCCTAGTTGTAACACCTTCCTTCAAGACAAACACCATAAATTCCAAAAAATCTCTTCCTTCAACAAGTGTGCATCACTAGTTCAACCAAAAACCCCAATAGGGCGCTAAAAATCAGACCTCACTATGAGTGAGTGATAATTGATGATAAAAATGAGAGTCAAAACCCTCACTATATAGTGTATCAATGACCTAATTTTACCTTTCAGTTCATAAAAAGGCCGACAAGGCCATAATGTCAAAATCATATTGTTTTTACATTAAATGCTAAGTAAAAAAAATCCCTAATCAAGTCAAAATGAGAGTAAAATCCCCTCCAAGGGAGGCGCTAGCCCTTTCTAGGGCAAATGAGACACCAAGGGGAAAAATGTTAGCCCCCCAGGGGCTTCTCCAACATGCCACACATGCCACTGCTGCCCAATYTGCCTCCAAAAGCATCCATGAAGATGGATGACGTCATGGTGAAGATGGAGACATCCCAAGCCTTACAAGGTTGGCGTTCCACTAAGAAGGGGTCATTCCCCCCAGGTCTAGTCCTGCCAGAGTGCCTCTGATGGAACATCCTCTTCCTCTCTGGTGCAAAATCCCCGATCCATCTCCATCCTGTCTCTACCCTCTGATGGGGTCTCAGCATCCATCTAGTGGGCTCTTCAGCCCCATGGAGTTCTGAACTAGTCATCTCCCCATGTGTACTAGTCCAAATGGTACATGTTCGTCGGGCATGGTCCTGCACATCAAAAGCTATGCCCTCCATGGGCTCATCACTCACCGAGATCATGCAATGTTAATCACATCTCATCATCAGTATTATTAAACATATGCATAAAAACCCTAATACATCATTCAATATCTCAAAGACATTACAAAAACCTGCAATATAAGATTGCAAAAAAAGACAAGACGACCTATTGGGCTAGTGTCCACAAGAAAAGGAAAGTTTCCAGGAAGATTTCATCCAAGCCATGTAAATGAGTTGATGTGGCTAGGGGATGTCCAGACATGTGGGTGCAGTGAGGGCCAATGATGTATAAAGTTATATGTGGGTGCCTTTGTAGAAGGCGAGTTGTACCTGTCATGGATGCATTTTTTCCAAGCCCGTTCTTACCTTTATTGTTTTATTTTATTTTTCTTTTTCTTTTTATTTTTATTTAAGGGCTAACCAAAGGACACTGCCTTGTCATGGTGACCAGAGGTGATAGTGTTACCCACAATTACTTTCACGGAGATGGAAAGGATGGCTCGTGATGAGACCCCCTTTCCCTTGGCCATGCAACCAAAGGTCACTGCCCTAGCGTGGTAACCAAATGGTGGCAATGTCATACTGCTAGGTACCCATGAACCTAATAGGCTAGCTCGTGATGAGACCCCCTATCCTCTGACTAGGTCTTGTTTGTTATTTTTCGGGTCCCTCTTGTTTCTTGC
>JASDQU010100881.1:15507-26094 GCA_032191745.1 Picea mariana
AATATACAATAATAATCCTATGAAATAAAATATTCAATTGTTAGCAAAATTAAATCTTAATCAAAAATGTACCATATTTACAGATTACATATTTAAATGAAAACCTGCAAAAGTCATTTGTAAACTGTCCTATGACAGCAAAACTATTGTTTTTTATTTTTATAATTTTATGATAAAGAAATAAAACAAAAACTAACTAAGCTAAAAAATTAAAATAATAATCCTAACTATAAAACTGAACTACGTATCTATCTAAACTACTTAAATAACACTAATAAATTAACTATTAAATAACAAATCGCAAACTGACCTGAAGTAACGCTTCAGGTTTGTCCTGTATGCAATAGTTGATTTAGTTGTTCGGTGGGAGGAAACCTGCACCGAGTTCTCCACAAGCTTCTCGTAAATAGGAAGCAGTTGTGCTCTTCAAATATAAATGACGGGACAAACAAGACATAAAAAATTACAGCAATCTTATAATTTACAAATCATCGCAGTTAGATAAATCCCTGTGCAAGATTTGTACAGAACAGTTCAATTAACGAAGAAGATAAATCTTTAGTTCATTAAATTGAAACAAAGTAAATGCTGTAATTTTTTATTTTAAATAAGAGAGATCAGATATGGATAACACATAAACCAAATCGCATCAACATGCAATGAATCATGATAGCTAAAGTAGTCGATAATTAATTGCAAACTGATATGAAGAAAACTTGAAACAAAAGTTGGATATATTGAAAGCTAAAGTTGTTACAAGACATCAACTTTCATCCCAGTCTGTATTATTATAAATCCATAGTCTGGTTCTCCCAACAGTCATGATGATGGGTCAATTACCAAAAATAACAAGTATTTAAAGACCTCCCACAGGGTAAAACATCCCTGTGGGAATTGTCAAAACAGTTTACAAAAAATCTGGGGATAATATCCCAAGCCTGACTAAAGCTAACAACCTATAACAAAACTATATCTAAAGTGTCTCCTAAACTGCCACAGTATGCCCAATTGATCATTGTAATTTGTATGCACCTAAAAGTGGACAAGAATAGACGAGTTTAGAGGATATTTTATTGATAAAATTAACAAAAATCTAAATTTTAAGACTAGCTACAGAATCTCACGATTCTGTAGCTGATCTAATTTGAAAACAGAATCATTTTTAATCAATTCAAAGCTAATGGAAATATATCGGACCTATTAAACCAAATATTTATTTACTAATTCAAACAAAGCAAGTCATTCATACCACAACAAATCAAAACTTTTATGCAAATTGAAACAAATGAAATCGTAATTGAATTAATCAAATGACAACAGGATAAGTGGGATTTGTCAAACAACTTTTATTACCAATTCGGAACATACAGAATCAATTGACAGTTTGGGAACCAACGAAATCATCTCTTGAACCAATTTCAAAATAAACTATAATTGATTTAGCCAAGTCTTCCATATGAATTTAATAGAGACAAAATATGTCACTCCAAACCTAACAAAATCGTTTTTCAAAATCAAAACTAACAGAGTCGTTTTGCGAATCAATAGATTACGTTGTATTTGTCAAACCAATCTTTAATATTGATGCATCGCATACATGAAAAAACATGCTAATCCAAGCATACGAAATCGTTTCAAAATCAAAACAAAAGAAATGAATCAAACCAGTTTGGGACCGACACAATCGTTATGCAAAATCGTATTTACCAAACAAATCTTGTGTGCAGGTCGAATGCAATTCAAAAGGAAAATATTGACTCGATACAAAACAGAATCATTCCTGGTGAATCGGAGTCAACAGGATCATTTTGAATATATCAGAAACAAACAGAACTAATAGAAATCAAATCCAATCGGTTATATTAATTCAAACGTACAGAATAGTTTCGAAGCAAACCAAACATAATAAAAAACAACCCAATCACTTATACTAATGTGAGCACAATACAATCGCATAATCAAATCTTAGCTATATTGGATTTTTAGGAAAATGAATCGATGCAAACAGAACTAATTTATGCTAATTCCAAACGAAATCTTTTATATTATTTCAAATAAAAACGAAATCATTCCTTGAAATTCGAAGTAATAGAACCATTTCTGACTCTAATAAAACAAACAGGAGTAATCAAAAACAAAACCCAATCCGTTATATTAATTCAAGCAAACTCATAAAGCAAAATCGATGTCAAAACACATACCTGGGCAACTCGGTCATGATAATTTTGAATTGACAAAGGCCGTTGCTGCTTCGACATTCCTGAAGACAATTGAACTGGTGGTTTTTTGTTTCTTCTCATTGGCTTGTAGCCCGTCGTTCTCCTTCGACAACACTGTCACCCGTTCCTCTTACGATTTGATATTTGATTGCAATAGGGGAACATCGGTGTAATAACATTCTAGCCAAGAATTACATTGGTTACATGATGGTTGATCGGGCTTCGGCATCACAGGCGAGGGTCTGTTCAAATTATCCGGGGTTTGATTGTGAAGCTTGATTCCCGGGTAGTTTGGGTCATTTTTGAGGCACGAAGGTAAGTTAGAGACATAGTCATAGGGTTCCTTAGAGAATAGACCATGGGAATAGGGATATTCTTCGTCTAGGAAACGCTCAATATCGGAGTACGAGTCCTCGCTCAAGACTATTGGCTTCTGATCAACGTTTGGCTTGGGTTTGTTCCTAGCACATCTTGATATCCATCGATCATGTTTCTTCCCCTTACTATTGACAGTAGTGTCACTTCTTCCTTTCTTCCTCACAGACTTTTTGACGGCCTTAACATTTTCTTTAGCACACGGGTCGGCCACGGTATTGGTAGGTCCATATCGGGGCAATCTGAGGGTTTGACAAGGGGTAGAAGGATATGAAGTGGCACCACGGGTCCAACCAGAGTTTCCTTAACCACAACCTTGTCCACTTGGACAGACTCAGGAGTGGCAAAGCCATTCCTAGATAGGAAGGCTTGCCAATAGTCACCATTAAGACTCAAATGGTGGACGATAATAAGTTTGATCAAGCAGTGATGAAAAAGGATGCTATCAGCCTTCTCATGCTTGAATATTTTGGACATATTGTAAATACTACGCAAGAGATAATACGGCATATTTAGAGGGTAGCCTATAAAATTCATCAAAAACCGAAAATGATACAGAAATACCAAGCCATACCGACCTTCGCAGGTCACAAACTGTTTAACAATTGACAAAAGATCATGCCACCTGGGTTTGAGGGTAGTGATATGCATACCTTTATCATAGGAAACAACCTTCCTTGATGTGAATAGGAGCGGCCACGGCACCTCGTCTACTTTGGAATTTTTAAACCACCTTTGCCCTGTAGCGGTAGTCCTGTAGCCGAGCTTATGAATTCCTCATCTAGCTCTAGCTGTATGTCTCTGACCTTAGCCCTGCATCCGTTGAAGGTGAGGGAGAATTGTTGGGCAACCGAAAGGTTGAAACCCTCGAACCTTTGGATAAACACCATCCAGCCACCATTTTCCAAATCTTTATGAGCATTGTCGAATAGCAGGAGTGTTTGGCTACCATTCGGCTCTATGCGCACCACCGGTGCCATAGATGGGAGCACACGGTGAGTCGAGCGAATGGGCAAGGGTTTAAACAGGGTACTCATAGGATAGAATATCTCACAGACTTACCCAAAAATCAACAGAGGTAACCTGGGATAGGGGGGAGGCATTAATACCTGAATGTGCGACGATGGTGGAGCTAGATCAGCCCATGCAAAATAGTCATTTCCATAAGTACAACCGACGGTGCATATGGTGATTCAAATCACTGTTGCATGTGTTAAAAATAATGCCACTCAAACCATAAACGAAAACTATGGTAAGTCGACCCAACATTTGCATAAGCATAGCGTTTGCATAGTTTTAAAACCAAAACAATGATTTGAAATCAACAACAAGGGTTCGATCATATCAAATATGTGTTGTATGAAATGATTACACCAAGGTTCTAACCACAACGTCAATGTGTTTTCATGAAACCAATGTGTCAAGAAAATCAATGAAAAACTATAGAACATCAAACCACCAATGTATTAAGGACTTAATGAAAGTCATTATAATATCATCGCAATCTTATAAAAATGAAATCATATTAACAATTAAAGAATGCCAGATGAGTAATCTTGGAGTCTTGCCAACTGTGCGACTATAATTAAATTAGAAATGCAATGAACACATAGACAAGAGTAACCATAATAATCCAGTGACGATTTTAATGTGACTTTGAAATCAAATTTTTCACGCTTGCAGTCGTGAAAACAAGAACAAAGGGAGGTGTGCAAATGCGCGAACAAATAGTGTCATTTTATTCGAAGATTGCAATGAAAATCAAGGGTTACAAAACACTGGTGTAGGCAGCTTTATAAGGATACGATAAAAATGCGAAATGGCTGCCAACACCAAGATAGTCCAATTCATGTCCACAGGAATGGCAACTCGCGAGTATACAATTATTCAGAAGAAACAGTTGGTAGTCTGCGCTGCAGATTTTGAACTTATAGTTGGACAGTTATATAAGATGGGACCAGATGAGATCTTAGGAATATGTTTTATAGAGTCAGAAAGACCATTGATTCTTGTAGAAGCACATGAAGGCATCGCAAGAGAACATTATGCAGGGAAATAAACAATGCAAAAGGTTCTCTGAGCTGGCCTCTGGTGGCCCACTTTACATAAGGATGCTAAGGAATACTACAGAGCTTGTGATGTATGTCAAAGAGTAGGGAAGCCTTCTAGAAGGGATGAGATGCCTTTAGCACGTCAGTTAACTTTACAGGCATTTGAGAAATGGGCTATTGACTTTGTGGGACCTATCAACCCACCGGGAAAGTGCACAGGAGCTCGATATATCATCACTGCTACAGAGTATTTGACTAGATGGGCAGAAGCAAGAGCGATTAAAGACTGTAGTGAAACTACAGTTGCACGGTTCACCTTTGATGATATCATAACCAGATTTGGATGCCTGAAGATCCTTATGAGTGATCAAAGCACACACTTCATTAACAAAACTATTGAAGCCTTGACTCAAGAGTTCGAAGTTCACCATCAGAATAGCACGTTGTATCACCCACAGGCGAATGGTACAGTCGAAGCTTTCAATAAGATTTTGGAGACAACGTTGACTAAGATTTGCATTGTTAATAGAGATGATTGGGATTTGAGAATTCTAACAGTGCTATGGGCTTATCGAACTACTTGTAAAAATTTAACAATGTAGACTCCCTTCAAGTTAGTTTATGGCCAGGAAAAAGTGGTACCTATGGAATATTTGGTTCCCAGTTTTAGAATTGCAGCATTCATAGGTATGGATGACACCAACGATGTTCAAGAGAGGCTCACACAGTTGATGGAACTAGAGGAAGACAGGTTCATTGCAGTATTTCATCAGTAGGTACAAAAAGAATGAGAAAAGGCTTACCATGACAGACATATCAAGAAGAAAGCATTTAAACAAGGATATTTGGTACTTGTATATGACAGCAAGTTCATAAAGCATCTAGGAAAGTTCAAGACACATTGTCTTGGGCCATTTGAGGTTTTCTATGTTACAGAAGGTGGAGCTACACAATTGAAGACTCTTAATGGAGAATGGAAGGATTGTTAAGTAAATGGGAGCCGGTTGAAGTTGTATTGTGATAGCCAGATGCCTCACAGCTCTCAATAAAAGCAAAGGAGGAAGGGTATAGGTACCAGGTAAAGTTGAAATTGAGTACCATACACAAAAAAGACGGTCTACACAGGGAGGAACAGAGTAGAAAGCACGGGCTGCTTCACACAGTCTGCAGTCGAAGTAATATAAAGGGCTCAACCTTTCAATTACTCAGGATGAGTCACATGTGAGTGTTGGGGGGTTGTTGGCCCTTGGTCATGTATTAAGGAAGAAGAAAGAAAAAGTATGAAGTGCACGAAAGGCACACAAACCAAGGAAGGGTCGAAGTGGATAAAGAAGCATAAAAGAAGGAACAAAGTAAATGAAAGAAATTTGTTGAAAGAGAAGATCAAGGAAGGAAAAGCAACAAAGAAGATAGATCGTGGACAAGTCATCAAGAGGAAGGAGACAATAATGGGTTCTTTGGATCACCTCATGGAAAAGAAGGAAGAACAGGTCGACAAAGTCCTTAAAATAAGGGTTATGTGGACCTAGGGTTTGGGCAATGTGGATCTAGGGTTTTGGCACATGGGCTTTGGTCTAGGGTTTTCTAAGAGTCATGGAATGTATAAATAGAAGTCTAGAAGATTTGAGAAAGTGTGTGTGTGAGAGAGAGTAGAGTTGAGATCTAAGAGTGTTATGTTTTAGGTCATTCTTGTATTTTGGATCTTTAGCTGGGTGCGAAGATCGACTCTATGGCTAGGTGTGCAGGGTTAGGAGATAAAGAGGAAAGAGAGAAGGATCTGTACTGAGTGCACAGATAGAATTGTATATTTTCATCTATTCTATCAATAAACACAGTTCTGTGGATGTAGCCCTAGGGAGAGGGTGAACCACGTAAAATCTTATTTTTGTATGTGGTTGATGCTTTGTTATTTGCTATATTTTATACTGTTATTGGACTGTTATTTTTCCTATTGAAGATAAAAATATATAACTTACTTTGTGGAGTTAAGCATAATACTGTTAAGAATCTCTACGTTATTTTGCATTGTTGTTTTGGAATCTTCTTGCATTTCCTCTAGTTGTAGACACTTATGTCCTGCAACCCCCCTATTGCTACTTCAGGTGAGACTTCATCTGCTTTGCAAGTGTTTCCATAAGGGCCAATAGTTAGGGTTTTTTGGTACGTTGTTAGAGTTGAACCCTGGGCCTGCCCCTATGCCAACAAGCCTCTCAACCACTTAGTATGTAAATCATGGCATCCCCACTAATATAATTGATAATGGAAACAAAACATATAATTAAGACTTATATGTAAAACTCTCAACAATAATATACCAATATTGTATAGGTTTGGTCAAGCTTATCATAACAATAATGCATAGTAGTTCTTTGTTTCACATAGAACTATTTATTGATTATGTTTGGGATTAAAAACTCTATTAAGTTTGGTGAAATTTTCTAATTTTTATGTTCTTTATGAAGCTTATATATGAACTTGCACAAAATAAACCTTGTCAACATCACAAAACCTAAAATTAGGATTACAACAATGACAATTGTGATTATCTTCATTAAATTTATAGCATTATCAAATATTCACTACTTTGTTCTCCAAAATGATCATTACCCTTTTCTTGATTCCTTGTTCTTGATAGGCCTTGTGTCCTAAATATTCTAGGTTTTACCTATCCTCTAAATAAGGGGAAGTACTTGGGGTTTTTCCCTCAGCAATGTAACTTGGATAATAAAAAATTGATTGTCATGTGAAACTTTCAGAGGGAAATTTTGAAAGAAAAATTACAAAATTTGTGACTCTAAAACAAACACACACTTAATATCAAATTACATGGATGAGAGAGAGAGAGATAGATACAGAGAGAGGGAAATACAGGGAGAGAGTGAGTGGGAGATAGAGAAATAGTGACAAGAGAATGATGAATTGAGTGAAAGGTGCATATCACCATTTGTAGGCGTGGATGTAGTGAAATCATGATACAACTTTTGGGAGGGGGGGATAGTGGGTGAGAGAGAGAGGGAGAGTGGGGGATTAGGGAAAGTGTTAGAGGAGGACCTATTTACCCTTGGGCCCTTACCTTTGCTCGACTGTTATCCCCCTTTATGCATAGGAACCTACCTCCACTTCGGCCCTAGACCCAACTAACCCTAGGCCCTAAACTATACCTAACCCTTAACCCCCTCCACATTCAATCCCTAAGATTCTTATGGCCATACCTCTTCCTAAGTTCCCTACAACCCCTACACCTTTAACCTAGTGCTCTAACCACTACCATAGTCCTTAAAGAACTTTCAATTATAAGCCCCCAGGTCCCATTTGTTCACCATGGGACCTACATAATCTTAACTAGGACAAATCTTGAGAGACCAACCATGACCACAACCTCAATATTGGATGTAGTTATATGTGTTAGATGAAGAATATCAATAAGATGAAGATGTTGATCTATATGTAGATGACAACATTCTCGATGTTCATATCGACGATGAAATGATCAAAAATGAAATTGATGATGATGTTTCTATGGCCAATCCTTTCAACGTTGCTCCTAAGACAGATGATACAAATGTGGATTTGCACAAAGAAGAAGTTCAATGATATTCAAGAATTATTGAAATGTAGGTCAAGGTATGTGATTATAAATTTTCCATGATTAATTCTCTTTACAATATTTTCTTATATGGGTTAAATATGTGTTGTTAAGTTTTATGCCATTTTCTATGTATCATTGGTTGGTTAGAAATCATTGACCTTGATTTCTCTCATAAAAAACCAACATATATCCTCCTAATCCATATTGAGCATGTGTTGATTGATTTTAACTACCAATCAATATTGAAAATATGCCACAAAATTTTAATACTCCAACGAGTAATCTTAGTAACTTTCTAACCCTTCGCCCTCATATTCCACCATAGGAACCATGTGCATGATCTAAAACTACTACCTAGGGCCTAAATGGAATCTTTGAGCTACAAGTGTCATATGGTAGCCATTACAAGGTTTAACACAAAAAATATTTGTTTGGGCTTTGGACATGGTTTAGGGTCAGGGATTAGGTGTTAGGGATTGAGGAGTGTTATAACCCTAAATGTTGGTTGTGGAGCCTGATTATCTTCCTGATTCAGAGGTATTTTACTTTCAGCCGTGTTTATACCCCATGAAGTATTTACACCCCGGAAGTATGTACACTCTTCCACGCGGGGGAGTGCAGAGGGGGCGTACCCCCTCTGCGGGGTCCAGGGGGGTTATCCCCCTGGCTGTGGGGTCTGGGGGCAAGCGGGCCCCCGAAGGAAAAAATGCCTTGTAAATGTATATTGTAATTTCATTGTAAATCTGGACTGTTCATTATAAGGTCGCAGATCTAACGATAGAGATTATGTTAGGGTTTTTTGCCCTAGAAGGAAACCCTCTTTTATGAGGGAAATGTATTGTGGCTATGGTTGATGGAGAATATTGTATTCTGAGATAGGAGACTGAGAGAGAAAGAAGAGGAAGTTACAGCGGGTTTGTTGTAGGTTGTATCCCTTCCTATGCTGGATAATAATAAAGGAAGGACCTGGCAATTTCTCTGGTGGACGTAGCCCACACTGGATGAACCACGTAAATCTGTGTCTCTGTTGTATTGTGTATCTTTTGTGTTTTGTTTCCGCAATTGTTTTATTTTATTGCTCCACGGTCCTGTTTTTCTAACACTAAATTGCACCAGACATACTTACCTAGCATCAAGCCATCTCAGACTCCTTCTTTGCCAAAACACTACTGAACAACTCTTCTTAAAAAACCCCTTTACAAAGTCCCATGTGCCCTGCTCCATTACTGCACACGTGTACATGCTAGCTACTCCAATACAGCCCACATGTACCTACAAAATCATGAAAAAAGGAAAGTTGTTGACGAAACACATAGCTTTGGGCAAGTTAACTAAACCTTTCATCCATGCATGGTTGGTCATTCGACCAAATACCTAGCTCCTTCTAGCCTATAAAATAAGGGGTAGGGGTCCCATTTGAAAGGAGGAAAATCATAGTAAAGAGACTATACCCAATTGAGCATTCCCCTTGTCCCAACCTTTAGCCATCCTTGTGAAAAGAGAAGTATAGAGCAAAGCAGTTGGAGGACAGTTGAAGAGGAGCCCAGGACCAGGTTCGTGGAGCAGTGTTCGGCTTCATCATTGTAAGTTTCTTTAGTGAAGTTAATAATAAAGAAGTACTTTTCCCCCAGCAGGAACTCCCAGTATCAATCTTCAACAATGTTCCAAACAAGTGAGCCCAAGGACCAAAAATCGGGAGGTGCCATCTGCAAAATAACAATTGTCTCACTGAGGCAGGCATACCCATGCATGGGATGAAATAAAATCATGGATACCAATCAAATACACTGTAGATCCATGTCATATAACTATATAAAGTGTAGCCACGAGAAATACGTAGCAGATCTACATCTCAAAATCAAAAATATGTACATGTATAGTATCCATCTTCTAGAAGTTGATAGGGCCTGATGGCTTGAGATGAGGTCTTCAGAGCTCGAGCAACAACATCAAAATATTCAAAACTCGGGTAGGAGTGTAATATGAGTGTATGAATTCACTACCCAGAGGTCTTCAATGGCTCGTCAGTCATGGACTAGAGAATCTTGATGATCAGACTAAAGGCTTCATTGATTTCGAACAAAGACTTGATTGGACTTTCGGGATGGCCGAGCATGAGGGAAAGAGACAAATTGCAGAGGGGTCTACTCAGGATTGGTAAAAAAATTCCCTTGGAAAATAGCATGACAAATTATGAGACTCAAACAGCATGGTATTAACACAAGTTCATGAGGCAGGAGGCAATGCAAACTCTCCATATGTTTGGAAGAATAATCAAACGAAGGAGGACACAACTCAATGTAGCGGGAACAACTTCCTAAGGTCATATTAAATCCCAGGGCTTGACGAACAA
>JASDQU010100881.1:28462-43520 GCA_032191745.1 Picea mariana
AAACAAAGTTACAGAACCGTAAAAACTTAAACAACAGTTTTGAAGCCACGAAAATTTAAAGAATATATACATATACAAGTCTATTCAGTCGACTAGTTCGACAAATTGTACAAGCAGTGAGGTCACATGTTGTGAAATCATGATTTGAACATGATTATTGATGGAACACAAATAACTTTCCCAAGCGAAGGTATTCTTGGAATCCATGGTACCAACCTCCTCAACACCTAAAGAGTGGTAATTAAATAGGTGTTGACGGGCGAAAATGAACGCTCGCCAACTGGAAGAGTGGATCCGGTCCGGGGTTGTCTAAATAACCCAAGCCGTTTGGGATGATCCACCTTGACGGGTTTAGCGTCTCCGTTGGCCGATCTAAGTCCTAAAAAAAATGAAAGAAACTAACTAAAGAACTAATCTAAATGAAAACAACTATTTAAAGCTAACTAATAAACAAATCTGACAATTAATATATACAGTCTATTTTCTAATATTATACAGCAATAATGAAATTATATATTCGATTATCAACGGAACTAGATCTTAATCTACAAATGTACAATATTTACAGATTGCAGATTTTGAATCGAAAACCTGAAAAAACCATTTGTGAGCTGTCCTGGAACGACAGAACTATTGTTTTTGAATTTTATAATTTTATGAAACAAAAATGACAATTATCAAAGCTGAATAATTAAGATAACAATCTGTACTATAAAGTTAAACTATACATCTATCTAAACTACTGAAATAACACTAATAAACTAACCTGTGATAACGTTTTCCAATTTGTCCCGCACAAAGTATCCGATTCAGCTATTCGATGGGAGGAAACCCGCACCAGACTTTTCACGAGATTCTTGTAAACAGGAAGCAACAGTGCTCTTTGAATATAAGCAACAGGACAAACAAGACATAAAAAATGACAGCAATCTTATAATTTACGCAAAAATAAATCCCAAATAATTTACAGGACAATTAGATAAATCCATGTGCAAAAATTTGTGTAGAACAGTTCAATTAACGAAGAAGATAAATCTTTATTCATCAAATTGAAACAAAGTGATTGTTGTATTTTAAAATAAAAGAGATCAGATATGGACAACACATAAACCAAATCACATCAACCTGCAAAGAATTACGATAGCTAAAGTAGTCGATAATTGATTGCAAACTGATATGAAGAAAACTTGAAATAAAAGTTTGATATATTGAAAGCTAAAGATGTTACAAGACATCAACTTTCATCCCAGTCTGTATCATAAATCCATAGTTTGGTTCTCCCAACAATCGATGATGGTTTCATTACAAAAAAATAACAAGTATTTAAAGACCACAGGGTAAAACATCCCTGTGGGAATTATCAAACACAGTTTTACAAAAAAAAATCTGGGAATAATCTCCCAAGTCTCTATTCCTGACTAAAGCTAACAACCTATATCTCAAAAGTATCTCCTAAACTGCCACAACATATCCAATTGGTCATTGCAATTCGTATGCACCTGAAAGTGGACAAGAATAGACAGGTTTAGATGACATTTTATTTGTAAAACTAACAAAAATCTAAATTTTAAGACTAGCTACAGAATCTCACGATTCTGTAGTTGGTCTATTTGATAACAGAATCGTTTTAAATCCATCAAAGACTAACATAAATGTAGTCAACCTACTAAAACAAATCTTTAATTGCTAATTTTAAACAAAGCGAATCATTTAAACCAAAACTTCAATGCTAATTGAGATCAAACAAAATCATGTTTGAATCTATTTCAATCGAAACGGACCCAAATGAATATCAAGCAAACCTCGGGTAAGAATTTAATATAGATATAATACGTCAATCCAACACTCAACAGAATTAAAATCCAAACTAACAGAGCCGTATCGAATCTGTGCTTTGATACTAATCCAACTCATAAAAAAAATTATGTTGATTCAAGGCACGCGACATTGTTTACAAATAAAAACAAACAGAGATGAATCGAACCAACTTAGAGCCGACACAATCGTTATATAAATGCAAAATCGTATCAATCAAAATGTATCTGTGTCCGAGTTTAGCAAACAAATCTTTTGTACATGATTCATAACGATATCATTTTTGGTAAAACGAAAATAACAGAGTCGTTTTGAATCTATTTGAACAGAAATAAACGAAAACAAACCCAATCGACTACCCTAATTCAAACGTACAGGATTGTTTCAAAATAAAATCAAACAGAATAAAAAACAAATCAATTTTTTATACTAATCTGAGAACAATGAAATCGCATTATCCAAATCATGGCTATATTTGATTTTAGGAAAACGAATCGATGCAACCAAAAATAGTTTATGCTAATTCCAAACGAAATCTTTCATGCTAACTCAAATAGAAAAATGAAATCATTTCTGGTAATTGGAAGTGAACATAATTGTTTTTAATCTATTCAAGAAAAAAGAACTAATCGGTTATTCTAGTTGAAACCAAATCATACAAAATCGATGTGGAAAAAACCATACATGGGCTCTAAGAAAAACAACTCGGTCATGATAATTTTGAATTGACAAAGGTCGTTGTTGCTTTGACATTTCTGAAGGCAATTGAACCGGTGGTTTTTTGTTTCTTCTTGTTGGCTTGTAGCCTATCGTTCTCCTTTGACAGCACTGTAACTCGTTCCTCTAATGATTTGATCTTAGATTGCAATAGGGAAACGTCGGTGTAATAGTGTTCAAGCCAAGAATTACATTGAATACACGACGGTTGATCGGGATTTCGCATCACAGGCGAGGGTTCTTTCAAGTCACTAGGGGTTTGGCTATGAAGCTTAATTCCCAGGAATTTAGGATCATTTTTGAGGCACGGAGGTAAGTTCGAAACATAGTAGTAGGGTTCCTCAGAGCAGAGGCCCTGAGAATAGGGGTATTCCTCAGTCAAGAATCGTTCAATTTCAGACTCCGAGTCCTCACTCAGCACTATAGGCTTTTGGTCAGTGCTCTGCTTGGGCTTGTTCCAGGCATATCTCGATATCAATCGAGCATTTTTCTTTCCCTTACTGTTGACAGCAGTATCACCCTTGACTTTCTTCCTTCCAGGTCTTTTGACGGCCTTAATATCGTCCTTAGCACACAGGTTGGCCATGGCATCGGGTGGATCAAGGTTGGGGCAATCCGAGGGTTTGACAGGGGGTAGAAGGATGTGAAGTGGCACAGCTGGTCCAACCAGAGTTTCAGTAACCACAACCTTGTCCACTTGGACAGACTTGGAAGAGGCAAAGTCGTTCCTTGATAGGAAGGCTTGCCAACAGTCACCTCTAAGGGTCAAATGATGGACGATAATGAGTTTGATCAAGCAGTGATGGAAAAGGATGCTATCAGCCTTTTCATGCTTAAAACTTTTGGACATATTGTAAATACTACATAGGATATAATGCGGCATGTGGGATAGCCTATAAAATTCATCAATAACCGAAGGTGATACAGAAATACCAAGCCATAACGACCTTCACAGGTCACAAATTGCTTAACGATTGCCAAAAGATCGTGCCACCTGGGTTTGAGGGTAGCGAGAGGCATACCTCTATCGCAGCTAACAATCTTTATTGATGTGAAAAGGAGTGGCCATGGCACCTCGTCGACTTTGGAGTTTTTAAACCACCTTTTCCCTATAGTTGGTAAGCCTGTAGCCGAGATTATGAATTCCTCATTTAGCTCAAGCTGTATGTCACCGACCTTAGCCCTGCATCTGTCAAAGGTAAGAGCGAACTGTTGGGCTACCGAGAGGTTAAAACCCTCAAATCTATGGATAAACATCAGCCAACCACTATTTTCCAAATCTTCACGGGCATTGTCGAACAACAAGAGTGTTTGGCTACCATTAGGCTCTACGTGCACCACAGGTGCCATAGGCAAGAGCACACAGTGAGCCGGGTAAACGTGCAAGGGTTTGGATAGGGTAAACGTAGGATCGGATAGCTCACAGACTTGCCTGAAACCAACAGAGGTAACCCGGGATAGGAGGGAGGCATTAATGCCTGAGCGTGCGAGGGTGGTGGAGCTAGATCAGCCCATGCAAAATAGTCATATCCATATGTAAAACCGACGGCGCATATAGTGAATCACTATTGCAATGTGTTAAAAGTAACAACATTCAAACGATTAACGAAAACTATGGTAAGTCGATCCAAAAATTCGCACAAGTAATAGTGTTTGCATGGTTTTAAAATCAAAACAATGCTTCGAAATCAACACCAAGGGTTCGATCATAACAAATATATGTTGTATGAAACCATTGAATTAAGGGTCTAATCACCACGTTAATGTGTTGATACGAAACCAATGCACCAAGGAATTCGATGAAAGACTATAGAACATCAAACCACCAATGTATTGAGGACTCAATGACAGTCATTATAATATCATCACTATCTTATAAAAATGAAATCATATTAACAACAAAAGAATGCCAAATGAGTAAAGATCTTGGTGTCTTGCCAACTGTGCAATTAAAATTAAATTGGAAATGTAATGAACACATAGACAAGAGTGACCATAATAATCCAGTGATGATTTTAATGTGACTTCGAAATCCAAGTGAACAAAGGCAGGTGTGCAAATGCGCGAAATAATAGTGTTTTTTTATTCAAAGATTGCGATGAAAACCAAGGGTTCCAAAACACTTGTGTAGGCAGCTTATAAAGATAGGATAAAAATGCGAAATGGCTACCAACAATGGTGACACACTGGTAGAAGCAGTTATCTCTGCCAAAAGAACAAATTCAGATTATGATAATGAGAAAAATTCGAACTCAAAAACAAACAGAAAATTGTTTAAACATCATCAATAATCAAATATTCTAGCAGTGCTTAAAGGATGAAAATTGATAACAGTCTTAAGATAAGCGAACCACGATATTAAAGATAAAATCTCCAATACTGTTGACATAGCCACAGCTTCCAACAGGCGTTCATAGCCTCGACAAGGTTGCCATTTAACCCACTCTGATATCTGTATTCTTCCAAAAAGTTCCAGATCAGAATAAAGGACATTTTAAGGTCAAGAGGTTTCATATTTACAATTTTTCATATACCCGACATTGCTTCGCTGCCAGCGGGCCTATTCAGTACCCCGACGAAGTTGTCTTGGCATCATGCATGCATTTACCCACTGCTAGCAGACCTATTCAGCATCCCGACAGGTTTACAAGCACTTCCCACAGCTCTTTTAATGATTTATTTGTTTTTTAAAGATATAAAATTGAGCGGGGTGACGCTGAAAATTATAATATTTTGGACATATTTTTTACAGACCTTGAAAGAATTTTTTAACTGTCTGTCATTAAGATCCAGAGATAGTTTATTTACAAAACTGACCTTCTAAGGTAGGGAGAAATATTCTGAGGTGTTCCCTTAAGGAACAGGGACAACGTAAGAAGATAATGGATGATCGTGACAGGCTTCACTCACAGATTGAAATCAGTTAACTTCTTTCAAACAACAGTCTTTTCAACACAAATGTAAATTTTAGAAGTATATTATAATTGATGTTTAGACAATTTTTCAGCAGTAGTTTCAGTGGAAGAATTTTCTGTTTTCCTTGTCTGAACAGTTCAAAATGTAGGCATGTGTATTTTCAGAAACAAAATTGATAAGTAAAAGGGAAAAATCAAAACCAAAACAGTAAAAGAAAAGCAAACAAAAGAAAAATATTTACATGGTATACAAAGGGTTGTCATCAAGCGAAATATTTTTTCAGAGCTTGGTCATTCACCGGATAGGTGTCAGGTTGTCCCTCTAGATTCTGTAATTGGAAAGAGATGGGACCCAATTTCTCAGCAATTAAAAATGGTCCAAGCCATAAGTTCTGAAACTTGGTGTGCTCTCCCTTTCCCTCGTGCGGTTTGTCCCATTTCAGGACAAGGTCACCCACTTCGAAGTTCCTATCAGAAGTAGAGTTAGAATCAAACCAGCTTTTGACCACTAGTTGATGCCAATCTAACTTACATTTGGCTTGAGCTCTTACCTATTCTAGTTTCATTAAAGTGTTAATTCGGTTTTCCAGATGGGGACAGTATTCCTCTTGTATTTTTTGTGATAGTTGTAGTGAGGAAAGAAGAATGTGTGGTGGCAGAATTGCTTCTCTGCCTTAGACGAGAAAAAAGGGGGAGTTACCTACAACTGTTTTGGGTGTCACTCTATCAGCCTAGATTGCGTTTAACAGCGCATTATGCCAGTTTTTGTGATTCTCGGATACCGTTCTCTAGATAGTTTTAATCAGATTCTTATTTGTTGATTCTGCCAATCCATTGCCCTTGGGGTAATAGCTGGCAGAATACTTCAATTTAATTCCTTTTTCTAAAGCAAACTCATTCATCTCAAGAGAAGAAAAATAAGAAGCGTTATCGAATACTAAACAGTCAGGGATACCAAAATGAGTAATAATATTTGAATTTAAAAAGGCAATTACCTGACTGGTATTCATAGTTCTCAATGCGGCAGCTTCATACCACCTGGTAAAATAATCTGTGGCTGTTATGATAAACTTATGCTCCTGTGAGGATGGTGGATTGATTGGACCTATAATATCAAGGCCCCACTGCTAAAAAGGGAAGTCTACCGACATAGGATGCAAAGGAAAGGCTGGTTTCTGTATGCGCCCAGATGCTTTTTGACAAATAATACACTTACGGCACAAGGCATGGGCATCTATGAAAAGTGTGGGCCTGTAATAACCAGCTCTCAAAACTTTATGGGCAGTGGTGTCACCACCAAAATGCCCATCGGCTTCTCCTGCATGCAATTCTAGTAAGACTTTTTATGCTTCATCTTTCTCAAGACAGCGCATCAGTACGCCATCAAATTTTTGACGAAACAGAATACCATTAATCAAATGAAAGGAGGCATATTTTAATCTCAATGCTCTTCTTTTAGTGGGATCCAGGTGACAAGGGGCTGACCCATGTTCAAGACAGAATTTTATATCATCATACCAGGGAGTGACAGAGTTTTGTGCACAGCAGATTGCATTTTGATCGTGTTGTTTTAGGTTTGACATATCGTTTTCTTCTTGTTGTCCTGTTGTTGAATCAGCAACTAACTTGCATAACCCTTAGCCTCTCACTATCTGAGCTGGGGTAATCTCTATGCCGTACTCCTGCAAGGAAGTGACCTAGTTCGCCCTCTTTTCGCCTAATTCTTTCTGCACTAACAGGTTCCTGACGGCTGGGTAAGGGACAATAACTTTTGTCCTAGATTTCAAAAGATAAGATCGAAGTGCTTGACCACTTTGAAAACATCGTAGGCTTACTGATCTACCACTGGGTAATTAAGTTCCGCGCCTTTGAAAGCAGAGCTCATAAAGGCAATGGGTACTTCATTGTTTTCAGCGTTCTTTTGAGTTAGGACTGCAGTGTAGGAGCGATCAGAAGCAAAAGTGTAGAGCATGAAATCTTGTGAAAAGTCGGGGATCATGAGAGAAGGAGCATCTATTATGGCCTTTTTTATTGCATTAAAAGCTTGGTTTTCTAAATGTCCCCAATGATATTGTGCGTCTTTCTTAATTAAATTTTGTAAAGGTCTGACCATCTTGGAGAAACTGGGGATGAATCTCCTGACAAAGTTTATCTGGCCTAAGAAACACTGCATAGACTTTTTGGATGAGGGAGGGGGGAGTTTCGAGATGACTTGAGTCCTTTCGGGGTCGATAATCATCCCTTTGCTTGACACAATAAATCCTAAGAGTTTACCTTGTTCTACTGCGAAGATAGATTTTTTAGGATTCAAGGAAATGTCGTATTTACGACATCGTTGTAGAATGGCTCTTAAATGAGCTAGATGATCGGTTTTGTTTTTGAAAAATACAGTAACATCATCTAAGTAAACTACGATGGACTGATTGATTAAGCCTCGAAAAGGGATGTCCATCACTCTCTGGAAAGTGGCACCGGCATTAATCAAACCAAAGGGAATTTTCCTGTAAGCGTAGGTGCCCCATGGAGTGCGGAAGGTAGTTTTAAGTTGGTCTGGGAGAGACATCAGAACTTGGTTGTACCCTGAAAAACCATCCAATAAGGATAGTCTCTCAGAACCAGATACCTGTTGAAGGATCTGTTCCATGGGTGGGACAGGGTAGTTGTCTTTATCAGATGCTCTATTAAGGTTTCAGAAATAGACGCATAGTCGAATTTCCCCACTTTTCTTCCGGACAGGGACAAGGTTAGAAACCCATTGAGTGTGCCTAACAGGGAAAATTATCTTAGCATTCAGGAGTTTATTTAATTCTTTTTTGACGGTCGGTTCGAGCTTAGGGTGCATTTTTCTTAATTTTTGTTGAAAGGGTAACGTTTGGGGTTTCATAGGAATGACGTGTTGTATGATATTGGGGTCGAAAGTTTTAAGGTCATCATATGTCCATGCAAAAACATCTCTAAATTCCTTAAACAATTTAATAAATGCATCTTTTTCTTGTTCAAAACACCCCACCCCTAATTTAATGCACTATGGATTGTCATTAGTTCCTAAGTTTACTTTTTCATATGATAAAGAGGAACTAGTGGTTTTACAGTTGACCGATTTTTTGAATTTGTCTTGAAGATCATAAAATTTCTCTAATCTAACTACAGACTTAAGGATCGAATTTACCATGTCTGATAAAGATTCAGGAGTTCTCGGATCAGGTATTACCGTGAAGTCGCACAAATTGTCGTCGTGAGTGCATTCGTCGATCACCATGCCTTGAAAAGTTTCTTACATATGCAGGAAGCTAATAATTTGTTGATCGTCGTCAAAGACTCTCCAATTCGTGATGTTGTTGGGAACGGATGGCCTGAACAACAGTTCGACGGAGAATGCATTCGGGGACAATCCTTCTGCAGGAAAGATTTTGGAAGCTACGTTAGCTAATAGATCGGCTTCAGAGTTATTCAATCTAGGAATATAATTTTTATTGAAAGCAGAAAATTTATTCATTAAATTCCATACCTTGGATTGGTAGCTTTTAAGATGCGGAGATAGATAGTGGATAGAATCTCTTACCTGTCTAACTACGATCTCGGAATCGCCAAAGAAAGTCAAGTTTTGAATGTTCATATCTAAAGCTTTTCTGAGGCCCTGCAATAAAGCCTCATATTCTGCTTTGTTATTGGTACATTCAAATTCTAACCTACACGCAATCAGGGTTTTGTTACCTGAGGGATCAATAATAATGCAGCATGCACCAGCTCCTTCTTTGGACTTTGACCCGTCAAAATAAAGAGACCAAATTTGATTTTTATCGGGTGTATGAGACCGTTGTGTAGAAGTTGTTGGCTGCACATATGCTACAATCTCGGACTGTTGTTCTGGGTTGATGATAGCTGAAGTCTCGGCCATAAAATTGTCGAAAAAGGTATTCATCCCTTGTATTTCGGGTGAATCAACAGAAGGTGTAAATGTTTCATTGGGATCATTCAAATCTGTGACCGTGAACTTAAGGTAGCGTTCATGATTTACCTTGATTTTGTTGGGCTTGCCATTTTCGGGCAGCCATAGGTGAGACCAATCTGTTGCAAAATAGCCGTGTAGCTGCTCTGACCAGTCCCTGCTTAAAAACAGACCATACACTTCTAGAATATCCATAACAATAATATCAATAACTTGATCAACTTTGGAGTTAGACGATAATCTTATAAGTACATTCCTTAATTCGCCGATGACTTTAACACTAGTTCGATCAAGTTGGATGATTTTTAAAGTGGATGGTTCAAATTCAGCATTAATCTTTTGACATACAGACCATGGCATCACATTGGATGACGCTCCTGAGTCTACCATACAATTGTGCACGTTTCAATTAAAGATTTCAAAAGTTAACAAAAATTGAGGTACATTCCTGCGAGTACTAAGGGTGGAAGCTTGTGGCTTTTTACTCGCAGTTTCTAAAGCTAATTTATCTACATTTGTTACATTATTTACAGGAAGGCTTCCTTTATCATGAGGATCAGGATTATTCTTAGCGGAAGTCTTCTGAGGAACTTTGTTCGAAACAACCTTGTTCAAATTACCATTTTTGCTATTCTCTGCAATATTCTGTAACATTTTTTGTAGAAAAAATGGAAATTTTAATAATTCATAAACAGAAATGTTAGCCCTTAACTTTTTAAGATCTTTAACTAAATCATAATCTAAGTTTGGGTTTACATGAATCTGTTTAGTCTCAGCTGGTTTAGATTGCTTCAGGGGCAAAGTCGTAGTGTTTTCGGAAGAAGGTTTGTTTGTTGTCTTACTCCTAGTATTATAGGGATGTATTGTCTCAAAGTTAGCTTGAAAGATGCTATCCAAGAAGTGTCCAAAAATGTTCGGAGAAGATTCTTCTTCTTGAACTGTCTCTTGTTCAACAACCTCCTCAAGAATCTCAGGAGGCATCAAGTTATCTTGGGCTTCCAGAATTGTTTGAAGGGTGAATTGCAGACTTTCTAGATTTAAGCCCTCGGTATTTGGATTAGGTATGTTGGTGGGAAAAGGCTTCCTGAACGGAGGTTTGTAAGGCCCTTTTCTTGAAGAAGCTTCTTCGGTCGTTCTTTTCAAATCTATAACTTGATTTGACAGTTTTTGAACGAATTTAGTTAGGTTTTCTAAATCAAAGCTTTCAGGTTGTGTTTTATTTTGAGCAGGTCTAGGGAGGATTTCGATCTTCTTTTTGGAAGATGAACTATTTTTTGTTTCGTTGCTAATAGTGTCTTTTAAACTAAGTATGTCTTTTTCGATCTGGTTGGCCTCTTCGAAGGCCTCTAGCAATGTGGATTTCTTAGATCATTTTACCCAAATGGCTATACTTTGATGCAAAGCTTTAGTATAGTATGCTATGATAAGATTCTCAGCAGGCACCGAATCGGTAGGGATTCGATTCTTTAGTGTTAAGAATCTTTGATTAAAGTCTTTAATTTTCTCTTTTGGGTTCATTCTTAAGACAGAAAGCTCCATAAATAGGACTTCCGGGGACTTATCGTCTCTGAACTTTTCCAGAAAGCATGACTCGAACTTTTCCCAAGACACGATGGTATGGGGTTGCTGGGCAAAGTACCAAGTAGAGGCATTGCCCTCGAAAATGTAGGGGAACAACCTACAGACTACGTCTTCATGCTCGACATTACGGAGTCTAATGGCTAACATAAACTTTTTAATGTGATCTTCGGTGATCTATTTAGAGTCAGGGTCGAACTTGGGAAGCCACTTCTTCGGATGTTTGGGTAAGGGATGTTGAGGCCCAAGTACGGCTACTGCATCATGGTTGAGCCAAGGTCTGGCAAGATTGTTCTGGTTGGCCATTGGTGTAGGCGGTGTGGAAGGCTGAGAAGGGGAACTTCCTTCATCAGAAGAGTCTTCTCCAGAGGAAGAAGGAGGTGATGGAGGTGGTGAGGGTGGAATTCCAGGTCCTCCTGCAGCAGGAGTGAGGATTGGATCTGTAGGGTTTAAAGTGAGGTTAGTGCCTCCAAGCTGTTCTCTGACCTTAGAGAAGTCCAAAGGTTGGTCCAAAGGACGATTTGGTTGCCTTAAATGGGTGAAGGCACTATGTGTTCTCAAGAGAGATTGGCGAACAATCTCTTGTACGTCACCACCTGCAGGATTCGGGGTTGTTGGTTCAACTGTGATCCGTAGATCGTCGTTTGATGTGGTTGCTGCTTGAGGGATGATGTTGTTGTTTGAATGACTTCTTATCACTATAGGTGAGTGGTTCAGTGGTGGAGGAGTCTTACGACCGCCTCATGCCATTAATAATTTTCAGGCCCTCCTTCTAGCGCCATTTGTTGACGGGTGAAAATGAACGCTCACCAACTGGAAGAGTGGATCCAGTCTGGGGTTGTCTAAATAACCCAAGCCGTTTGGGATGATCCACCCTGACAGGTTTAGCAGCTTCATTGGCCGATCTAAGTCCTAAAAAAATGAAAGAAACTAACTAAAGAACTAATCTAAATGAAAACAACTATTTAAAGCTAACTAATAAACAAATCTGACAATAAATATATACAGTCTATTTTCTAATATTATACAACAATAATGAAATTATATATTTGATTATCAACGAAACTAGATCTTAATCTACAAATGTACAATATTTACAGATTGCAGATTTTGAATCGAAAACCTGAAAAAACCATTTGTGAGTTGTCCTAGAACAACAAAACTATTGTTTTTGAATTTTATAATTTTATGAAACAAAAATGACAATTATCAAAGCTGAATAATTAAGATAACAATTTGTACTATAAAATTAAACTATACATCTATCTAAACAACTGAAATAACACTAATAAACTAACCTGTGATAACGCTTTCCAATTTGTCCTGCACAAAGTATCTGATTCAGCTGTTCGATGGGAGGAAACCCGCACCATACTTTTCACGAGCTTCTTGTAAACAGGAAGCAGCAGTGCTCTTTGAATAAAAGCAACAGGACAAACAAGACATAAAAAATGACAGCAATCTTATAATTTACAAATTGTCGCAATTAGATAAATCCCTGTGCAAAAATTTGTATAGAACAGTTCAATTAACGAAGAAGATAAATCTTTATTCATCAAATTGAAACAAAGTAATTGTTGTATTTTAAAATAAAAGAGATCAGATATGGACAACACATAAACCAAATCACATCAACCTGCAAAGAATTACGATAGCTAAAGTAGTCGATAATTGATTGCAAACTGATATGAATAAAACTTGAAATAAAAGTTTGATATATTGAAAGCTAAAGTTGTTACAAGACATCAACTTTCATCCCAGTCTGTATCATAAATCCATAGTCTGGTTCTCCCAACAATCGATGATGGGTTCATTACAAAAAAATAACAAGTATTTAAAGACCACAGGGTAAAACATCCCTGTGGGAATTATCAAACACAGTTTTACAAAAAAAAATCTGGGAATAATCTCCCAAGTCTCTATTCCTGACTAAAGCTAACAACCTATATCTCAAAAGTATCTCCTAAAGTGCCACAGCATATCCAATTGGTCATTGAAATTCGTATGCACCTGAAAGTGGACAAGAATAGATAGGTTTAGATGACATTTTATTTGTAAAACTAACAAAAATCTAAATTTTAAGACTAGATACAGAATCTCACGATTCTGTAGCTGGTCTATTTGATAACAGAATCATTTTAAATCCATCAAAGACTAACAGAAATGTATTCAACCTACTAAAACAAATCTTTAATTGCTAATTTTAAACAAAGTGAATCATTTAAACCAAAACTTCAATGCTAATTGAGATCAAACAAAATCATGTTTGAATCTATTTCAATCGAAACAGACCCAAATGAATATCAAGCAAACCTCGAGTAAGAATTTAATATAGACATAATACGTCAATCCAACACTCAATAGAATTAAAATCCAAACTAACCGAGCCATATCGAATCTGTGCTTTGATACTAATCCAAATCATACAAATAATTATGCTAATTCAAGGCACGCGGCATTGTTTACAAATCAAAACAAACAGAGATGAATCGAACCAACTTAGAGCTGACACAATCGTTATATAAATGCAAAATCGTATCAATCAAAATGTATCTGTGTCCAAGTTTAGCAAACAAATATTCTGTACATGATTCATAACGATATCATTTTTGGTAAAACGAAAATAACAGAGTTGTTTTGAATCTATTTGAACAGAACTAAATGAAAACAAACCCAATCGACTACCCTAATTCAAACGTACAAGATTGTTTCAAAAGAAAATCAAATAGAATCGAAAACAAATCAATCATTTATACTAATCTGAGAACAATGAAATCGCATTATCCAAATCATGGCTATATTTGATTTTAGGAAAACGAATCGATGCAACCAAAAATAGTTTATGCTAATTCCAAACGAAATCTTTCATGCTAACTCAAATAGAAAAACGAAATCATTTCTAGTAATTGGAAGTGAACAGAATTGTTTTTAATCTATTCAAGAAAAAAGAACTAATCGGTTATGCTAGTTGAAACCAAATCATACAAAATCGATGTGGAAAAAACCATACCTGGGCTGTAAGAAAAACAACTCGGTCATGATAATTTTGAATTGACAAAGGTCGTTGCTGCTTCGACATTTCTGAAGACAATTGAACCGGTGGTTTTTTGTTTCTTCTCATTGGCTTGTAGCCTGTCGTTCTCCTTTGACAGCACTGTAACTCATTCCTCTAATGATTTGATCTTAGATTGCAACAAGGGAACATCGGTGTAATAGCGTTCAAGCCAAGAATTACATTGAATACATGACGGTTGATCGGGCTTTGGCATCACAGGCGAGGGTTCTTTCAATTCACCAGGGGTTTGGTTGTGAAGCTTAATTCCCGAGAATTTAGGATCGTCTTTGAGGCATGGAGGTAAGTTAGAAACATAGTCGTAGGGTTCCTTAGAGCAGAGGCCCTAAGAATAGGGGTATTCCTCAATCAAGAATCGTTCAATTTCAGAGTCCGAGTCCTCGCTTAGCACTATAGGCTTTTGGTCAGTGCTCTGCTTGGGCTTGTTCCGGGCATATCTTGATATTGTAATGACCCTGCTTAAATAGATGTATAGGATTATTAATTATAATTAATTTAATAATCTAACTGTCCTAAAAGATTAGCTAAACAATAATTATTTCTTAAATAACATTAACTAATTAATTATTAATAATTAGTTATTCATGATTGTCAAGGATTAATTAATTATTAATTGACTCATTAATTAATTAAGTAAAGGATTAAAGGGGGGTTAATAAATTATTTTGTTAAATTAAAAGTTACGTACACGGAAAGGGATAAGATAGTAATTCAAAGGGGTAAGACATTAAATATAGGATAAAATAATAAATAAAGGGGATAAGGGCCATTAACGGCGAAAGGATAAGATAAGGTAATAAATGGGTTAGGTAGGGAAGTAAATGAGGGTGAAGTCGGTGAAGGAGGAATATGGAGGGGAAGGAGGTTTACGGGAGCGACATTCTACGGGAGATGGGGGATTGATTTTTTTTGGGGGCTCTCTTGGATTGGTAGGGAGGAGAGTGGATTTTTGTAGTCAGAAAGGTTCAGTACAGGCACCGGGTTGCTGGAGGTTTTGGGCACGGGGGCCAG
>JASDQU010100881.1:57460-69466 GCA_032191745.1 Picea mariana
CAGGGAGAGAGTGAGTGGGAGATAGAGAAATAGTGACAAGAGAATGATGAATTGAGTGAAAGGTACATATCACCATTTGTAGGTGTGGATGTAGTGAAATCATGATACAACTTTTGGGAGGGGGGTTTAGTGGGTGAGAGAGAGAGGGAGAGTGGGGGATTAGGGAAAGTGTTAGAGGAGGACCTATTTACCCTTGGGCCTTTACCTTTGCTCGACTGTTATCCCCCTTTATTCATAGGAACCTACCTCCACTTTGTCTCTAGACCCAACTAACCCTAGGCCCCCAACTATACCTAACCCTTAACCCCCTCCACACTCAATCCCTAAGCTTCTTATGGCCATACCTCTTCCTAAGTTCCCTACGACCCCTACACCTTTAACCTAGTGCTCTAACCACTACCATAGTCCTTAAAGAACTTTCAATTATAAGCCCCCAGGTCCCAGTTGTTCACCATGGGACCTACATAATCTTAACTAGGACAAATCTTGAGAGACCCACCATGACCACAACCTCAATATTGGATGTAGTTATATGTGTTATATGAAGAATATCAATAAGATGAAGACGTTGATCTATATGTAGATGACAACATTCTCGATGTTCATATTGACGATGAAATGATCAAAAATGAAATTGATGATGTTGTTTCTATGGCCAATCATTTCAACGTTGCTCCTAAGACAAATGATACAAATGTGGATTTGCACAAAGAATAAGTTCAATGATATTCAAGAATTATTGAAATGTAGGTCAAGGTATGTGATTATAAATTTTCCATGATTAATTCTCTTTACAATATTTTCTTATATGGGTTAAATATGTGTTGTTAAGTTTTATGCCATTTTCTATGTATTATTGGTTGGTTAGAAATCATTGACCTTGATTTCTCTCATAAAAAACCAACATATAACCTCCTAATCCATATTGAGCATGTCGTGATTGATTTTAACTACCAATCAATATTGAAAATATGCCACAAAATTTTAACGCTCCACCGAGTAATCTTAGTAACTTTCTGACCCTTTGCCCTCATATTCCACCATAGGAACCATGTGCATGATCTAAAACTACACCCCAGAAGTATGTACACTCTTCCACGCAGGGGAGTGTAGAGGGGGGGTACCCCCTCTGCGGGGTCCGGGGGGGCTATTCCCCCCGGCTATGGGGTCTGGGGGCAAGCGGGCCCCCGAAGGAAAAATTGCCTTGTAAATGTATATTGTAATTTCATTGTAAATCTGGACCGTTCATTACAAGGTCGCAGATCTAACGATAGAGATTATGTTAGGGTTTTTTGCCCTAGAAGGAAACCCTCCTTTATGAGGGAAATGTATTGTGGCTATGGTTGATGGCGAATATTGTATTGTGAGATAGGAGACTGTGAGAGAAAGAAGAGGAAGTTACAGCGGGTTTGTTGTAGGTTGTATCCCTTCATATGCTGGATAATAATAAACGAAGGACCTGGAAATTTCTCTGGTGGACGTAGCCCACACTGGGTGAACCACGTAAATCTGTGTCTCTATTGTATTATGTATCTTCTGTGTTTTGTTTCCACATTTGTTTTATTTTATTGCTCCATGGTCCTGTTTTTCTGACACTAAATTGCACCAGACATACTTACCTGGCATCAAGCCATCTCAGACTCCTTCTTTGCCAAAACACTACTGAACAACTCTTCTTAAAAAACCCCTTTACAAAGTCCCATGCGCCCTGCTCCATTACTGCACACATGTACATGCTAGCTACTCCAATACAGCCCACATGTACCTACAAAAGCACGGAAAAAGAAAAGTTGTTGATGGAACACACAACTTTGGGCAAGTTAACTAAACCTTTCATCCATGCATGGCCGGTCATTTGACCAAATACCTAGCTCCTTCTAGCCTATAAAATAAGGGGTAGGGGTCCCATTTGAAAGGAGGAAAATCATAGTAAAGAGACTATACCCAATTGAGCATTCCCCTTGTCCCAACCTTTAGCCATCCTTGTGAAAAGAGAAGTATAGAGCAAAGCAGTTGGAGGACAATTGAAGAGGAGCCCAGGACCGGGTTCATGGAGCAGTGGTCGGCTTCATCATTGTAGGCTGCTTTAGTGAAGTTAATAATAAAGAAGTACTTTTCCCCTAGCAGGAACTCCCAGTATCAATCTTCAACAACGTTCCAAACAAGTGATCCCAAGGACCAAAAATCGGGAGGTGCCATCTGCAAAATAACAATTGTCTCACTGAGGCAAGCATACCCATGCTCGGGATGAAATAAAATCATGGCTATCAATCAAATACACTGTATATCCATGTCATATAACTATATAAAGTGTAGCCGCGAGCAATACGTAGTGGATCTACATCTCAAAATCAAAAATATGTGCATGTATAGTATCCATCTTCTAGAAGCTGATAGGGCCTGATGGCTAGAGATGAGGTCTTCAGAGCTCGAGCAACAACATCAAAATATTCAAAACTTGGGTAGGAGTGTAATATGAGTGTACGACTTCACTACCCAGAGGTCTTCAATGGCTCGTCAGTCATGGACTAGAGAATCTTGATGATCAGACTAAAGGCTTCATTGATTTCAAACAAAGACTTGATTGGACTTTCGAGATGGCCGAGCATGAGGGAAAGAGACAAACTGCAGAGGGGTCTACTCAGGCTTGGTAAAAAACTTCCCTTGGAAAATAGCACAACAAATTATGAGACTCAAACAACATGGTATTAACACAAGTTCACAAGGCAGGAGGCAATGCAAACTCTCCATATGTTTGGAAGGATAACCAAACGGTGGAGGACACAACTCAATGTAGCGGGAACAACTTCCTAAGGTCATATTAAATCCCAAGGCTTGATGAACAAATGGAAGGATCTGCTTTATCCAAGGGGGACTCATTGTGCTGCCNNTGTCTTTTTCAATAACTTTGGAAAAAGAATAAAAGAATGTTACATTACAAAGGAGGGATGAGTGTCACAAACATATGAGTTCGAGGTGCAAGGACAAGACTGATGTTCAATGTAAGGGCACTCGGGAAAAATCCCTCCTGGGGCCAAAGGTGTCAAGACGCAGAGGCGAAGTGCTACAGGGCTTGCGTATAAGGCATGCTTCAGATGGTTCAATTGAGAGCAACATGGAGCCAGCATTAGACCAAAGATGCAGGTATGCAAATGTGATTAATAAGACACACAATGGTAACGTCCTTCGATGTAAGTTTTACGAGCCCAGAGAAGGTAAGCTCGGTGATTTTTCATATTTAGAGAGTCTGAAAAAACGTAAAAGGAGACTCCAATGGGGTACCTTTTTTGGAGGTAGTCTAATCGGTTCGAAAAAGGGGTAAACTNAAAGACAAGATCACTTGGCCATTTTTTCATTTTTAAGGAGTCTGAAAAAAGATTAACTATGGTCTCCGTCAGGAATGTTCTTCTGAACCATTTTTACGAGTGTGAAAGAATAAGGTCACTCGACGATCTTTTCAATTTTAGGGAGTCTGAAAAAATCTTAACTATGGTCTCCGTGGGGGTTCCTTTTTCATAAATTTAGTCCCTCAGGCCCGAAAAAGGGTTAAAATTATACATGAGGGTACTCTTCTAGAGAACCAAGGCTCCTAGAGTATACCTTTGTTCGTACAGTTGACCATCCGGACCAAAAAAGGGGTAAACTACCGTCGGAGAGATGTGCCTTCAAAGTTCAGTTTAACAAGCATGAAAGACAACAAGATCACTCGGCAATCTTTTCATTTTTAGAGGGTCTGAAAAGGGCTTAAAAGAAAACTCGTTGGGGGCTACGACTCAAGTATGAAACTGGTTCAGGTAGAGCCCGTTGTTAGGCTCAGACCAAGAGTATCTTTGATAGTCAACTTGGAAAGTCTCCCAAAAGGGAAGGAAACACAAACAACAGTGTAAGTCCTCCCACGGAATAGAAACCATAGTCATGGCTTCAAGGATAGCCTCATCTGAAGGTAATTCAAAATCCGAGAAATCACGCAAACAAGGGTCGACAGTCCCAAAGGGTGAAGTAAACTGACCATACTCCATATGACGATGGAGGCTCTGGCTAGGACTGGCAGAGTCTATCAGTGAAGAATCACAAGCACGAGGCTTGAGGATCTACAAACAAAGAGATCAGACTCAGAAGGATACTCAAGCTCACTTGGACCAAGAGGAGGAAGTGAGGGCTCCCATGCCCCCATTGGATAAACCAATGGATCAATTGTTGATTCCAAGTCTCAAGAAGGAAAAAATGATTGCACAGGTTGATGCCCAGAAGCAATTGAACATCGAGGATAAGACGCCACATAATTAACCCGTGGCAAGGTAGAGTCTACCCGAACACTAGGAACATATAAAGGGGTAGTCTGAACTAACGTCGAATTAGGATGGTGATTATCAGATGTCAGCTGGTCAATAGTGACAATGCTTCCATTATGAGGGAAATGCATCACCCGGAAGAGTGTAGACACCACAGCGTTCATAGCATATACATAATCACGCCGAAGAAGCATATTGAAATCTAACGGGCCTTGCACCACTATAACATTGACAAGGACAATCTTCCCACCTAACAAGATAGGAAATTGAGGAAGAACCCCCAAATATTCACTAGGACATCTGTCAAAATCCAACAGTTCATGTGAAGAAGACACAAGCTCGGGAGATCCCAAGACTTTCCAAACCGAGGAAGATAAAATACTTGCAGAGGATACTTCATCCACGATACATCGATAATTTTTTGTTGAATTAACTTCAACCCTTATTTGAAAAGGTTCAGAAGAAGGGAGACGAGGCTCAACAAGATCATTCCAATCAAAGGAAACTATCCTAGGACTTGGAAGGGGTGTACTCGGAACGAGCAGAATTCCCCCTCGTCCTGAAAGTACTGAACCAAAAATGCTAAAAACATAATTGGTAGACACATCACTCCTCAAGAGAAGAGTGGGATCAGCCAAATACTGCATCGGCCTGACCACTTTCGCAACCAATGTTTGAATTGGCTGGGAGACTACAAGGTCTAAAGGCACCTCACCCCCCAAAAGAGGAGTGGGATCAGCTGATGACTGCATCGGCATGACCACATTCACAACCAATGGCTAAATTGGCTACGAGACTACTAGGTCTAAAGGCACCTCACCCCCCAAAAGAGGAGTGGGATTAGATGACGACTGCATCGGCATGACCACTTTCACAACCAATGGTTGAATTGGCTGAGAGACTACATGATCTAAAGGCACCTCACCCCCCAAAAGAGGAGTGGGATTAGCCGATGAATGCATCGACATGACCACTTTCTCAACCAATGGTTAAATAGTATGAGAGACTACATGGTCTAAAGGAACCTCACCCCTCAAAAGAGGAGTGGGATCAGTCGATGACTGCATCAGCGTGACCACTTTCTTAACCAATGGTTGAATAGACTACAAGGAAACCTCAGAAGACTCAGAATCAGAAGAGCTTGCAGACAGGGACCACAATCTTTGTACCTCTGGAATGCCAGGGCATAAATGAGTAACGTGTTCTCCCTTGCAAAGCTTACATGGGAACTTAGGTTTACATCCTATCCATCTAGGTTTCTCAACAGAATTAATGCCCCTAGCATGACTAGCAGTGGTTGGTTTCACATCTCCAACATGACTTGCAGAGGCTGGTGATGGGTCAATAACTTGACTTGCAGAGACCTATTACCAGTATGACTAGCAGTGATTGGACTCTTTCCCCAAGCATGACTTGCAGAGGGTGGGTGATTGCCCCCAACATAACTTGCAGAGGCTGGGTGTTGGTCTTCAACATGACTTGCAGAGGTTGAGGACCTATCTCCAACATGACTCGTAGAGGTTGGTGATTTATTCTTCCTATTCTTCCTCTTTCTATTTCTTTTAGACTTTCGGTTACTAGTAATTGTACTTTCACTAGAGGCAAGAAAAGGAGGAGGAGAAGACTTTGTTGATGACGAAACATCAACAGGGTGCCCATGACATAAACTTGTTAACTGCGAAGCATTAAGAGCATTTGGGGCATTTGGAATGGTACCCAACCAAACTGGTAGTCCCACATTCAACCCAGGAATGTACAAAGTGGCCATCAAAGGGACACCAACGTTTCTGAAGAAGGGAAAAGTAAAAGAATCCCCTTGTGAATGGTGCTCCTTGGTTGGTATCATCGAGAACTTTAGCCATGAATATCTTATGCACAGGTTCTCCCTTTGCGAGATCGTTCAAGTCCGTAAAAGTCTCACACACTGACTCTGAAGAACCAATGTTATCAAAACAACGCCTATTCGGAGGTGGCTCCACATTTCTAAGTGGAAGACTGAAAAGTCCTCTCGACCGGTAGAGTGGGTGGTCTACCACCCTAGGTCAGAGACCCAAATCCACAACTGACTAACTCACTATGGAAAACTAGGGAGCACAGAGCACACACTAAAAGTTCCTAAAGGAAAATCAAGAAAACGACTAACTAATTGGAAGAACAGTTACACCAACCACCACTAGAGAAACTTATCGGTGCAAGTGCAACTCGAATACGAAAGCACCCTCCGGGTATACTCTGCAAATCGTGGCCCGATGTCTGCCCTAGGTATTGCGATATACCCCCATGGTCACCTGTGTAAGTCCCTAAAATAAAGGCAACTAGGTTGCTAGCTTGTGAACAATCACCAGGCGGGTACAATCAACAGTCGGGTGGACCGCAATGAGCAGGGTATCAAGCCCAAAACCTATCAAGGGTATCAAAAGAAAGTGTTCTGGGAGACGACTGAGGACCTCGAACGAATTCAAGACCCACGAAGCTCCATGTAAAATGCAATCAATGGAATCCCAAGACAAGTCCTTTATATGCGTTCCCCACTACGCTTGGTCCGTCTTTGGAGGGGTTATCTCCACTACCTTTCCGCATGCGACCTCGTGTTTAGCCCCTGTGTTAGAGGGGGGTCCCGAATAATTTCCACGTTACTGGACTTCTACACTCCTTAGCACAAACTCATATGTTTGTTTTATAGCCTTGAAGAGTTTCCTCTCCAACCTAAATCAAGGCTCTAGCCTAATCTAGTTGATGGACCCTACAAACATAAAGTCTAGTAAATTTTAATAGTGTTCTTTTTACTGGCTTGATTTACTCAAAAGGGTACGGTAGTGCAACTGATGTTGTTAAGACTCTTGCAAAAAATTAAACTTGTAAGAAACACTAGAAAAGAAGGATTATCTTTCTTATTTTCTTTTGAAATGCTTTTAAGATGAGAAGAAAACCCAACACTATGCTAATTTCTTTTTCTTTTTCAAATAACAATGCAAAGCAAATGCCAAGAAAGAAAGAGATCTAACAAGCTAAGTTTTTTATATTTTCTTCCAATCAAAGCAGAAATAACAAAAGATTCTAAAAGAAACTCATGAATGCACGATTCATGGCCCCCCCCCGGCCATGAGGGGGAATTTTTTTTTTAAATGCAACTCATTTTTCTTAAAATTTCAAGCTAAAAATAAGTTTAAAAAGCTAGGAACCACAAGAAATCTTTCAATGAAAAAGCAAGTTATGCTAGAATCCAACCTAGGATAAAACTGCTATGATGGAGACCAAGAGTAAATCAAGGAAATCCCTGAGAGGTATAACTCTTGATAAGGAAGAGGATGACTGCCTCTCCTTAAACAAAAATTTTCTCAACAGGCACACTGCTGACAGTTCAACAACTAGTGTGTGCACGCGAGCTGTAAAAGGTCAGGGCGCGTGTACACGCATGCAGACCTTATGCAGGCCACGTGTACCTCTACACCTCTTCAAAAAATGAAAAGATAAGCAATCAAACACTGGCAGAGACTACTAGTATTGAGAACCAGAATCTCTTGGAGACTCAGAAACTTACTTTGTCAGAAAAGAAAAACAATCCAAGGAAAATTTCATAGAACAAAACCAATCTGAAGTGGTACTTAAGCTAAAAACTGCAAACAACAAAGACTAGAATGAGTTCCAGAAAACCCCTGAGAAGGACTACTTCTAACAGGGGAGAGGATGACTGCCTCTCTAGAAGAAATTTTATGAAATCATACACGCGACTGACACTTCATCAGCTAGCGTGTACACGTGGACTGTGTGAAGGTAGGGTGCAGGTATACGCATGTAGACCTTATACAGGTCGCGTGTACCTCTGTGGGTCCCGTAAAAAAAATGCATTCAAGCAAATAAACAGAGATAACTGGTATGGAAGACCAGAATCTCTGTTAGCTCAGACTTTTGCAGAAACTTTAAAAACACGGAATGAAACCAGTTTTTAAAAATACCCAAGAAAAAATATTCCCAGAAACCCTAGAGTTCCCTAGTATAGTCACCAATTTCATGCATGATAAAACCCTAAGTGCTAGTTTGTAGAGGGATTTCCCACTCACAATAAGTACTTCTTTATTATTAACTTCACTAAAGCAACTTACAATGATGAAGCCGACCACTACTCCACGAACCTGGTCCTGGGCTTCTCTTCAACTGTCCTCCAACTGTTTTTCTCTATACTTCTCTTTGCATAAGGATGGCTAAAGTTTGGGACAAGGGGAATGCTCAATTGGGTATAGTCTCTTTGCTATGATTTTCCTCCTTTTAAATGGGACCCCTACCCCTTCTTTTATAGGCTAGAAGGAGCTAGGTATTTGGTCGAATGATCGGCCATGAATGGCTGAAAGGTTTAGTTAACTTGCCCAAAGTTGTGTGTTCCGTCAACAACTTTCCTTTTTTCGTGCTTTTGTAGGTACACGCGGGTTGTATTAGAGCAGCTAGCGTGTACACGCGTGCAGTAATGGAGCAGGGCGCGTGGGACTTTATAAAGGGGGTTTTTAAGAAGAGTTGTTCAGTAGTGTTTTGGCAAAGAAGGAGTCTGAGATGGCTTGATGCCAGGTAAGTATGTCTGGTGCAATTTAGGGTTATAAAAAGGAGCTAGGGGGTTTAGGGGTTAAGGGGATTATATATAGCTATATAATACATATTCTATACAAATATAATATAAAATATATTACAAACAAATAAAAAATAAAAAATAAACAAACATAAAGAAACACGATAGCACCAAACCCAAACTAAATAAACCCACTCCCAAACCGGTTGAGCACTGCATTGTTCAACTCCACCTACTAGTAAGGAGAGTGTGTAGAGGAGAAATCCACTAAAATTTTCATTGGATCAACCCCACCTACTAGTATGAAGATTGTGCATAGGAGAAACTTGTTGACATTTGCATTGGATTGACACTTGTCAGTGAGGAGAGTGTGCAGAGGAGAAGACTAGTACAAGGAGAGACTGAACCCACCTATTAACTCGACCCCGCAATGTCTTTGATATGTAGAATCTTTGCTGATGTATATAGAGAATGTAGATCATGTAGCTATTTGCTCAATATTAAATGGTTTACAATGGCTCTATTTGAGTTCCATTCACTTCAAGTTTTCCCTGTCATTCACTCGTTAGTTTAGGTTCGATACCCTATATACTACATCACTTTGTTGTATTTTTGTACACACAACAAAGAACAAACATGGTTTGAAATGAAAATTCAATAGACATGATCAGACCATTCATATAGATCAAATATCGATGGTCTCAACTTATTTCAACCGATGAAAATGCACGTTGGATAACAAGGGGTCAGAGGCCTAAATTCTAAACCATTTTATTAATAGGTGATAATGTGTCATAACCTTATTCATTTCGGTACATAGGGGTGGTATTATGAAACCAAAGCTCACCCCCGAAATGCATGAATGGATGACAAGTGTCGTGGTGATGTAATCCAAATCAAAAAGGCATTGTGTCAATGTAATACACATGATTTTTACAAAAAGTTTAAAACCATTACCCCTCAAGCAAATGAGGTAAACACACATGGTAAACATTGTTACAAGTACAATAGACTCTAGTAAAAGCATTCAAATTATCCTTCAACAAATAAGTTCAGATAGTGTTCTCATTTCCTTATTTCAAATATGTTCTTATTGTTTAAAATAAGGATACATGGAGAAAGGTAGTTAGTCTGGTTAGCCATCAACCTTTGATGAAAAAGTCCTAATTGACCATGATTGTGGAATTTTTGAAACCGTTCTATCACGGTTTAATTCTTATGAGTTAAGAAAGTTAGCATGCCATTTAACATGTGATATATTTATTTACATATATGGGCGTCGAACTTGGGTAAATTCATAATTCCCCAAACCTACATCTTTTTTTCAGTATTTTTCCCCTAAAAATAATCAAATGGCGACTCAATTGAACCCTAGCCAAATCTAACCATCCAAGAAAATGGTTGTATATGATGACCACTTGGAGTACAGGGAAGGGGATGTTTTCAACCCTGCCATGTCTTTCCACTACCTTCACCAATTAATTTAGAGAGCTCGGGATGACGCTAAAAATGGTAGAGACTACTTGCACTTATGGGAATTGAACCTGGCCAGATCAATTGTTACACAAACTTATCACTTTCCAGAATTAGTCAATTTATGTGCTATCAATTACCTGGAGGATAGGAAACAAATAATTTATGTAGATGATTCTAGGATAGTCTTTCAAAGAAGCATATAATTTACATAGATTATTTTGATTAGATACAAGACTATTTTACCCCTAGAGTTCTAGTCTCTTAGACCTAACCCATTAAGATAAGATAGACCAATTATAATATGGGCATACTTCTTGACCCCATAAGCCCTAGTTCGAATAAGTCACTTGTACTCTCACAACAACTAACTATAAAACTCCATTTAAATCTTTTATTGTGTTTGAGAAAGAAATCTAACGAAAAATTGTAGAAAAATCATAATTTGATTTCTTTCCTAGTCTAGTGCAAAATTCATTGTTTATTTCATTTCCTAAACTAGTTTAACAAGGGTTTGTGCTTAATTTATTATCTCTAAACTCTAAAGAGGAAAATCAACCCTATAATATTCTACTTCAAGGAATTATTTATCTTTTTTTTCGGGTTGATTTCAAGTCTTTCTCAAATATTGCATAACAAAAATAAAATTCAGATTTGAGGAAACCCTAGAGCTAGGTTTTATGCTTTAAATCTCGTTTGTATGTAGACCTAACTTCTATTTCATTAACTAGAATATTGTTACAAGTTTATCTTACATTTCTAGTGGTGAATTTCATCTCCAAGTTGCTTCTAATTACCTGTCATTCATTTGGAGATTGTTTGGGTGAATTCTAAGTGATGACATTGGATGATGACATGAGGGGGGATTCACTCTTTTCTTTCAAGTTCTCATTTATTTCATTGATATATCTATTGTGAGTTTGGCTCTCACATCTTTGGGTCATTGTTTTGTTGCATATCTCAAACCCTGGCTAAAACATCCAAGACATCTTGCATATAAGTGAAAAATATTTATCTTAGATGTTTTATTCTTCACGCTAAATATGGAATTTTGAATGTATTCATCATAAATACAAATTTAGAAGTGTGGGGGAGCCTTAAGCTAGTCCCTAGTTGAGCATATGATTGATTGGAACCTAAAGCACACATTGCACCATCTACATGTCAAACCAGTTTTGTAGCTCAAATTTCACTAGCTTTCACCATATTTTTGTCAACTACATCAATTGAGGTCCCAACAATATAACCATTTGTTGGATCATTTTAAGACCCAAGGTTCACATACGTGCCCAACAAAGCCTAATGTAGTCTAGTATGTCATCATTTCATCCTTTTAGAGGAAGGGAGTCTCACTTGGCTCATGTTTAATGTTGGCTTTAAAGATAGTGCATGGTAGTGGAAATGACAATGACGTTGAGTTCCTTAATGTGTTCATCATTAATAATTTAGATCAAATATAAAAGAAAATCAAGTCATCATAACATATAACAAGAATAATCGCATCATCAAAGAAGCATATAACCACAAAACCATGGGAAAAACCTCCAATCATCTATATTGTATTATAATAAAATAAAGATTACATCATCAAATGATACAAAGCATGGTTCATTACCACTACTTACAAGAAAGAAAAACTCGTGAGGACATCATCTCTTCACCAATGAAGACTCAAACCCTTTT
>JASDQU010100881.1:85637-118908 GCA_032191745.1 Picea mariana
CTCTAACATTATATATAATAATTTTAAATTTTTTTATAAACTAAATAAATGATAACGATTAAAACTTTGATTGGTGAATGCCTTAGTAATGAAAAACGTCATCCAAAATATAGTTTAAAAATAATAAAGAAGCATATGGAATTATAGTAGAACGGGAGGGAGAAAGAGATACCCACATATCACATGGGAATGCATGAAGCATGTGCTCTCTCAAATATATTACATATTTTGGAATGACGCCCAATTCTCGTAAAGAAACCAAATGTCATAATTTTTAAAATTTTATTTTTTTCTTTAATCGTAACAATTATAGATGTTTCACGCTCTTTATATACGATCCACAAATAAGAAATATAATTTACTTTACAAAAGTCACTAAGCTGTTGACTTTTCAAAGATTTAAATAATTGGTGATTTATTTATTTATAGAAATGATCGAGGCTCCATAATCCTACGCTACTCCGATTTATTATTATCCATCCAAATAGTTTTATGTAATAAAAAATATACGGAATAAAAAAGAGAGTATGGGTGGCTACAATCGACTTGGTTAGGAAAGGTATCAATTTGTTTGTTTGTGAGCGAGGGGTTGCATGGCGGTATATCGAGATGAGACAGGGGGTGAGTTAAAAAGACGTGGGGGGTGTGTCCACTGTCTGTGCTCATTCCCCTTCCACCCGTTGGCGGGGCGGGGCGGTGTGGCGTGGGTGTGAAAATGGACGGAGGAGCGAATAGGTGCACTCGCTTTTGGTACCCCGTTTCGTGCAGCATCATGATGATGACCCTATTTTGTCGGTCTTCTGTCGGCATGTTGTCGGCCACTTGAAGAATATCTGGTTAAACATAAGAACAAGGATATGATCATGTATTGCTCCCATGCACGTGGAGCACCACGCAGCCATATGATCTGTTAATGTGACCCTCATCATTAGCGGTTAACGAGAATCAAGTCGCAGATTAGGGGTATTATTTATAATTGATTAATCATAATGCATGGGATGGGGATGTATGTATGTATCTATGGAGATGGAGATGGGTTACCTAGAGCCTAGAGGCTACTGACTTACATACTGCACTTTCACACTGCTGCCTGTCGCTGTCCACATCCACGTCGACGTCGCCGTCCATGTCCGGGAGAAAGCATGCATTCATGAAAGAGAGCAGCCATCACCTTCTCTCGTTAACTTAATCATTCATGCCGATGTTTCATGTTTCCCGCTTCCCAATAATTCTCGTGAGCATTTACTCCAACGTAAAACAATAAGAAAAGGAGAACGGGGAGAAATTATCGAACAGTGCAGGGTTCGAACTCGAAGCGGGTGAGCGGGGGGGGACGGACGGGCCGGCAATGGTCTTCATCAATCCTGACACGTTGGGCATATGAGTTACCCTGCGTCGTGTCTGCAGTTACAGACTTGTCTCCAAGGACGCGGTAATCGAGTGCGAGCGATCCTTTTTTTCTCATTAAAAAAATGCACGCTTACCTTTGCTTCATATCCCTCCATGGGCATCTCCTGCTTTATATCTTCATCGCTTTTATCTTCATACGCTCGCTCCTCTTCTCCGCTTCAATCCGTTGTGCTTTTCCGTGACTTGCTCTTCTCTCGCCTCTGTCATATAGATAGCATGGGCTGCTCTTGGCGTATTCTTGGGTACCTGTCTAGACTGTAGAGAGGTTAATTTAATTTCATTTGATTTGATTTGATTTCATTGCGAGTAAGCTGAGCTTGAGCTGAGTTGAGAGTATTAGGTATAGTTATTCCAATCCGTTCCAATGCAAAGGAAGAGGCCCCTAGAGATGGAGATGATGATGAAATCCAGAAGCTACCAGTATTCCCAGAGTTCCATGGCCGTTCCGCCTTCGATTTCGTTACATCGCCTTCCTTTAGGTGAATGGATTAACCCTCAGTTTGTAATGGATCCTTCTGTTTCTCAGTTGCCCTCTGGGATTCCTTTCATCTATGACCATGGGATAGTTTCTCTCAATAACCAGCCGGAGTCTGTAAACTCGCCCCTCCAATGTTTACCTTGCCACCACCCTGCTGTATCCATGATTCCAAGGACCTATTCAGCGGCTGTAGATGAAGAACTTAAAGATCATGAAGAAGAAGAAGAAGAAGAACCCTTTCTAAGCTTGCGGCCACCTGGTCAGACAGAAGCAGCCATCAAGAATAATTCCACCAGCAGCAGCAGTCATCCCTCCTCCTACATAACAGATCAGGACGATTCCGATGACAATGTGACAGTAGCTCTACGAATTGGACTTCCAAACTCGGAGCTTCGAGAGTGCAGAAGCGAGGGTGCTGGAGAATATAATGATGCGGTTTCTATGAGTCCTGACGATGGGTGTTTTCAAACGGGAGAAAAATTGGCAGAGGGTCAGTACTGGATCCCTACGCCTGCACAGATTCTCGTCGGTCCTACGCAGTTTTCTTGCGCCGTCTGCGGCAAGACCTTCAACCGCTATAATAATATGCAGGTATTTTAACTTACATCCATATTGCTTTGCTAGTTTCTTTAAATCCTTTTGTTTGCTTTTGTCTGAGAGTGATCCGTTTTGATTCATGGAAATGCTGGTGGGTTTGTAAATTTGGAGTGCAGATGCATATGTGGGGACATGGATCTCAATATAGGAAAGGCCCAGATTCGCTGCGAGGAACTAAGCCGTCGGCTATTCTGAGGCTCCCTTGCTATTGCTGTGCACCAGGTTGCAGAAATAACATACACCACCCGCGTTCGAAACCCCTGAAGGACTTCCGAACGCTTCAGACTCACTACAAGCGCAAGCACGGCATGAAACCCTTCGCGTGCCGCAAATGCAGCAAGGCGTTTGCAGTTCGCGGAGACTGGCGCACCCACGAGAAAAACTGCGGGAAGCTCTGGTTCTGCACATGTGGCTCCGATTTCAAGCACAAGCGCTCTCTGAAAGACCATATTCGTGCCTTTGGAAATGGTCACGCACCTCACGGGGTCGAGACCTGTGAAGACGACGACGATACACCTTCAGAAGAGGTGGACGATGACTATTCGGGTGGTTCTCACTAACTAACCTGCACAAATATTGCAGGAATATTTCAAGTTCAACGTCCAAGGCTTTTGCATTAAAACGGAGAGGAACAAAGCAGTAAGAGTGTGTATGTAAAATTACTGCTGCTCTCCTCATTTCCTCATCTGTAAGAGAGATGGAAAGCCATACAAACCTAGACTACATTACACTGTAACATTCCAAACATTTCATTTCTTCTGTAACTGCATTAATGGTCAGTAACTCTGTGTTTTATATTCTATTTTTGATTTGAATTCAAAGAAGTAGGCAAAGAGACATGCCGTGGCTTTTTGGCAATTCAAAACTGTTCCTTTTGGCCTATGTGGTGTACCTGTATTTCCTTTTTCATACTGTACCTGTAAATATATATTTTGCAGATTTTGTTATCGTGATTCTGGTTTGGAACATGAGCCCTCTGCTCATTTATTAATTAAATACCAAAACAAAAGTGAGGCGGATATGGTACAGTTTGACCATCATAAATAATGCAGTAAAATGAATGAATGGGTATCGATGTAATGAGAGTTCAGCGGGTGGCCAGGGATGGCTCCTTCCGTGGCGCTGCCATCTCTTCCGCTGAACAGAACAGAACAAATGGAAACCATAGTTTGGCAGGGAGACTGATCCAACAATGAAATTTTGAAAAGCCTGCACAGCTCGTTGCGTGGCGCTGCCATCTCTCCTCTTTGACGACGTAGATGAAACCACAGTTTGGCAGGAAGACCGATCGAACAATGAAATTTTGAAAAGCCTGCACAGCTACAGTCCCATACCAACCGCATTTTCTAAAGCAATCATTTTGATTATCATGGTTGTGCGACGTGATTCACTTCGGCTTTGAATTTGGACTATTTAAGTGTGAAACGAGTCCAATTTTAAGTCATTAAACAGTTGTTGCTTTTCAAAAGTAGGATAAGATTTAAGGTCATTTATTTCTTGTTTTTCTGGTTCTAATATTATTATCAAATAGAATTTTGATGTTCTGTATTTTATTCTTTACTTGGTAATTTTTCTAATTACTTTGGGTTAAAAATGTGATTAGAAATTTAGAAAATTGTAGATTTTAATTGTGAATATTAAAAAATTAAAAATATTAATTTTTTTTTTTACATAAACTGATTTTTAACCAATTAAAAATAAATTGTAATTATAGTTTTTACTCAATTATAATTCAATTTTAATCAAATTTTAATATAAACTATATTTTAATAAAACCTATATCATAAAGTGGTATAGATTTATATAGTTAAGTATAATATATAAGCTTGAGAAGAGTCTGACAACCACAATGTATGTTTTCCAGAAAGCTCAAGCTCATACTTTTATCACAAAGATTATCCCCAGTTATATATATATATTTTCAAGAATTATCCAATTTTAATTCTATATATAAAAAACTGTATACTATAAAAAACTGTATACTATCTTCGGTTATAATTTAACTTCTTATCTCTAACTTCGTAAAACAAAATTATCACAATTAATAGTATTTTGATATTATTCATATTTTAGAAAATATATATAATACATTAATTTTTTCAAAAAAAAATTCGAAAGTAAGGCATTTGTTTTATGTTTAAAGTTCACAAATATACGATAGAAATTTCAATACTAACCATATATTTTCAAGAATTATCCAATTTTAATTCTATATATAAAAAACTGTATACTACCTCCGGTTATAATTTAACCTTTTATCTCTAACTTCATAAAACAAAATTATCACAATTAATAATATTTTGATATTATTCATATTTTAGAAAAAATATATTATACATTAATTTAAAAAAAAAAAAATTGTCGGAAGTAAGACATTTGTTTTATGTTTAAAGTTCACAAATATACGATAGAAATTTCAATACTAACCATTAAAAGATTTTTTTTAATGTAGAACTAACAAATTTGTTTTACGCTTAAAGTTCATACATATTTTATCGAAATTTCAAAACTAACATTTAAAACAAATTTGTGTTATACTTAAAAGTATGCTTAAGGTTCACAAATATTTAATAAAATTAGATGGACGCTTAAGGTTCAAATATTTATTTTATTTTATTTATGCTTAAAGTTCACATATATTTATTAACATATATTTATTAAATTAGATTAAAATTAGATGGACGTTTAAGGTTCAAATATTTTATAAATTAGATATGTTTTTTTTATTTAATGAAAAGTGAAACCTTGACTCTCGGATGAGGTGTTATTGAGTACATCATGTTATTCGACAATTGGGAGGACACTAGGCCTTAATTCACTCAGCACCTTACCACCACACACCACACTCTCGCCCTCCAATCTCAACATTTAACTCCTTGCATTCAATTTTTAGAGTTGCGTATCCTCATTACCATCCTTGCACTGCTCCAGTTATGGCGATGGCGCTCCAGGACGATGAAGAAGTTAATGCGATGGGCTGGCCTCCCAATCAGTCCCATCGCAACCTCTGGCTCCATGGGTTTTATTCCACGCTTGTTGTCTCTTCCACTCAGTTTCACACCTCGACCCTTACTCCTCGCAGTCTCAACTCCGGTTTTCTCCACCTCTTCTTCATGTTCATCCCTCCCCTCATGGTTTTCTTCCCAATGCCAAGGCAAAGAGGAAAATCTATGTGTGGGGCGGCGTGGTATAATTCACGGGGGCGAGGCTCACGAGGGTGAGGTCGACATGCTTCTCAGAACTTGTCTCAGACTCCAGACCGTGCCTCCACTCCAGATCTCCCTCCCTTGTCCTCCTCGTGGGCATGCAGAGTGGAATGGTTTGACAATATGGGAAATTCCCTTGGCTTCACACCTAAGCTCAGTCTAGAACCATCACCCATTCACCAACCTCCCTCCCACCTGCCCTCTCCATTCACTCTTCCCAGCCCGACCACCCCCCTCGCTTCTTCCTCCTCCCCTCTCCCTTCTTCTGCCTCCCCAGACTCTTATTTCGATGCTCCACCAGCTCTCTTACCTCCTCCTCTGCCCCCGCCCTGTTGTGCTCGGTGCGACGGGTTTATGAAACTATAAAATTCTCTGGACATCACCCAAAACTCGGTCTTAGAAGTCAAGCGTGACATGAGGAGTGCTTGGAGACTCTTCTTTGCGCTCTCCTAAACACCACTCCAGACACAGGGATTCCAGCCAAGGACATTGTGAAATATCCATAGAAGGAACAAATGCCAGACCCAAGCTCATAATGAAATCGACGTTCACGGGTTTTCCTGGTTTTTTGATGTCTTTAGACGGTTTATTTTTCTGGGTTCTAGCCCTGCGAGGCACCCTAGTTTTTAGGCTTAGCGCAATGATTTGTCACATGACATTTTTTCTCATGTTACTGTAATTGTGAACCGTTTGGACATGTGTGAACTATATGGACATGTGGCAACATTGATTTCCCATCTAGGCGATGCTGCCACGGTCTCACTGTTTATCTCGCTAAGTGTAATTTTTGGACTCTAGAAGATTTTAATATCTATCTCTAACTAAAAAAAAAAAAGGTAAAACTTGACTTTTAAAACTTCAAATTAACTATCTAAATTTATTTTTATATTAATATATATATTAAATCAATTTAAGTTAGTGAGTTAAATATATTAAATCAATTTAAGTTAGTGAGTTAAATATATTAAATCAATTTAAAACAAATTTGTTTTATGATTAAAGTTCACAAATATTTAATAAAATTAGATGGACGCTTAAGCTTCAAATATTTTATAAATTAGATATGTTTTATTTATTTAATGAAAAGTGAAACCTTGACCTTAAAACTTCAAGTTAACCATCTAAATTTATATTTATATTAATATATATATTAAATCAGTTTAAGTCGGTGAGTTAAATTTGTATCGATTTTAATATATTAAATAAATTGTTCATGTTATGTATAAGTTTACTTATGAACAAAAAAAAATTATATGATGATGATGATTAACATCCACTAAGATCGAATTGGTCTATCAGACCTTAAGAGGGTAAGTGATTATTTGTGATTCTTTAAAATTTTGTTTTTGTGCTCGAAAAACATTAAGAGAAGATTTCCAAGATCACCATAGTTTTGTTGAGTTAAGAGGTTAGGAAGGTTGGTAGTGTGACAAATATTTTGAAAATGAGATCTAATCTGGGTATAGGCTGGACATTCTAAGAGAAAGTGTTTTTCATCTTCAACCTTCTTAATATCACAAAGGTGACACACTCTTTCATCCCATGGCGTTTTAAGAATTGACCAATTCTCAGTTTCACTATGGAGCTCATGAGAATTTGTTCTTATCTTAGCAATGCTTATTTTTTTCTTTACACTTGTCAAAACATATAGATAATTTTGATGTTCTAGATTAAGGTTGATTACATCCTTGTAATAGCTTAATTTTGTCTTTCCCTCTAACTCTTTTTTTTTTTTGTTTGTTAATTTGTGCAGGACCTGCCATTAACCTGTGGCTTGAGAAACCACGACTCAGGGGCATCTAAGCCGTCAAAATCACCCGAGGATCGCACCCGGCCTGAGCCACACCAACCCTTAACATGGTTGGATTTTTTGTCCCCACAGGTTTCGAACCGGTGACTTTAACATCACGGAGTGGCTTAACAACACACTCCGTCACCGACTGCCCTACACCTCGGGGACTTTCCCTCTAACTCTTTATCACACCACATTTTCTCCTTAAATTTTGATTTGATGATATTTTTAATAGTATCTTTATTTTGGAAAATGGTGTCTTCCATGATTCCCCAATAGTTTATCCAAGACCGGGTATCCTTATGCCATTTTTCGCTTGAGTCGATGGTGGTTACAACTTGATTTTGAGGAAATTTTAGGAAGCCTCTTGTCTTCCATGTTGTTTAACTTTTTCTTGTATCTAGTCATAGTTGTTCTCTCAATGGGGGAGAGGCTTGTTTCTAAAAGGAGAATGGGATATGACATATTTCCTTTAATTTTGAGATTATAGGTTATAAAATTATTTTGTATTTTCTCTATATTTCTCCAGGATTCACGAGAGATACTATAGCCCCATACTTCACATCCATAAAGAATAACATGTGTAACAAGAGTCTCAAAGAGGAGTTTCTTCTTATCCCAACTCCAAAGATCGATTGTTTTATAATCATTTTCAAGCCCATAATAAGCTTTCCATCCCCTAATAATCCTTTTCTCAATGTTATAATTCCAGTTGAGTTTGTGGTGAATATCAATTCCAAGATATTTGATGAAGTCACTTCCTCCAAGTTGTTGTTGTCATAAACGAAGGTATCATAAGTGAATTTATTGGATTTAATAATCATGACCTTAATATTATAAATATTAACAGACCCATATTGGAGCAAAAATCCTTGAGGATTCTTAGTTGGTTTTCAAGATCATGAGGACTCCTTTCCATAAGAACGATATCATTGACATAAAGAAGAATATTGATGACTATACCGATGAGAATAGTGCCGATGTAGCCTGTTTTTTCCAAGCAATATTCTAACTTGTCAATGTATATTCCAAAAAGGGTAGGGGACAAGGGACAACCTTGTTTAATTCCAATATTGTAGTTAATCTATTTTGACCAACCCTCAATGTTTTTAAACTTAGCAATAACATTCTCATATATCCTTATTGCAGCATCCCTCAACTCGAGAGGAAATTTTATCTCTTCCAACCTATTCCAAAGGTTTTTCCTAGAAATCATGTCAAAAGATTTTCTAAATTCAACAAAACAACAAAAAAGGTTGGTTTTAGTATTGTGAAACTCCTCTGCAATGATCCTAAAGGTAACAAGATGGTCCAAAGTTGAATGATATCTCCTAAACCCGACCTGGCCTTTAGTTCTTTTACCATGACTTTCTAGCTAGAGGATAATCTTTTTTTCCAAAATAATTCCATAAAGCTTGGCTAAAATCGGGCTAATCATAATGGTCCTATAATTAGAGGGAATGTTTCTATCCCCATTTTTAAAAATAGGAACAATGAGGATTTGCGTCCAGGGTTTAGGGAAGCTCTGCTTGATTGGTAAATTGAAGAGCTTGTGTATGTGAGGGATAAGGATAGGCCCTCCGATTTTAAAAATTTAAGCTTAGTAGCCTTCAATGTACAAGCCTAAATAAATCAATTTAAGTTAGTGAGTTAAATATATTAAATCAATTTAAGTTAGTGAGTTAAATATATCAAATCAATTTAAAACAAATTTGTTTTATGATTAAAGTTCACAAATATTTAATAAAATTAGATGGACGCTTAAGCTTCAAATATTTTATAAATTAGATATGTTTTATTTATTTAATGAAAAGTGAAACCTTGACCTTAAAACTTCAAGTTAACCATCTATATATATATATTAAATCAGTTTAAGTCGATGAGTTAAATTTGTATCGATTTTAATATATTAAATAAATTGTTCATGTTATGTATAAGTTTACTTATGAATAAAAAAAATTATATGATGATGATGATTAATGTCCACTAAGATCGAATTGGTCTATCAGACCTTAAGAGGGTAAGTGATTACTTGTGATTCTTTAAAATTTTGTTTCTGTGCTTGAAAAACATTAAGAGAAGATTTCCAAGATCACTGTAGTTTTGTTGAGTTAAGAGATTAGGAAGGTTGGTAGTGTGACAAGTATTTTGAAAATGAGATCTAATCTGGGTATAGGCTGGACATTCTAAGAGAAAGTGTTTTTCATCTTCAACCTTCTTAATATCACAAAGGTGACACACTCTTTCATCCCATGGCGTTTTAGGAATTGACCAATTCTCAGTTTCACTATGGAGCTCGTGAGAATTTATTCTTATCTTAGGAATGCTTATTTTTTTCTTTACACTTGTCAAAACATATAGATAATTTTGATCTTCTAGATTAAGGTTGATTACATCCTTATAATAGCTTAATTTTCTTTTTCCCTTTAACTCTTTATCACACCACATTTTCTCCTTAAATTTTGATTTGATGATACTTTTAATAGTATCTTTATTTTGGAAAATGGTGTCTTCCATGATTCCCCAATAGTTTATCCAAGACCAGGCATCTTTATGCCATTTTCGCTTGAGTCGATGGTGGTTACAACTTGATTTTGAGGAAATTTTAGGAAGCCTCGTGTCTTCCATGTTGTTTAACTTTTTCTTGTATCTAGTCATAGTTGTGCTCTCAATGGGGGAGAGGCTTGTTTCTAAAAGGAGAATGGGATATGGTGTATTTCCTTTAATTTTGAGATTGTAGGTTATAAAATTATTTTGTATTTTCTCTATATTTCTCCAGGATTCACAAGAGATACTACAGCCCCAGACTTCACATCCATAAAGAATAACATGTGTAACAAGAGTCTCAAAGAGGAATTTCTTCTTATCCCAACTCCAAAGATCGATTGTTTTATAATCATTTTCAAGCCCATGATAAGCTTTCCATCCCCTAATAATCCTTTTATCAATGTTATAATTCCAGTTGAGATTGTGGTGAATATCAATTCCAAGATATTTGATGAAGTCACTTCCTCCAAGTTGTTGTTGTCATAAACGAAGGTATCATAAGTGATCTTATTGGATTTAATAATCATGACCTTAATATTATCAATATTAACAGACCCATATTGGAGCAAAAATCCTTGAGGATTCTTAGTTGGTGTTCAAGATCATGGGGACTCCTTTACATAAGAACGATATCATTGACATAAAGAAGAAGATTGATGACTATACCGGTGCGGGTAGTGCCGATGTAACCTGTTTTTTCCAAGCAATATTCTAACTTGTCAATGTATATGCCAAAAAGGGTAGGGGACAAGGGACAACCTTGTTTGATTCCAATATTGCAGTTAATCTATTTTGACCAACCCTCAATGTTTTTAAACTTATCAATAACATTCTCATACATCCTTATTGTAGCATCCCTCAACTCGAGAGGAAATTTTATCTCTTCCAACCTATTCCAAAGGTTTTTCCTAGAAATCATGTCAAAAGATTTTCTAAATTCAACAAAACAACAAAAAAGATTGGTTTTAGTATTGTGAAACTCCTCTGCAATGATCCTAAAGGTAACAAGATGGTCCAAAGTTGAATGATATCTCCTAAAGCCAACTTGACCTTTAGTTCTTTTACCATGACTTTCTAGCTAGAGGATAATCTTTTTTTCCAAAATAATTCCATAAAGCTTGGCTAAAATCGGGCTAATCATAATGGTCCTATAATTAGAGGGAATGTTTCTATCCCCATTTTTAAAAATAGGAACAATGAGGATTTGCGTCCAGAGTTTAGGGAAGCTCTGCTTGATTGGTAAATTGAAGATCTTGTGTATGTGAGGGATAAGGATAGGCCCTCTGATTTTAAAAATTTAAGCTTAGTAGCCTTCAATGTCCTTAGCTTTCCCATTTGCAAGCCGCTTAACCTCAAACTCTATGTCATCTAAAGAAAAAACTTCATCCTCTGTAGGGACAATAGGAATGGTGTCCATGGCATTATGGAACTTGTAAATACTTTTAAGGTAGGAATTCCAGTCCCTTAAGGGAATCATATTATTTTCTTTAGTATTGTGCTTAAGAATTTGGCTCCAGAACTTCTTAGGATCCAACTTAGATAGTTGTGAAAGCTTCTCTTTCCTTTTATTATATAGTACCCTTTTTTCCCCTTTTAATTAGGGATTTGTACGTATTGATCTTATCTAGTTTTAAGGACTAATTAGAAGCATCCCTAATGGATTTCCTAGAAATTTTACATTATTTATCATACCAAGGGTTGGTCATTCTATTATTCTTTTTATAGGACACCTCAAAAGAGAACTTGTAAAGGTGTTAAGAACCAAATATCAAAATAGAATAAAAAAAACCTCAGAATAAGTACTCAACGCCTTGAAAAAGAGATAATTTCAGATAATAAGTCTCTTCAAGGGGGGAACCTCCTTATACACCACATATATTTCCAAATACAAGATGATTCCAAATGAAAATGTTTCCTTTGTATATATAGGAGACTAGGAGGTACAATTACAACTAATGGACCCAAGACAAAATAAATAAAATAACATTACTAATGTAATATGCCCCAATTAAGGGTTAATGTGCCACTATTTAGGGATTAACATTCCCCTCCCCTTTAGAAAAGTGTTTTCTGCAAAACTTGAGTAATTCTGGATGCTTATGTATAAAAGACTCGTCTTCCCGAGTGGAATCTTCAATAGGTAGCTTCCTCCACTTAATGATATACTGTGAAATGGATCTATTCCTCAGTTGGCGAACTCTTGTGTCAGTGATAGCTTCAGGACCCAATATGATTTTTCCTTCCTCGTCAATTTATGGCAATATAGTTTGAACTGTGATCTTGTCACCCATAACCTTCTTTAAGCATGAAACATGGAAAACTGGGTGTACTCGTGAAGATGCAAAAAATTCCAATTTGTATGTCATAGTACCAGTCTTTTGCAACACCTTATAAGGGCCATAGTATTTTGGTGATAATTTATTATCCTTCTTAGCTTTCTTGAGGGGCATATGTTTGTATGGTTGTAGTCTTAAAAATACCCAATCCCCTACTTCAAAACTTCTTTCGCTACAATATTGATCTTCTTGTTGTTTCATGCGATTTTTGTGCCATGGCCAGGTTGTCCTTTAAGAGTTAGAGAACTTGTTGTTGATGCTCGATGCGATCTTCCACTACTTGAACCTTAGATTTTTATTTTAGAGAAGAAGTGATGGAAAGTGGGTGGTATCCATAGAGTGCCATAAATGGTGTCATTTTTGTTGTGGTATGAAAGGAAGTGTTATACCACCATTCTACCAAGGGTAACCATTTGAACCATTGTGTTTGTTTATCAGAGACAAAGCAATGAAGGTAGCCTTCCATAAATTTGTGGTTTGTCCATCAGATTGAGGATGATAAGATGAGTCGTGAGCCAATTGAGTACCCAAACAAGAAAATAATTATTTCCAAAAATGTCTAGTGAAGATGGGATCTCTGTCACTTACAATAATCTTTGGGCTCCCATGTATCTTTTGAACTATCTCCATGAATGCGGTGGCAACTGTATTGTATTTGAAAGGATGAGAGAGCGCACAAAAGTGTGCGTACTTGGTCAGTCTATCAAAAATCACCATGATGACACTCTTTCCTTCAGACTTCGGTAACCCTATGATGAAATCGATAGAAACCTCCTCCCAGTGCTGACTTGAGATGGCTAATGGTTGTAAAAGATCAATGGTCTTAATTTTTTCCACCTTATTTTGTTGGCAAACCAAACGTTCTGTGAAAAACCTTTAAACATCATTTTTAAGGCCATCCCAAAAAAATTCCTTCTTGACCCTATGGTAGGTTTTCAAAAATATCGAGTGCCCTCTTATCAGAGAGGTGTGCAATTCCAAGAGTACCTTTTTTTGAGTTGGGAGTTCTTACATAAATATAAGCGATCTTTGTACCATAGTGAATCATTTTTCCATGTAAATGTATTCGATGCAATGGAATCATGTTGCAACCTTTGAATGAGAGTCCACACATTTTCGTCATTCTTCCATTCATCCCTTGCTTCTATTATCCAATTAGGTTGGATGATTGAGATAACACAGAGAAAGGCCTCAACATTTTGTTTTCGTTTTTTGTAGATGATTTCAAAATCATAACGTGATCTTGGTCACCCAATTTTGTTGTTCTTCTGAAGATAGTCTTTGTTCCAAGAAGTATTTAAGACTATCATGATATGTTTTGACCTTGAAGTGCCCACCTATTAGGTACTAAGGGCGCCATTTATTTAATGCATGTAGTATTTCCATAATTTTCTTCTCATAAATGGGTTTGTGTAAGTCCTTCCCTTTGAGTGGCAAACTTTCAAAAGAAAGGGGCCTTCCTTCTTGCATTAGAAAAACAACAATGCCATTTCCCGAGGCATCACATTCCACATTAAAGGTTTTTGTGAAGTTTGGTGTGGTCAAGACAAGAGCTTTGCACATTGTCTCTTTAAGTTTTTCAAACGCTTGAGTTGCCTATGGAGTCCATGAAAATGCATCCTTCTTAGTTAATGGCATTAAAGGCATTGTTATTATTCCATAATTCCGAACAAACTTGAGGCAGTAACGTGTCAAACCCAAAAATCCTCTAAGATTATTCAATGTTTTGGGAATCGAACAGTCCATCATGGCCTTAATCTTGTTAGGGTCTACCTTGACACCTTCATGAGCTACAATATGACCCAAATACTCTACCTCCTTCACCCCAAAGAAACATTTGGATGGTTTGGCATATAGTTGTTGCTCATTTAGTAGTTGTATCACCTTGTCAACATGTCGCACATGATCCTCCCAAGACTTGCTATAGATTAGTATATCATAAAAAAATACTAACACAAATTTTCGAAGGTAGGGCTTGAAAATGGAATTCATCAACCCTTGGAATGTGGAAGGTGTATTCGTAAGGCCAAAAGACATGACAAAAAAATCATAATGGCCTTCATGAGTTCAGAATATTGTTTTTGGGATATTTCCTTCCTTCATTCTAATTTTATGATACCATGAATGGAGATCCAACTTTGTGAAATAGATTGTTCCATGTAGTTCATCTAACAATTTATCAATGAAGGGAATGTGAAACTTATCTTTAATAGTGATCTTGTTGAGCTCTCTATAATATGGACACATACGCCTTGAGCCCTCTTTCTTGAGTACCCTTACCACCAGTGCAGAGTAAGAACTTTGGCTAGGTCTAATAATGTCAGCCTCTACCATTTCTTCAACCATATGCTTAATTTCACTCTTTTTGGCATAAGGGTATCTATAAGGCATGATGTTAAGAGGAACACTCCTAGGAATTAGGTGAATATCATGATCATGATTTCGAGTGGGTGGAAGACCTTTGGGAATATCTTCAAATAATTTGGAATGCTTATCAATGATCCCTTGAATATCTAGGGGAATAGATGGCTTATATGTTTGAACATCTAGTGAGCATAGTTGTACAATTATACCCTGATGCCCCTTTTTCAATAATTTTGTGATGCCATTAGAGCTTATCACCTTACTGTGTTTCCTTGTGATACCACTTAACTCAATTTATTTTCCTTCCAATGAACATTTCATGAAAAGTTCTTGAAAATTAAAATCCATTGTTCCCAATGATTGTAACCATTCGACTCCTAGTACGACAACAACACCACCCATGGGTATATCAATCATTGGACTATTCATTACATATTCCCCCATAGTAAGATTGATCTTAAGGCATTTTCCTGAGTAATTGAGTAATTGATAGTTCCTCCATTTGCAATCATTACTTGAAACTCTAGCGATGGATATATAAAGCAATTGAGAGTTTTGGTTAATTTATAGTGAATAAAATTATGAGTACTACCAGAATCAATTAGGAATATTACCTTTTTCTTTTTGATATATCCTTCGATCTTGAGGGTTTGAGGAGTGTTAATTTTATCCAATGCATTACATGATATAGTGGGAGTGATCCGGATTTAGGAGCGGAACAAATTGATTAACAGACTGAATACAATAAACACAGAGATGGGAAGAATAACACAAATATCCAATGAGCAATAACTTCTATTAAATAAAGAAATAGGTTGAAACTGTAAAGCTGCAGAACTGAAACTTGCTCAAATGGTGGTAGTTATCTCTAAGAAGATATTTGGTTGCTATGTGCATCCTTCTGAGTAGAATGGATCACAATGGGGCTCCATATGCCCTCTTCATATTACTCATGAATGCCAAAACCTTAGACATCCAAAAACCTAACCCTAGAAGGTGAAACACCAAAACTCCTGTGGGCCCTATGGGTAAGTTGGTGTAATTTGGTACCTCAAATTCCTAGGGTCATAAATTTTGCATACGTCCTTTGTTTTAGGCGCGTGATAGCCTGTTGGAAAGGTATTTAAGAGAAATGCACATTCCGTCGTCAGAATCTGACTCTGTCTACAGTATGACTGTGGCGAGACAAAAAAACAATGTTTAGAGACCCAGAACAACCCTAAAAGTACATCAAGATGTGATAACATGAAAACATACAAAATAAGCCAGTTGGATTAGGTGAGAGGCCACCTGTATCCACCTGGAGAATATGTGAGGCTTCATACAACCCCATAAGTGTAGAATTCATAATTATAAAGCAGTACAGAAAGATGTGATGAACAAAAATGGACACGAGGAGCTAGTTGGAATAGGTGGGTGGCCACCAATATCCACCTGGATCAATCATCCCCCTTTAGGAAGAAATGGTCTCCATTGTGTTGAGTTCCCCCATCATGTGAGGAAACTTCTGTTGGATTTGGCCCAGGACGAGCCACTTGCCTTGGTGTAGGAGTTGCCCTGCCTTGACAACCTAATAAAGCTGGATCCACTGCCGACGAGTGCCCTTGACCTGTGTGTCCACAATATGATCGGTGGATGATTTTTACATGCAGTCAGGGTTAAGCTCTATTGGCGTCAGTTGTTCGACGATCTCAGAGGTGTCCAATAATGGTGGAAAATATGGTTGAAGGAGGTCCACATTGAATACTATATGCAGACCAAGGAAGGGTGGAGTGTTGAGCTCAAAAACATTGCTACACACAACCTTGGTGATAGTGTAAGGCCCATAATGAAGTGGGCAAAGTTTTCGATGGGGCCTGGTGAGACGCTCCTTCTACAAATGTAACTAGATTTTGTCGCCAACCTTAAACTGGTGTGGTACTCCGTGTTGATCATGGTGTTGCTTGTACTTAGCATTGGATTTATGCAAAATATCCTAGACTTGTTGGCGGATGTGTTGAATCCGCTCAATGAATCTGGTGGCTTTGTCAATCGAAGACTGATCAGGGGAAGAGTCGGTGTGTGTGGTGGCAAGAGGAAGTGCAACATCAATGGGTCCCAAGGGTTGGAATCCCAGACCCATCTGAAATGGGATATGGTTGGTGGAACTATGGAGAGCCCTATTGTAGCTGTGTTAGACATATGGAAGACTCTCGTCCCATGTACGGGGATGCTTAGAATTGTACATGCGCAGGATGTGCACAATCATTTGATTGACGACCTCAGTTTGGCCATTGGTTTGGGGGTGGAAAGCAGTGGATTTTGTGAGGTTGGTGTCCAACAGAGACTAGAGACTCGACCAAAAGGTGTCGAGGAACCTGTTGTCTCGGTCGGAGATGATGGTCTATGGTATCCCAAAGTGGACCCAAACTCGTTCGAATAAGAGCTTGGCAGTCTCTGCTGCTCTGACATTCTTCTTACAGGCTGTGAGGATGGCCATATTTGAAAACTGATCAACGACCACAAACACACAGTCATTCCCGTGCTTGGTGTAAGACAAAACAAACATGTAATCCATTGAGATGGATTCCCACGGCTTCTCGGGAATAGGAAGAGGGGTGTATAATACTTGCTTCTTGATGGTTAGCTTGGCAATGGCACAAGCAGTGCAAGATTTGATAAACTTGATGATGTCCTGTCAAAGTTTTGGTCAATAAAAATGTTTCTAAAGAATGACCACAATTTTCTCTACACCAAAATGTCCTGCCACCCAACTGTAGTGGTCTTCCCAAATAAACTTTTCATGCTCACTTGTAGGAACATAGAGATGGCCCAAGTGGCATAAGACTCTGTCCTGAAGGTGAAAATCAATGACAGTGGAGCCTATACCCAAGATATGATATGTGGTGGCGAAGTCTGGATCTTGCTAATAAAGTTGGGGCCACTCTGATGCTTCATGTCCACAGGACTGGAGCACAATGGTGATTGCAGCCACAAGAGGCCGATTGAGGCACTCAACAACATGATTGGAGATACCTATCTTATATTTTATGTTGAGATGTAACTACTACAGGTAGGTGGACCACTTCTGATGGTGGTCATTCTACAATTTCCCTTGTGTCTGTATGAACCAGAGAGGCTTGTGATCGGTGTGTATGATTGTCTCTTTCCCCAAGATGTAATGTTTCCATTGAAGACATGTTTGTACAATGCAATACATTTACTTATCATAGGTGGGTTATTTCTAGACAATATCAAAGAGTGTCTCACTATGGTATGCCACAAGATGCCCATGTTGAGTGAGAACTACACCCATAACATAGTCAGATGCATCAGTCTCAATCTTGAATGGGTGTTGCAGATCGGGCAAGGAGAGTACTGGAGCTGAGAACAAGTGATGTTTCAGATAATAAAATGCTCGTTGTTTCTCCTTCCCCATACGAACTTGGCCCTACCACCTCCCTTGGCCACCTGGCTGAGGGCCCATGCAATATGGGAGAATCCCAACACAAACCATCGGTAGAAATTGGCTAGACCCAAGAAGCTCCGAAGCTCGGTCAGTGTGGTTGGGGTTGGCCATTCACGGATGACTTGGATCTTTACTGGATCAACATGTAACCCATTCTCATCAACAATGTAGCCTGGGTATTGGACCCCGTTCATGCCAAAGGATAATTTTTCTAAGTTGGCATAAAGCTTGTGCTGCCATAGAGTGCTCAAAACCTGTTGAATATGCCGCATTTGCTCCCCCCACATCCTGCTGAAGATGAGGATGTCATCCAAATAGACTACCACAAAGGAGGTGTTGAAGGGTCTCAATACATCATCTATCAACCTCATGAAAGTGGTTGGTGCATTTCTTAATCCAAAGGGCATTACTAGCCATTTGTAGAGACCGTATTTAAACTTGAAGGTTGTCTTCCAAACATCATTTGGTTCAATGGGAACTTGGTGGTAGCCAAACTTCAGGTCAATCTTGCTGAAGAACTTTTCCCCCTTGAGTTGGTCAAGAAGGTCAACAATCCTAGAAATGGGGTAGCAATTCCTGACTGTGATTTTGTTTAAGGCTCTGTAATCAATGTAGAGTCGCCAAGTCCCTTCCTTCTTATGCACCAGTACAATCGAGCTTTTTCAAGGGGAGGAGTTGGGTCTGATGTGCCCCTTTTGAAGAAGCTCTTGGATCTGACGCCTAATTTCATCATTCTCCATCAGCGAGCGTCGATAAACTAGCCCATTAGGTAGAGGTGCACTGGCGGTCAGATCAATAGGATGCTTGACTTGGTAGTGTGTTGGTACCCCTATAGGTGAGGCGAAGATGTCTCTGTATTCTTCCATGATCCCATCCACTTTCTTCTACTGTAAAGAGAGGCATTGTGTAGAGGCCACATATGTGGTGACAACCTTCTTCTTACTGTGAACACAGATCACGAAGAAGATGAACTTCTTGGTCAGTGAAATGACCTTACTGCATTGCTTAGCAGATATTAAAGAAATAGCAGTAGGTGATGCCACCTATGGGATCCTGTTCAATTGTCTACCCAAAGTAATAATAACATTGCAGGGTCTAGATTCATACATAACATGAAGCTTCCACAAATATGTTTGTCCTAAAAGAACATCACAAACTTCAAGGGGAGAAATATCACACAGTACCTCAACTTTGAAAGGCTTGATGTCGAAGGGTAGATGACATTGTTAGCTGATGCAAAGATCTCTTCCTTGATGAAGCCATTCGATGGTATAGGGTTGTGGGTGCAGTGTTGTTGGCAGGTCCAGCCGCTTGATGACCTCTACTGGATTCAGGTTCTTCTAACTATTGATGTTGATAATTAAATGAATCGGAGCCCCCTTGACCCACATCTGCGAGTGAAAGAGGCATTCCCCTTCCTCTGGTTATTCTGGTTCACTTGGCCAAAATTTGGTGGTAGCGACCATGGCACTGGGTTCGGCATCAATAATTCGCTTCCCTCCTTCATGATTTGACTTGGAATCAAAATCGGCCTCTGACTTGGAAGCCTTCAACTCGTCCATGAGGGACTGCTTGGAGTGACATTCGTCGATGTTGTGCCAAGTAATTTTATGGTACTCACACCATTTTCCCATGTCCTTCTTCGTCTTTTCGTTACCCTTCTTGTGTTGCGGCTTGGACGAATTGTCCTGAGGGTGGCCATATCGACTTGGTCCTTTTCTATGTGGGTTCTAGATTCCTTTTCCCTACTTCGACTGTGAGGGGTTTGCAGATCCAAACTCTCTCCATTTTTGCTTAAATTTTTTCTCGATATTGACAATGTATCTAAAGCCGTGCCCAACGAGGCAATGTCTAGGAACTCCATTTCTATTTGAATGTATCAATGCAAACAACCATGGTATTTGATCACTAGATGACGCTTAGAATATTTGATACCCAATTTGGTGCGTAGGGTATGAAAAATATTGGTGAAGTCTGGTACTGTTTGGTCCCTTTCTTGACGTAGGGTGGTCCATATGGTGTACTAGTCCTCATAGCTTCCGACAGGGTAGTATTGTTCTTTAATGGCATCCCAAAAGGAATCCCATGTAGGGGCCACTACAAAAAATTGCAGATTCCTCCATGGCCCTTTGCTCAGAGTAAGTATCCCACCAGTCTTTCACACGAGGAACGAGCTTGAGGAGTGCAAAAGTGATCTTTTCCCTATCGGAAAAATTGTGGACCGAAAAATATCCTTTGAGCAGATTCAACCATTTATCTACAACATCCGCATCTATCAGTCCTATAAATAATGGAATATCAAAATTTGCCTATACCTTGAAGGGGGTTGCATGGATGCTTAATGAAGATGATTCTCCCATGGGCAGCTGTCGAACGATCTACGCGAAGTTGTCCATCATTTCGTTCCTTTGTTGCACGAGGGCTTCCTTGAGCAACATTTTAATAGGATCTCCCACTCCATCATCTTTCTTTTCGCCTCCCATGGGTTGTTTTCAGGCTCGGTGCGACCGATCTGGTAATGGCTCGATGGGTTCGAGTCCCAACTTCTTGTACCCAAACCTTGTTGAGGACATGCACGAAGAAAAATAAATGAAGAGAAGACCGCTTTAATACCACTAATCTGGATTTAGGAGTGAAACGAACTGATTAACAAACTGAATACAATAAACAAAGAGATAGGAATAATAACACAAATATCCAGTGAACAATATATTCTATTAAATAAAGAAATAGGTTGAAATTGTAAAACTACATAACTAAAACTTGCTCAAATGGTGATAGCTATATCGGAGAAGAGATGTGGTTTCTACATGCATCTGTCTGAGCATAATTGATTACAATGAGGCTCCATAGTCCCTTTTAATATTATTCATGAATGCCAAAACCCTAGACATCCAAAAACCTAACCCTAGAAGGTGAAACGCCAAAAGTCATGTGGGCCCTATGGGTAAGTTGGTGTAATTTGGTACCTCAACTTCCTAGGATCATAACTTTTGCATACGACCTCCGTTTTAGGCACGTGACAGCTTGTTGGAAAGGTCTTTCAAAGAACTACACATTCTCCCATCAAACTCTGACTTCGTCTGTAGTTTGGCTGAGGCGAGCCAAAAAAACAATGTTTAGGGGCCCAAAACAACCCTGAAAGTACAACAAGATGTGTTGACATGAAAACATACAAAATAATCCAATTGGATTAGGTGAGGGGCTACCCATATCCACTCGAAGAATGTGTGAGGCTTCAAACAACTGTTGGATTACTGAGAGGGTAGGTGAATCAGTAGTAGCGTAATTATAATCTTTTTTCTCCAAATAATCCAAGTGTTATATCAATGTAGAATTAGTATCCAATAATGAGCAATAAGAAATGAACAACCACACACATACATAGTACACCAGTGTTTTACGTGGAAACCTAAATCAGGACAAAACCATAGAATTCATTTTCTTATATGCCTTGAAGAATTACATTCATTGGAATCACCAACTTCCTTTGTTTTCCAGCTGCAACTAGAAGGAGGCTCCAACCCCCTAGTTTCTCAGGCTACAACCTAAGGGAAGCTCCAATTCCCCAATTCTCTAGCTACAACTAGAAGGAGGCTACAATCACCTAAGTTCTCCGGCTACAACCATAAGGTGGCTACAACCACCTGTCCTTTCCCTGTCCAACCGCCCTGAAGTAAAAGTAGAATGATGGAACCACTATCACACTATCATCGTGAGATATATCGCTGTAAACATGTACCAATAAACCTGAACCATGCATCAACCATGCATCAACCTGTACCTCAACCTGTAATCAACCTATACCATAAACAAGTGCATCAACCATGCACCAACCTATACCATAAACAAGTGCATCAACTATGCACCAACCTATACCAAACAATTTGTAATCAACTTGTACCATAAACAAGTGAAACCAACCATGTTCCAAGTATGTACCAATCATGTGTCAACTAGTCATCAACTATGACTCATCAATATGTATCAACATCATCAACTGTACACCTCATGTATGTTCCAACTCATCAACTACTTGTCTCAACCATGTACCCAACTTGTACCTCAACCAAAAGCCCTCATCAATTTCATCATCCAAATATGATTTATAGCTCTGTAATAGATCTAGTGTATATGATCACATACCTACAAACCTTCCTTAACTTTAAACAATAGGAGACTAGCATTTACATCAAACTTTTCTTTAGTCTCACATGACTAGTTTTGGATTAGTCAACAACCCCGACTTGAAATAATCATAACTTTGTAACTGTAATGAATAAATATATGAAACTGATATACAATTTTCTTCAATGTGTTTTATGAAATTCCTCCAGGTGTCACTACTTGGAACCTTTCAGAAAATTAGTTATAGAAAAAATGGCATACCTTGTTGAATTCTGGATTATTCTAGAGAGTGACCTTGTAGAGCGTGCCCCACACTGAATATTTTTTGAATCAATCTGAAATTGTTACACAACATACTAAATAATGTAATCTAACCAACACATTTTTTCTTACTGAATTTGGATCTTTTACGAAGAAGTTATGACGTTTTTACCTGAAACACATGTTTTTGATTAGTTTCAGGACTAGCCATAAACCCTATTTTCCACGAAGTGTAACTCTAACAATACAACGACCCACAAGCTTAATTTTTTACCATAGATACTTCGATATGTTTTCTCAATGGTATAGAAATTTCACGGTCTAAATCATTCCATAAAAAAAATTATTGAAAAAATGGTGAGATGACCTGTAAATAACATACCTTAGAGAGCATCATCAAAAGAATTTATCCTTCCTTGAATTTCGGCCTTCTTTTCTTCACCTTCCCTCATAAATTTGGCTTATATATCCTTTGTTTACCTCATAAACCTATAGGTATTCAATATGCTCAAGTGTGATTTAAATGAGAGAGCCTTGCCTCTTATTTATACTCTCCAAGTAACTTCCTTAAAAACATCTTCTAGGCCACTTTGCTCACTTTCCTTATTTTAGGGTTAACCCACCTCTAATTTCTCCATTAAATTTATTATTTAAATAATTGATGTTGTATTCAATTTGAATTATACTGCACTCTCACTTCACTTTATTATTTACCTTTAAAAACTCTTAAACCACTTTGACTACTTTGACCTTTTGGGGCTTCTAGATGACATATGCGGGCCCTCCAACTTCATAAGGCCATAACTCTCAAACCGTGAGGAGTTATGTGATGTTTCACATACCACCAAAAATGGAATGACATGTACTGTCCATATAAAATAGTATTACCTGAAAATATATCAAAACTCATACCGTTATCCATCAAACAAACTTGGGTCCATTACTAAAACCCGGGTTCTCCAACTTTTCATGGCCATAAGTCTCTAACTGTGAGGAGTTATGTGACGTTCCACATACCACCAAAAATGGCATGACAAGCACTATCCATCTAGGATAGTTTCATATAAAAATTCATTGGCATTCATCTCATTATTCCACAAATAAGCATGGGTTTTCTAACCATAATTCTAGGAGAACTCAATCTGCAAAGCGTCTTCCCATGAGAGCTTTCACCATAAGGGGACCAATTTGGAGTTCATCCATTTCTACTTATTATCAACCATGACAAGAAATTGATGAGTTATATTTACATCAAACAATATTGGATCCATTACCCAACCTTTATGCTACGGGGCTTTCTTCAAGGGTTGACATGAATGACAACCAACCTTAATCAACAATCTCACCCCTTTAGCATTGATGACACCACTCTGATGAAATAATGAAATCATATCACTCATGGTCCCCCTAGAACCATGACTCTTTCCTCTGTATCTGATAAATCAACTCCCCTAGAACCATGCCTCTATCCTCTGCATCTAATAAATCTCTCCCCCTGGAACCATGCCTCTATCCTCTGCCTTTGTCCTCTGCATCTGATAAATCTCTCCCCCTTTGTCATCAATGACAAAGGTATATTTCCATCTGAGGTTGCTCCCCCTGACTGAACTATCCTCTTATGGTGCTTCCTCACGTAAATCTAAGACATATAAGATAAGCATTCAAAAATCATTCATTTTGGAGTAGAAATAACTCCAAGTCTCTGGCGAAGATATTCAAAGGATTCCCGTGGAAGTGGTTTTTTGAAGATGTTTGCCACTTGTTCTTTTGTGCCCACATACTCAACTCTGATGTTTTTTTCTGCAACCTTCTCCCGTAGAAAGTTATACTTGATTGGAATGTGCTTCTTCTTGGAGTGCATCATCGGATTCTTCGAGATACTGATTGCACTTGTATTATCACAATAGATTGGAAAATGCTCATTATACTCAACCTATATATCTGTCAAAGTTTGTTTCATCCAAAGAACCAGTGTACAACATGATGCTGCTACAATATACTCTACCTCGACTGTAGATAAAGATACTGATGATTGTTTCTTGCTTAGCCATGATACTAAACACTCACCCAAGTAGAACGCTACTCCACTGGTGCTTCGTCGGTCAACAATGCAACCTGCCCAATCTGCATCTGTGTAGGCAATAAATGATAGATCCTTTCCTTTTGGACACCATAATCCAAACTCTTATGTTCCTTTGAGATATCTGAAAATCCTCTTCACTACTAACACATGTGACTCCTTTGGTGCTGCTTGAAATCGTGCCACCTGTCCAACTGCCTGTATTATATCTGGTCTGGATGTTGTCACATATAGTAGGTTGTCAATCATTGACTTGTATTTCCTCTGATCTATAGACTTCGAATCATCATCTTTGCTCAACTTGCAACTAGTTTGCATGGGAGTGTTAACTGGTTTGCAATCTTCCATTCCGAACCTCTTTAGCATTTCTCTGATATACTTGGTTTGAGAAATAAAGATTCCTTGGTTTCTTTGACGTATCTGAAGTCCTAAAAAGAAGGATAGTTCTCCAAATAATGACATTTCAAATTCATTTTGCATATCTTTTGCAAATTTATGGCTTAATCTGTCATCATCACTACCAAAAATAATATCATCAACATAAACTTCAATTAATAAAATATTACCTTCACTTACCTTGATGTAGAGGTTGTTGTCTGCACTTCCTTTTATGAACCCTGCTTGTTGCAGATACTTATCCAGTCTAAAGTACCGTGCTCTAGGATCCTATTTTAGACTATACAAGGCCTTCTTTAATTTACACACATAATTTGCGTTCTCTGACAACTGAAATCCTTCTGGTTGTTCAATGTAGACTTCTTCTTCAAGTTCCCCATTCATAAAAGATGATTTTACATCCATCTGATATACTTTAACATTTTTGGAGCATGCATAGGCTAAAAGAAACCAGATTGCTTCCATTATGGCAACTGGGGCAAATGTCTCTTCAAAGTCAATTCCTACAATCTGTGCATATCCTTTACATACCAATTTAGTTTTGTTCCTTGTAACTTGTCCATATTCATTTAATTTATTCTTGAAAACCCATTTTGTGTTGATCACATTCTTATTATTTGGTCTTGGAACCAGTTCCCAAGTGTCATTTTTCTCTATTTGATCCAATTCTTCATTCATGGCCTTATTCCAAAATTCATCCTTGTTGGCTTATTCAAAACAGTTTGGTTCAATTATAGATAAGAGTGCTAGGTGTGTTTGTTCTAGTGAACATATTTTTCTTCTAGTCTCAACTCTTGCATCTTTGTTTCCAATAATCTGGTCTGAAGGATGATTCTTTTGTATTTTTTTGCTAGGTGTCTTTGGAGATACTTGTTGAACTCGCTCTTCTGTTTTTGTTGGATTCTCTTCATCTTCCTCTTTTACTTCATCTTCTGCTTCTTCTTCTTCAAAAAGTTGTTCCATTGATTTGTTTTCTTCTTCCTTTAATTCTGGTCTGCCTGTTTCATCAATTGTTACATTGATGCTTTCCACAACTTTGTTCAATATTAGATTGTAACACTTGTATGCTTTCCTTGTACTTGAGTAACCAACAAGTACTCATTTGTCCACACGAGAGTCAAACTTTCCCATTCTGCCATCTTCTCTTTTGATGTAGCATTTGCTTCCAAAAACTCTGAAGTGCTTCACATTTGTTAGTCTTCCTTTCCATAGCTCATAGGGATTTTTATCAGTTTTGTTTCTGAGCATTACTTTGTTTTGAATGTGATCTATTGTATGCATTGATTGTGTCCAAAATATATCTGTCAATTTGGAATCCATCAGCATTGTTTGAGACATTTCCTGTACTGTCCTGTTCTTTCTTTCAACAACTCCATTATGTTGAGGTGTCCTAGAAACGAAGAATTTCATTTTTATTCCATGACTGCTGCAGTAGTCCATGAATTCATTTGAAGTGAATTATTCTCCATTATCATATCTCAAGCATTTTATTCTTGAATCCATCTCATTTTAACCATTTCCTTGTAGATCTTGAAGTTTTCAAAAGCTTCTGACTTGTTCTTGAGAAAGCAAAATGCAGTCATTCTTGTATAATCATCAACTAATAACATAAAGTATCTCTCACTTTTTAATTCCTTTGTTGTAGTTGGTCCAACTTTTTAATTTCTTTCCTTTCGCAATGAAAGAAATTTGTCTCTATCATCTGTCACGTGTTTTGAACACCCACTGTCAACATACCAACCGTGTTTCTTCTGCTTAGCTTGTAGAGCAACTGTGCATTCTTCATTGCTATATTGATCTTGCTTTCTTATCCATGTCATTTTCTGAGGTTCTAGTCTGTGACTATTGTTATTCTGTTGAGGTTCTTTAGGAGGGACCATCATTCTACAATTTTTGGCCACATGTCCAAAATTGTTACATTTGTAACATTCCACTTCAGTGCTCAAAGATTCAAACTTGTTGTAACTTCTTCTTTCTGTTTCACTAGGTCTGCTTGAGTAACCCCTTTGTGTATGACTTTCAAAGTTGTTATTGTTCCTATTGTTAGCTATGTAATTCACATCTTTATGTCCAAAATTATTACATGCATAACATAAACCAAAAAATATAGTTTGATACCTGGGAGTTGAAGATATTCTAAAAGAAGGCACTCTTACGAATCCTTCTTCTTCTTGAAGCCTATATGTCTACTGTTGATTCTAAAATCTGAATCTTCTCGGTGGAGGAGTGTCCCTGTAATATTCCTTGTATATCTTCCTATCCCCTTTGATTTTTTTTGCATAGATTTTTGGATTTGTTTCTTTCTCTGTTGTTTTGGAGCTTGATCCCTTTTCTGTCTGATTGTATCCAAGTCCAGATTTGTCAAGATGAGATTTTTTACTACTGATAATGTCATCCAGAACTTTTGAACTATGCTACATATTTTTATTTTGAGTATCCTTTTTTATTGTGACAATCTATGCTTCCAAGTTTCCAATGATTTTGTCGTTTTCTTCTAGTTGTTCTTTGAGTGCTTCTTCAATTCTTTTATCTTCTTCTATTTGAACCTTCAATCTTGTGATCATTTATTCTAGTTCTCGAGTGTCCTTTTTCTTGTCTAGTTCTGCTTGTAGTTTCTTGTTTTTCTTCTTTTCTCTTCTGATAACTTCTATGGCACACATTAATTCTTCTCGATAGTCAACTTCTGCCTCTTCAATTTTGTCTTCGACTTCTTCATATTCTTCTCCAGAGTCTTCTTTGTCAGAATATTTTACTGCCATGAATAGAACTCTTCCTGTCTCACTGTCACTGATTTCATCTTCATTTGATGATGAGATGTATTCTTTGATGCATAAGCTTTTCTTGAAATATTTCTTTGTAGTTCTTTTGCCTTTATATGTGTGTTTGTCTTTTGAGTAAACTTCATCATTTCTCTTTTTCTTATGAGGACATTTGTTAGCAAAATGACCAATACCATCACAATTAAAACAAATTAAAGGAAGCTTACCTCTATACCTACCATTGGTTCCCTTGTTCAGTCTTTTGACAAAGTTGGCCACTTCTTCACCATCTTCTGAGACGTCGCTATTGCTGCTATATTCTTCTTATTCATTTTTCTTTTGCTTTGATCTTTTGGATGCTTTGAAGGATGCTTCTTTTACATCTAGATTTTCATGTTTAGTTCTCATTTCATATGTTATGAATATTCCATGCAGTTCGTCCATGCTTATTGAGTTCAGATCTGATCTTTTTTTCTAGTGCTGATATCTTAGGGTTGAATCTCATAGGAAGAGATATTAGTACCTTTTGAACAATTACAGATTCTTCGATTTCTTCTCCCAATCCTATGATTGCATTCACTGTTTCGTCAACTCTTAAGAAGTAGGCTGCAATATTCTCATCTTCCTTCATTTTTAGTTTTTCTAACTGGACTCTGTAAGTTTGAAGTTTTACTACTCTAAATTTTGTATCTCCTTCATAAATATTTCGAAGCTTGTCCCAAATCTCTTTAGTAGATTTACAATGTGAAACTTTGGTGAATACTGTTTCACTGAGACCATTCAAAAGTGCATTTGTAGCTTTGGAATTATTTTAACCAAGTTTCACTGCTTTGTCATTTGTTGGTGGAACTGTTGGTATTGTGTATTCATCTACAATTGATTGCCAAATTAAAATCCCTGTGCTTGTATATATGTCTTCATCCTTATGCTCCAAAAAACATACTTTTGTCCATCAAAGTGTGGTATTCCATTTTTATATGAGTTGGTACTCTCCATGATCTACCTTTCAATGGTTAAACTGATTTCTAAAGGAACCTGCTTTGATACCAATTGTTGGATTACTGAGAGGTAGGGTGAATCAATAATAACGTAATTACAATCTTTTTTCTCCAAATAATCCAAGTGTTATATCAATGTAGAATTATTATCCAATAATGAACAATAAGAAATGAACAATCACACACATACACAATACACCAATGTTTTACGTGGAAACCCAAATTGAGAGAAAATCACATAATGTTTTTTCTTATATGTCTTGAAGAATTACATTCATTGGAAGCACCAACTTCCTTTGTTTTCCAGCTGCAACTGGAAGGAGGCTCCAACCCCCTAGTTTCTCAGGCTACAACCTGAGGGAAGCTCCAACTCCCCAATTCTCTGGCTACAACCAGAAGGAGGCTACAACCTGAACCATGCATCAACCATGCATCAACCTGTACCTCAACCTAAAATCAACCTGTACCATAAACAAGTGCGTCAACCATGCACCAACCTGTACCATAAACAAGTGCATCAACCTATACCAAACAATCTGTAATCAACCTGTACCATAAACAAGTGAAACCAACCGTGTTCCAAGTATGTACCAATCATGTGTCAACTACTCATTAACTATGACTCATCAATATGTACCAACATCATCAACTGTACACCTCATGTATGTGCCAACTCATCAACTACTTGTCTCAACCATGTACCCAACTTGTACCTCAACCAAAATCCCTCATCAATTTCATCATCCAAATATGATTTATAACTCTATAATAGACCTGATGTATATGATCACATACCTACAAACATTCCTTAACTTTAAACAATAAGAGACTAGCATTTACAACAAACTTTTCTTTAGTCTCACATGACTAGTTTTGGATTAGTCAACAACCCTGATTTGAAATAATCATAAATTTGTACCTGTAATGAATAAATATCTGAAACTGATACACAATGTTCTTCAGTGTATTTTATACAATTCCTCCAGGTGTCACTACTTAGAACCTCTCATAAAATTAGTTATAGAAAAAATGACATACCTTGTTGAATTCTGGCTTATTCTAGAGAGCGACCTTGTAGAGCGTGCACCACACGGAATATTTCTTAAATTGATCTGAAACTGTTACAAAGCATACTAAAGACTATACTCTAACCAAAAAAAAATTTCTTACTGAATTTGAATATGTTATGAAGAGGTTATAACGTTTTTACCTGAAACACTTGTTTTTGACTAGTTTCAGGACTAGCCACAAACCCTATTTTCCACAGAGTGTAACTCCAAAAATACAATGACCCACAAGCTGAATTTTTTACCACAGATACTTGGATATGTTTCCTCAATGGAATATCAATTTCACGGTCTGAATCATTCTATAAAAAAAGTTATTGCGAAAATGGTGAGATGACCTGTAAATAACATACCTTAGAAAGCATCATCAAAAGAATTTATCCTTCCTTGAATTCCGACATTCTTTTCTTCAGCTTCCCTCAGAAATTCAGCTTAGATATCCTTTGGTTACCTCAGACACCTATAGGTATCCAATATGCTAAAGTGTGATTTAAATGAAAGAGCCTTGCCTCTTATTTATACTCTCCAAGTAGCTTCCTTAAAAACATCTTCTAGGTCACTTTGCCCACTTTCCTTGTTTTAGGGTTAACCCACTTCTAATTTCTCCATTAAATTTATTATTTAAATAATTGATTTTATATTTACTTTGAATTATACTGCATTCATCACTTCAATTTATTATTTACCTTTAAAAACTCTTAAACCACTTTGACTACTTTGACCTTTTGGGGCTTCTAGATGACATATGAGGGTCCTCCAAATCCATAAGGCCATAACTCTCAAACCATGAGGAGTTATGTGACGTTCCACATATCACCAAGAATGGAATGAAATTTAATATTCATATAGAATAGTATTACCTAAAAATATATCAAAACTCATACCGATATCCATCAAACAAATTTGGGTCCATTACCCAAACCTAGGTTCTCCAACTTCTCATGGTCATAACTCTCTAACCGTGAGGAGTTATGTGACACTCCACATACCACCGGAAATGGCATGACAAACACTATCCATCTAGAATAGTTTCACTGAAAACTTCATTGGCATTCATCTCATTATTCCACAAATAATCATGGGTTCTCTAACCATACTTCTAGGATAACTCAATCTGCAAAGCGTCTTCTCGTGAGGGCTATCACCATAAGGGGACCACTTTGGAGTTCATCCATTTCTACTTATTATCAACCATGACAAGACAATAACGAGTCATCTTTACAACAAACAATCTTGGGTCCATTACCCAACCTTTGTGCTACGGGGCTTTCTTCAAGGGTTGACATCAATGACAACCAACCTTAATCAATGACAACCCTAGAAGTGTAGAACTCATAATTATAAAGCAGTACAAAAAGACGTCCTGAACAAGAAAGGACACGAGGAGCCAGTTGGAATAGGTGGGTGGCCACCAATATCCACCTGGATCAGGGAGCCAACTCTTCAGAAGAAATCTCTTTTACGTTTTCATCTTGAGATGGTTCTTGTTCTTCTTCTTCTTCCTCTTCACAATCTATGTAGAATAATTTCTTCTCACCACACTTATGTCCCTTACTGTACTTACTGTCACAATTAAATCATAAACCTTTTTCTTTTCTTTCCTTTCCTCCAATTGTTGAGGTTTCAACCTTGTAGGTTGAGGTGTTTTAGAAGAAGGAACATTATTCTCTCGATAGATGTTAGGAGTGATCCTTCTAATAGCCATAGCCATATTTTTACTTTCAACATTTCTTGCCACCCTGAATGCATTCTCCAAGGATTTTGGTTCCCAAAGGAGAACCTCATGTTGAATGTTATCCTTCAAAGTTCCTATGAATACATCAATCATGTGCTCATCTAGAATATTTGTTACCTTTATATTCAATCTTTGGAATTTCTCAATGTGCTCTGCAACTGAACCCTTTTTCTTGAGGTTTATCAATTGGCTAAAGAAGGTATTTCTCCTTGTATCCTCATAGTGTGCTATTATTTCTTCCATGAAAATTGTCCAAGTGACAAGTGATTTGCGAGAACAAATCCATCGATACCACACAAATTGATTGGGCTTTAAATATAAAAAAGCATTTTGTACCTTTTGTGTATGTGGCACATCATGTAGATCAAAGAACTTTTCCATCTGAAGTATCCATGTGATTGGATCCTTGCCATCAAACTTCCTCATATCGATCTTAGGAAAGTGGTTGGTCCTCAACCCAAAGTTGGAGTTTCTCCAGTCTTGATTCATATTCCTTGCATCCTCATCATGAATTTCATGGAATACATTTTCACTTTCAAGTGGACTCTCTATTAGGAAATTCTTTAATCCTTCCATGATCTCCCTTTTTAAACCATCCATCTTAGTATCCATTATTGCCTCCAACTTAGCTTCAGTTGAATCCATCATCCCTTGTAGTTCATCTTTTGTTACTGTCTTCTTTTGTAAATCATTTATGTCCCTACACATTTCTTCACCTTCATCAAGAGTCCAAGTAGGATTGTCTGGAGGCTTATTTTGTGTAGAAGTTCCCGTTTTTGGTGGCATGTTGTCCAAGTATGACTTTTAAACCTTGATTTCGAGGTGGTTCTGCTAGACAATATTTCTTCTGTCATATCTACAAAATTTCGGCCATTCTAGGTCTAAAAATTTCATTTTTAGTTCTCTGATACGTCTTCTCTACAATGCCACAGGTCTGATCAAAATTGGATGTGCCAAGTGGAAGTTATGGTAAGTTCCCCACACCTTACTGATTTTTTTCCCTTCTAGGAGAGCGTACTTGTAAAGCGTGCCAAGAGAACAATATCTAATATTTGATTCTTAAACTTGTACCAAAAATATTATAGACTATCCACTATCCATTGCAACTGGTCTCACTTAATTTGGATACTCACTGAAGAAGATATCATTGTTTTACCCAGAACACTTGTTTGAGACTAGTTAATATGCCTAGTTAGATACCCTATCATACACATGGTGTATCTACAAACATAGGATGAAATGGAAGCTGAAATTTTTATCACAAATACCTTGATAATTTATATGAATAACCTCCAAGTTTTAGGGTCTGAAACGCTACATAAAAAAAATTATATCGAAAATTCTGTGATGACTAAATTCATGATGATTCCATAACCCTACAATGTTGTAATATATATAGTTGAGATTACATATTCCAATATCTGAATGACATTTGTAAAAAAAAAAAAAAATTAACATTTTTTTAGTTAAACTAATTTTTAGCTAATCAAAAATAAATTTAAATCATAGTTTTTACTCAATTATAAATACATTTAAATCAAATTTTAAGTGTATAGATTTTCTTAGTTAATTATAATGTATAAGGTTGAGGAGAGTCTCACACTGACACTGTATATCACAAAGATTATTCCCGAGTCATATATTTTCAAGAATCATCCCATTTTAATTA
>JASDQU010100881.1:119109-135499 GCA_032191745.1 Picea mariana
TATATATATATATATTAAAAATTAAAAAAATAAAAGTTTAAATTGAATTAACAAATTTGTTTTATACTTAAAAAGTATGCTTAAAGTTCAAAAATATTTAATAAAATTAGATGGATGCTTAAGGTTCAAATATTAATTTAATTTAATTTCATGCTTAAAGTTCACACATATTTATAAAATTAGATGGACGCTTAAGTATTTTATAAATTAGATATGTTTTATTTATTTAATGAAAAGTGGAGCCTTGACTTTTAAAACTTCAAGTTAACTATTTATATTTATATTAATATATATATTAAATCCATTTAAGTCATATCAATTTAAAACAAATTTGCTTTATGTTTAAAGTTCACAAATATCTAATAAAATTGGATGGAGCTTAAGTTTCAAATATTTAATTAGATGGACGCTTAAGGTTCAAATATTTTATAAATTAGATATGTTTTATTTATTTAATGAAAAGTGAAACCCGACTTTAAAATTTCAAGTTAAGTATCTAAATTTATATTTATATTAATATATATATATTAAATCAATTTAAATGAGCTAGTTAAATTTGTATTGGTTTTATTATATTAAATTAATTGTTCATGTTATGTATAGGTTTACTTACGAATAAAAAAAATTATATGATGATGATAATTAATGTCCACTGACACTGATGATGATGGACGTTTAAGGTTCAAATATTTTATAAATTAGATATGTTTTATTTATTTAATGAAAAGTGAAACCCTGACTTTAAAATTTCAAGTTAAGTATCTAAATTTATATTTATATTAATATATATATTAAATCAATTTAAATGAGCTAGTTAAATTTGTATTGGTTTTATTATATTAAATTAATTGTTCATGTTATGTATAGGTTTACTTACGAATAAAAAAAATTATATGATGATGATAATTAATGTCCACTGACACTGAATTGGTTTATCAAACCTTAAGAAGGCAAGTGAATACTTGTGATTCTTTAGAATTTTGTTTATATGCTCGAAAAGCATTAAGAGAAGCTTTCCAAGATCAGATCATAGTTTTGTTGAGTTAAGAGGTTAGGAAGGTTAGTAGTGTGACAAATCTTTTGAAAATGAGATCTAATTTGGGTATAGGCTGGACATTCTAAGAGAAAGTGCTTTTCATCTTCAACCTTCTTAGTGTCACAAAGATGACACACTCTTTCATCCTATGGCATTTTAGGAATTGACCAATGCTCAGTTTCACTATGGAGCTCGTGAGAATTTGTTCTTATCTTAGCAATGTTTATTTATTTTTTACACTTGTCAAAACAGATAGATAATTTTGATTTTTTAGATTAGGGTTTATTACATCCTTATAATACCTTAATTTTCTTTTTTCCTCTAACTCTTTATCACACCACATGTTCTCCTTAAATTTTGATTTGATGATATTTTTGATAGTATCTTTATTTTACAAAATGGTGTCTTCCATGATTCCCCAATAGTTTAGCCAAGACTGAGCATCTTTATGTCATCCTCGCTTGAGTCGATGGTGGTTACGACTCGATTTTGAGGCAATTTTAGGAAGCCTCTTGTCTTCTGTGTTGTTTAACTTGTTCTAGTATCTAGTCATAGCTATGCTCTCAATGGGGGAGAGACTTGTTCTAAGAGGAGGATGGGATATGGCGTATTTCCTTTAATTTTGAGATTATAGATTATAAAATTCTTTTGTATTTTCTCTATCTTTCTCCAAGATTCAGGAGAGTTACTACAACCCTAGACTTCACATCCATAAAGAATAACAAGTGTAACAAGAGTGTCAAAGAGGAGTTTCTTCTTATCCCAAATCCAAAGATTCGTTGATTTACAATTGTTTTGAAGCCCATAGTAAGATTTACATCCCCTAATAATCCTTTTCTCAATGTTATAATTCCAATTGAGCTTGTGGTGAATATCAATTCCAAGATATTTGCATGAAGTCACTTTCTCCAAGTTGTTGTTGTCATAAACGAAGGTATCATAAGTGATCTTATTGGATTTAATAATCATGACCTTAATATTATCAATATTAATATTCATATCCATATTGGAGCAAAAATATTTGAGGATTCTTAGTTGGTTTTTGAGATTATGGAGACTCCTGACCGTAAGAACAATATCATTGACATAAAGAAGAAGATTGATGACTATACCAATGAGAGTAGGGCTGACACAACCTGCTTTTTCCAAGCAATCTTCTAACTTGTCAATGTATATGCCAAAAAGGGTAGGGGACAAGGGACAACCTTGTTTGACTCCAATATTGCAGTTAATCTCTTTCGACCAACCCTCATTGTTTTTAAACTTAGAAATAACGTTCTCATACATCCTTATTGCAACAACCCTCAACTCGAGAGGCACTTTTATCTCTTCCAACCTATTCCAAAGGTTTTTCGTTGGAACCATGTCAAAAGCTTTTCTAAAGTCAACAAAACAACAAAAAAGATTGGTTTTAGTATTGCAAAACTCCTCTGCAATGATTCTAAAGATAACAAGATGGTTCGCATTTGAGTGATATCTCCTAAACTTGTCATAGCCTTTAGCCCTTTTATCGTGACTTTCTAGCCATAGGATAATCTTCTTTTCCAAAATAATTCCATAAAGCTTGGCTGAAATCAGGCTAATCATAATGGTCCTATAATTAGAGGGAACGTTTCTATCCCCATTTTTAAAAATAAGAACAATGAGGCTTTGCATCTAGGGTTTAGGGAAACCCTGCTTGACTGATAAATTGAAGAGCTTGTGTATGTGAGGGATACATATAGGCCCTCCGATTTTAAATTTTTTAACTTGGTAGCCTTCAATGTCTTTAGCTTTCCCATTTGCAAGCCTCTTAACCCCGAACTCTATGTCATCTAAAGAAAAAACTTCATCCTCTATAGGGACAATAGAAATGGTGTCCATGGCATTAGGGAACTTATAAAGACTTTTAAGGTAGGAATTCTAGTCCCTTAAGCAAATCATATTATTTTATTTAGTATTGCGGTTAAGAATTTGGCTCCAGAACTTCTTAGGATCCAACTTAGATAGTTGTGAAAGCTTCTCTTGCCTTTTATTGATATAATACCTTTTTTCCCTTTTAATTAGGCATTTGTACGTATTGATATTATCTAGTTTTAAGAACTCATTAGAAGCATCCCTAATGAACTTCCTAGCAATTTTACATTCTTTATCATACCAAGGGTTGGTCCTTCTGTTATTCTTTTTATAGGACACCTTGAAAGAGAACTTGTTAATAGAAGTGGAAAGGATAGTTGTAAAATTATGATAGAGTTCTTCAATGTTGTCCTTATAAGTTAGGAGATTTAATTTACTATTTAAATCCTTTAAGAAAATGTCAACTTTACTTTTTTCAAGGAACAATTGTCTTTGATTATCATAATTCTCTTCAATGACACTCCTGTGCATGACAAAGTCTAGAGTTAGGGTTAAAGGTTTATGATCAGAGTCGGGTTGATGGTCATTTGAAAGGTCAAAAGTTTCTATTTGGTTGCAAACGGGGATATCATATATCACATAATCTACTACACTACTACTTAGCCCATGAATACAATTTATTTGGTTGGAGTTTGACCACTTCATTACTCCATTTCAAATGATTAGGTACTGAGAGCTAGAGAGCTTGACCAACTCAGTACCAAACAAATTCTCAATTAGTTCTTCTGAGCTTCTTTTGTAGCTATTAGATAAAACATGCTCCTCATCTAGCCATAAAGGATTATGGTTGGAATCATTACTTAAAATAGTAGCTTGTTTAGTTTCAGTACTAGCATTAAAGTCTCATAGCAGGAGAATATTACTTTCATTTTTCAAACTATAAATATCTTGTTCTAAATTATTATAGGGACAATTGTTATCTAGATTGTTTTTCTTATAAAAAGTAGAATTAATAGGTGCAAAATAGAAAATTTCTATATACATCTTCTTAGTACTGGTGTTTGAAATTTCTATCCAAATGTACTGATTGAGAGAGTCGATCTTATGAAGTTGAATATGAGGACAAATGCTCTTTCTAATATAACAAGCTATGCCTCCTATCCCTCTACGGTGGGAATTTTTGTTCCTTGCCAACCACAAGACAAATTCTTCTAGGTTAGGGACCTTAGAATCCTCATGCTCCCAAGTTTTAACTAGACAAATAATATCAATATCACTCAGGATCGAACTTATCATAGGACCTTTGCGCCACGGAAAGCCACAATAGTTCCAAAAAAGAATCCCGAGTGTCCCAATTCCTATTTATAGTCTCTATCCCTAACAATAGCTTTTTGATTTCTAATTGTTGTCCATTTTCCCTATTTCCTTGCTTCTTTTACCTTTTGAACTTCCTTCCTTAATTCAGCTTGGTCTTTGGGAATAAGGTCTTCATTTATAAATTTCTTGACCCTTTTAAGCTCAGAGATTTAATGAGTATGCTATACTTATGGTCATTACAACTTACTTTGACACATATCAACTTATCTTTGTGATCGATTATGTTTCCTAGCCTCTTTGCTTCTATGAGGTAAGTTGTATCAATTTGTGATTTATTATTTCATTCTTGTTTTACTATTGCTAGTGTATCCTCCTCTTGTTGTTCTTTTATACCAAAAATTATGAGGTTCAAGGATCTTTTATTACACTCATGGTCCAGTTCGATTAGCTTATTCATTTCCTCTTTTATGGGTTTGATATCCAATTTGTTTTCTAGATTATTGAGGGTCAAATTGTTGGTTAGTTTTTCTTCTAGATCTTTAATCATATCTCTCAAGTTGTGATTTTCTTCAACCTCTCCTTCTTGGGTTGATTGTTTATGTTTTTTCATTTCTTGAACCTATCATTCATTATCTACAATTCACTCTTGAACCTTAAGAATCTATCCTCTATTTGAGTTTAAATGGTATCTTTGAAGAGTCTAATTTTTTTTATCAAGCATTGCCTCTAGCTCTATTTGGAGTTTTACATCTCTTTCTTCACTCTTTTTTTCTAATGATTCTAACTCTATTTGGATTTTGGCATCTCTCTCTTCTCTCATTTTTTCTAATGATTCCATGTAATCATAAAGGATTTCTAGGGTGATTTTGGGGGGGCTCCCCCGGTTAGGATGAGCTTTTGTAATAGGTGGTGGAGTGCTCATATTGAAAAGAAGAGAAAAAAAATAACAATCATTATTTTGGATTGACATTAAAAATGGAAAATAATTTTTTTAATTGATAATAACGATATTAATTATTATCTCTCAAATCATCTTTTACTTATTAAACTTAAACAAATAAAATATATTTACATCTCTTTAATTTTGAGAGGTTACTATTTTAAATTAAAATTGAATCAAAGTAAAAAGTGACTCACCTTATTTCCCTTGTCCAAGTGCTCAACTGGTTGAAGAAGCCAAAACTAATTTATAAAGACACACCCAAGTTTACAAACACACGCCCAAGTGCTCAACGAGTTGAGAAAGCCAGAATTCTTAGCATGTGTCACAAAAAAATTCATATTTCTATGTTTTTTATTTTACTGGTGTCACAAAATTCTTAGCATGAATTATCATTAACATGATAATTATATTATATTAAACTTATGAAATAATTTAGTTTAGGTAGTAATGCAAGAATGTATGTGTTTTTTTTCAGAAGTCACATGTTAAAATTTATAAGGGGTAAGGTATGTATACCTATGTAGATTTTCATAGTCAAATTTCTGTAGACTTTTATAGTCAAATTCGTGCACAAAGAGAGTCCCTTATCCTACAAACAAAAGATCTCATACACCAATTTGGTGTCTTGCTTGACAGTGACCTTAAAATAAAATAATTATTATAAAAAGCAAAAAAAAATTAAGATTCACCATTTGTTGGTTAATAAATTCTCCATATTATCTATTTGAAACATATACTTTACCTTTACCTTGAACCTTCACGGAAAATATGTAAATAGCAGTGATATTGGAAGGAGGTTGGTCTTGTTCCTAAATTTATGGATTCAAAATGTTTTTGAACGAGCTACAATACTTTATGTGCTAGTGTGGTCTATGTTCTAGCAGTGATGGTAAGGTATGAATGCATTTATCTACTATACATGCACCTCATCCATATCCAAATGTTTGGCGGAACTATTGGGAGCATGGGCTTCTCTCATTATGGCACAACAATTGCACATTGCGAGCTATTACTTCTTGGAGATTCCAAAATTATTATCGACTGGCTAAATGGCCAGGCTGATTTCCATGTGGCAGCACTGGAGCGCTGGAAAGAAAGAACACAAGAGGCTACAAGACTCATAAAGAATATCTCTTTCTCTCATATCTATAGGGAGGATAATAGTGAGGCAGACACTCTATCAAAAAAAGCATTGTCTTTGCCTCTCGTCCAAATTTGATTTTCTCAGTGGGAGGATGGCAATGAAGGACCAGCTATCTTGATCAATCTTTGAAAATTGTCTTATTTTCTATTTTTTTTTTCTGCTTATCTTTTTTGGTTTGGATACCGATCATAGTAGAGAAATGTGATAGGAAGTTCATTAGAATAAACAAGATTTATCCATCTCAAGACACAGTGTGAAAATAATAGTAAACTTTTCATGTATATTGACTTATCGTGAATACTAAATGTATATTTTTATATCCTTTTAAATATAAAGAGCATTTTTTCCCATGGAAAAAAAAATGTAACCATTCATATCATTCATATTATTCATATCAATAGATGCTTTTTCAAATATGGGACTTCTGAATTCTACATAAAATCACCAATACAAGAATTAGGCAGCTTCTAGCTTCTTTGTAATGTTAAAAAAATGAAGATATGAAGATGCTCAATGGGGTAAATAACCGTCTCTTGACCACGCTATTGGAAAAAGCCATCTCTTGTAACGTTGGTTTTATTTTTCTAAGGATAGTGTGGATTATCTCGCTGGTTTTATTTCTCTAAGGATACTGTGGATTGTCTTGCTTAGTACTAGAGATAAGTTAACATGGAGGATTGTAGGATTGTAGACATAACTGTTGCTTAGTGAATGCAAATACTTTTATCATGCAATACGCTTTCATAATTTACAAAATCACATAATATACAAAGTCGCTTCAATATTATGCAACTTTTTTGTCTTTTAAATTTTTTATCTCAAATATATAATCTTATTATATATATATTATTTAACAAATAATAAATTTATTTTATTTTTCACTTTATTTTTAATTTTGTATAAATTTAAAATTAATTTAACAATATTATTGTTATAGATTTATTGTTATAGATGTTATAATCACAATATTGAGTTACACAATACATCTCTTATAAAATTACTATATTAATTTAGTTAAGTGTCACAAGTGTTGACACGCTTTTAATCATATAACCTTTTGACCTTTCCCAAGCACATGTCATCCATAGAAGCCTACATGGCATGAGTCTTTTGTGTCTACATTGTGGTAGCCCATAATGTCATTCCTCCTTGCACACCAAATGTCATTAAATTTAGTTAAATGCATTGTGAAATATTAAATTTTATTTTAAATAAAAAATACATAATGTTAATAATTTGAGTAGATAAAAGATAAAATTCTTAAGTTTTAAAATAACAAAATTTATCTATACAAATAATTAACGTCAAAAATATAGAAAAATCTCTTAAGATGGGATAACATCATCAATTACTTCTTATGAAAGGAATCACTCCATGATCCATGCTTGTTGTATAATGCAATCTCCAACATCTCTCAATACGATGATACTTATGTGCATATATACTCTTTCATGAGTATTCCTAGGGTTTATTATAGTTCTATCCTAGCCTCCCCACCCTGTGGTATTTAGGGTTTAGTCAACTAATGTAAGAAACAATCTCCTTTCAATAAGGCTTTAATGAGATAGTAGAAAGTTACATAATGTGAAATGGTTGTCCTTATTAAATAAAGGCCCACTAGGTTGTTGATACTCATTGATGATGAGACCAAAAGTAGTTAGTGTTTTTCTATTAAGAAACTATTTATAGAGTTATAAGGCTATGTAATGTTTTGTTAAGGACTGTTATTGTATTTGATCTTTTCTCAAAGGAGGTTGCCTCCTCACAGAGGTTGATGAGCATTGCTCTCTCTTTCAGAATTATTAGTAAAAGGGTTATATTATGTAGGTTTCATCTCATTGTATTTGTATTTTTTTTTCACACTTATATTCTTTGAATTTAATATTCATGTTATGTTGCTTATGTTGGTTAAGTAAATTAGAAGTGCTATCAAAGTTATTTCCTCAGCCAACATGCACTCAAATTTTAGAAAAAAAAATTAGGCTAGATATGTGTTATGGTGTCTTTAGACACAAAGATTTGTCATTCAATGGGTAAACTTGTTATTGGGGAAGAATACACACAGTGAATACAAGTGGAGTCACCTGGTTGGACACCCTTATAACCTCTGTTGGTACTCCTTCAAGCAGTACCATATTAGAAAAATATGTTTATGAATTCATTCTTCCACATACCCTCGAGTATATCAAAATTCCTTTCGACACACCTTAAACTAGCCTTGTGTAAGCCTCTCAACCATCTTATTTCTATAGTGCATTGAGAATAACACTTAAGGAGATTACTCTTGTGTACTAGGGTATTGGGTAGTATGACTAAAGGTACAGTGTTTCCTCCTTATTTGGTGCCATATATGCTTGATGTGAAACAAACCCTCATTATTTGGGTAGGTTGACCAAGCTATGCCAAACCAACATAGTGGAAGATTTTATAGAAATATTTGAGAAATTGGTGATTATCATAAAGGGCATGACCAATACCTTTTTCAAAGAGTGTTTTATCAATGGTTTAAAGGAGTTAATTCGAGCACAACTCTTGATGTCTTACCCAACTACTTGGTTGGAGGCCTCTCAATGAGCTAGAGAAGCATAGGTGGAGGCAAATTACCAAACAAAAAAAAACAATTTGTTTCTTGCTCCTTCCCCCCTTTGGCACCTATAACAACCCCCTTTCCCTCTCGATCCTTTAAAATCCATAAATGTTCCAAGAAGAAGTCATATAAAGCCAACACCTCGAAATTCACTATAATTGTGATGAGTGGTATTTCGAATGGGCATAAATATAAATAATATAATTTATTTCAATTAGATGTTCCCCAAGACCAATTAGATGACCTTCCCATGGAATATGCTCTCGAGTTGGATTTGGTAGAGACCACCAATCATCCTTAAGAAGAAACAACCATAGAATATCCTAGTGAGGAACCCCAAATTTCCCTCCATGATTTATCCAAAATTTCAGTTTTGTAAACCTTGAAGTTGTTTGTCTATGTGAAGCATTGAAAGGTTATTGTTTTGATTGACAAAAATAGTACCCAAAATTTTATTCATAGGAGAGTTTCCAAAGAAACCAATTGTTATGTTCATATGAAGCATAATTTTCAAATTATTCTAGCTAATGGAGGTATGATGAAATGTTGTGGCAAGTATGAGAATGTCTTGACATGGTTGAATGATCATATGCAATTAGTAGCAATTATCCTTAATGAAATATCCCAATCAGACCTTACACTATTTGGAATAGGGAATTTGTCTAGTTTATGGCCTAACAACCTTTCAATAGTTTTGCTTAGGTTTTACTAGATGCGGCCATGCCCATTGTTTATATATTTTTAAATGAAATAAAGGAAATGCAACTAAACTAATATGCAAAATGTGCAAAATGTGGAATGATTCCTAGGCTAACTAACAAAACTAATGATTTAAACATGAAAATTATTAATGACAACCTACATGGCATGAGTCTTTTGTTTTTACAATGGGGTCACCCATAATGACATTTTGAAGCTTGCAAGGTAATGTATAGGTTGGACACACCTACCACACTTAGATGGGGGGGCGGGGTGAATGAGTGTAGGGATCTTTTTCCCAAAACTTCCCTCTTACACAAAAACTCCTTAGTTAACATTTGAAATTTTCTCATTACTCATTACTTTCATTTATAATTAGTTAGATGTGAATACATATCAACAACATGTATCAACAACATATCATCAACAAATCATCTCCACAAGGAACACAAGATGTATGTACAATTTTTCTTTTTATTATGGACTTCAATCCGAGGGTTTTTCAACAACAGCTGAATAGAGTACAACTCTAAAAGAGCACCAGCTCTATATGCAAGACTCAACTTACATTCTCAGCACCAACTGAGATGAGACAACAACCCTCAACAGATATCAATCTGTCAACATAAACAAGTGCATCAACCATGCACCAACCTGTAATCAACCTATACCATAAACAAGCGCATCCAACCATGTACCAAGTATATACCAATCATGTGTCAAATAATCATCAACAATGACTCATCAATATGTACCAACATCATTAACTATAGACCTCATGTATGTGCCAACTCATCAACTTCTTGTCTCAACCATGACTAGTTTTGGATTAGTCAACAACCCCAACTTGAAATAATCATAACTTTGTACCTATAATGAATAAACATCTGAAACTGATACACAATATTATTCAGTGTGGTTTATGAAATTCCTCCAGGTGGAACTACTTGGAACCTCTCAGAAAAGGCGTTATAGAAAAAATGGCATACCTTGCTGAATTATGGCTTATTCTAGAGAGCGACCTTGTAAGCGTGCCCCACACAAAATATTGAATTGATATTAAACTATTACAAAACATACTAAATCTTGTACCCTAACCAACACATTTGGTCTCACTGAATTTGGATCTGTTATGAAGAAGTTATGACATTTTTACCCGAAACACCTGTTTTTGACTAGTTTCAGGACTAACACAAACCCTATTTTACATGGAGTGTAACTCTAAAAATACAACGTCCCACAAGATGGATTTTTTACCACAGATACTTGGGTATGTTTTCTCAATGGCATAGAAATTGCATGGTCTGAATCATTATAGAAAAAAAGTTATAGCGAAAATGGTGGGATGACCTGTAAATAACATACCTTAGAAAGCATCATCAAAAGAATTTATCCTTCCTTGCATTTCGGCCTTCTTTTCTTCACCTTTCCTTAGAATTTCAGCTTATATATCCTTGGTTACCTCATACACATATATATATTCAATATTCTCAAGTGTTATTAAAATGAGATAGTCTTGCCTCTTATTTATACTCTCCAAGTAGCTTCCTTAAAAACATCTTCTAGGTCACTTGGCCCCACTTTCCTTATTTTAGGGTTAACCCACTTCTAATTTCTCCATTAAATTTATTATTTAAATAATTTATTTTGTATTCACTTTGAATTATAGTACACTCATCACTTCACTTTATTATTTACCTTTTAAAATCCCTTAAACCACTTTGACTACTATGACCTTTTGGGGCTTCTAGATGACATGTGAGGGTCCTCCAACTTCGTAAGGCCATAACTCTCAAACCGTGAGGAGTGATGTGATGTTCCACATACCACCAGAAATTTCATGACATGTACTAATCATATAGAATATTATTGTCTGAAAATATATCATAACTCATACCATTAGCCATCAAACAAACTTAGGTCCATTACCCAAACCCGGGGTCTCCAACTTCTCATGGCCATAACTCTCTAACTGTGAGGAGTTATGTGACGTTCTACATACCACCGGAATTGGAATGACAAGAACTATACATCTAGGATAGTTTCACCAACAATTTCCTTAATATTAATCTCGTTATTCCACATACAAGCATGGGTCCTCTAACCATTCTTCTAGGATAACTCAATCTGCAAAGCATCTTCCCGTGAGGGATTTCACCATAAGGGGACCACTTTGGAGTTCATCCATTTCTGCACCTTATCAATCATTATAAGACAATAATGGGAGCATGGGTTCTCCAACCATTCTTCTAGGATAACTCAATCCACAAAGCGTCTTCCCGTGAGGGCTTTCACCATAAGGGGACCACTTTGGAGTTCATCCATTTGTGCACCTTATCAATCATGATAAGACGATAATGAGTCATCTATACATTTTTCCAACAATGCATCGTATACCAATGAAACCACATCGATCCATATTCATCATGTATCAATGACAACTCATTGATCCATCTTCATCATATCAATGACAACTTATTGATCCATCTTCATCTATGCATTCTCATCAAGGACAATACATATTATATTACATCAATCATCAATCAATCAATCCTTTGACATCAATCAATCACTTGACATCAATCAATCAAACCATTGGCATCAATGACATCAATCAATCAAACCATTGGCATCAATGACAACATGATCCAACAATCTCCCCCTTTGGCATTGATGGCAATACCAGCATTGATGTCAACACCAATTACCAATTATTGATGTCAACATGTAGATAAGGCATGCTCTACATCAATAGTCAATGTGACTATCTTTCCCCATCAATAAACATGAATCACATCAATGTGATTAACTCTGCCCCTTTGACATCAATGGCAAAGGGCCATTCTCATCTTGGGGCTACTCCCCTTGCTTGAACTCTCCTTGGGGATGCTCCCCTTATCTGAATGCCTTTGATCTTCCTCTGAATAATCTCTCCCCTTTTGAACAAGGGATATCACTCTGAAGTAATGAAGATACATCGAACATACTCCCCCTGTGACCATTGCTCCCCCTAAAATTATGCTCATGTGCTCTTTCTTCAAGTATAGAGCTCTTTTCTAGGTATGCATCTGATAAATATCTCCTCCTAGAATCATAAGAAAAAGAATGACTCCCCCTATGGGTCTGTCTCCCCTATATTTTCTGCAAGATGAACATTGTGCTACCATATAACGATCCTTGGACCCGTTCATGCATCAAACTCATGTCATACCAAGCATCATGGATCAAAAGATATGTCAAAAATGAAATAAAGAATCATGAGAAAAATATCAACCAAGTACATCCTGTACAAAATGTGTGCTCATCATGCACAACACCTATGTACATCAACCATGTACATCAACATCATGCAATGTGCCAAAATATATCATCCATGGAGTGTATCAATCATATGCCTTTATCAACATGCCAACATGTGCATCTACCAATATGCCTAACAATGTATTTTATTGCTCGTGATATGTTTCCATCATGAACCAAGTGCCACAATCATGTATCTCAAACAAATTCCAATTGTTGGGCTAATCAAGTAGTACCAATGGTGTAGTATCATCAAGCATATGCTATCTATGAGTGTACCAAACATGTACATTACCATGCACCAATACCACAAAATGATGAATCCCATATATGTATGCCAAATCCTCCATAAAACATATTCCAATCAAACTGCTAGTGTTAAGAACCAAATACTCAATACAAAAGCACCACAACAGATATACAAGAACAATATGCAAAATTTTCTTTATTACTATCAAACCCTTAGGGTAGGGCAACACCATACAATGGATCCTATTATGGAAGGGATCCTCTCCTGTTCACTTGCCTCTTCGAGGGGGCATCCTCCTATTGAGCTACCGCTCCAAATACAATACTTCTCTTTATGTCTCATTACATTGCTTGAACCTCTTTATATAGTTCTACCATCACCTAAGAACATTCTAGAGGAGGAATCTTCTAGAAGTAGAACCTTCTAATAAGTCCTCTTGCATTTATTATATCTAATTATCCATTTATTATATCTAACTACCATAGTGGTCCTTATTTAATAATATAGTAGACCTAGTCCACCTTACATTGAATGACCTCCACTATTATCACTATAGGCCCTCTGGGCGCCCCCACTACCTCTCTAGCTACCTTACATTCCATCCCCCTTATGAAAGCATTGTCCTCAACGCTTGATGTACAACCATATTCCAGGGTCCCATGGATAATTGTGGACCATAATGCTAAAGAAGACTGAAGAACCAAGGTCCCATGTAGAAAGGAAATCCACCATGCTGAAGTAGTCCAACTACCATTGTAAGCCTGGGTCCCATGTCCAAGTGCTCATGTGAACTCCCTGTGGAAGATTTTGGAACTCAATAACCAACTCAAAATGATGCTCCAAAGATTGACACCTGTCATGTGGATCCAAATAAGAATATCCATCCACATAGTGGAAAAGGGTCGTAGCAAAATCTGGAAGGAATAATACAACTATAGAATATGCAGGATGGACACTGGTAATAATCATTGGCTCTCGATTTGTCATATTAATGCTCTCTACAGAAGGCAGATTAGAGTCATCAAATAAAATATGAAAGTGGTTGTCATCCCAGAAATGGTAGCTATCCATATACCAATAATCATAGTCGGCTTCAAAATCATACCAAGCATATATTTATTGATTATATTCATCCCTAATGTCCTCCATAAGAAATATGTGCTGCATGTTATCCAATGAATCTCAAATACTACAAAAACTATCATTGAGACCATTTGCAAGGTCATGCAATCTAGCATCCAATGTATCATACAATTTGAATTTGAATGCTTCATGAATTCCCTTGAGGGTTTGAGAGGAAATAGCCATATGAGCACCCTATGAACTCTTCGGTTCCACATCCGTCATGAAAAAACCCAAAAAATAGAACAATAAGTTACTGCAGAAAATTGCGGCGTTTTCCGAAAAAACCCTGAAAAACTGCTGAAGTTAAAATGCTCATAACTTCACTTTTCGAACTCCGTTTTGACTGATTTGTTTTTCGAAATTGGGTGAAATTGTGAGAGGAACTCGAATATGTAATTTATTTGGGCAAATTCAGCCTCTAGATGCTACATAAAAAAAAAAAAAATCACGTCGCCGTTCGCGGAAAAACCCTAAAAATTTGCAGATTTTAAAACTTCAATATCTTGACTTCTTGGACTCCGTTTCGGATGATTTTTTTTTTTTAACTTGGGTGTTTTTCTGAGAGGAGCTCAGATATACAACCTTTTTCTACAATTTTTTCATAGAAATATACTGAAAATTTATGGAATGTTGCGGCTCTCTTTTTCTTCTCCAAAAAACAAATCTGCAAAAATAAAAAATATTTGCCCACAATGTCTGTCAAGGAAAGTTCTCTAATACCACTTGTTGAGAACCAAATACTGAATACAAAAGCACCACAACAGATATACAAGAACAATATGCAAAATATTCTTTATTACTATCAAACCCTTAGGGTAGGGCAACACCATACAATGGATCCTATTATGGAAGAGATTCTCTCTTGTTCACTTGCCTCTTTGAGGGGGCATCCTCCTATTGAGATACCGCTCCAAATACGATACTTCTCTTCATGTCTCATTACATTGCTTGAACCCCTTTATATAGTGCTACCATCACCTAAGAACATTCTAGAGGAGGAATCTTCTAGAAGTAGAACGTTCTAAGAAGTCCTCTTACATTTATTATATCTAATTACCCATTTATTATATCTAACTACCATAGTGGACCTTATTTAATAATATAGTGGACCTAGTCCACCTTACATTGAATGACCTCCACTATTATCACTATAGGCCCTCTGGCCCCCCCCACTACCTCTTTAGCTACCTTACAACTAGTAGGTGCGTCTTCCAATGTACTAGAAAAGTACCAATCATGAATAAACTATAGATCAACAATGATGTACAACATGATCACTTCATCAACTCACCAACCATATGTCTCAACATGTAGCCCAATCCATATGCAAAATGCATGCACCATGATATCAACATATGCTTCCAATAATACATCATAAGATATACCAGTCATGTACACTACCATCAACATCACAAAATGATTAATCCCAACAGATCAACATCAATCCATACTCTTGGGTTAGTGCCTGCACCTAATATTTATTTTTATTATACCATTGTGTGATCTCACCATGAAAACCTGCAGAAAATAGTGTCAGAACCTACAATAAACAATGTCAAACCCTGCAATACAGAGTTATACCATCACATCAAACTCCAGTCCATGTGCATTGCCTTTTTCCCAAGGCTTTACAACATATACGCAGCCTGTTGCACAATAGAGTGTGTGTACGCGACCTATTCAAGGTCAGCACGCGTATGCACACGACTATCACCACTGTCACCCGCGTGTGCCTCAATAGATGACACTTGTGTACTTCCCTTTAGTCTTTAATTCTAATCTGGATGCTCTGTCTTCTTCACCCACTTCTGTAGATGACCCTTCTCCTCAGAACTTGAGCTCTGAGCATCCATCTTTTCAAAGATATCTCCCTTTCTTACTTCATTCCTTCTTCTAGCCATGCTATGTGAAGTCCTCATCATGGACTTTCTTCTTGTGTTCTAGCACTCCTGGGATTTGTGTCCAAATCCACTACAACTGTAGCATCTCATAGAGTTACAATGAATAACAATATGTCCTACTTGATCACATCTCCAACACCTTGTGGTATTATAGAATCTTCCATTATATCTCTTTTCATAAGATCTACATTCAAAAGCTTTGTGACCATATCCATTACATGAATAACAATGCCCATGAAAAATACTTTCATA
>JASDQU010100881.1:177572-192499 GCA_032191745.1 Picea mariana
TTTTCTTCTAATTTATAACTCTCTTCTTGTTCTTTGAGCATTCCCTTTAACTTCAAGATGTGCCTTTGACTCCTCCTAAGAAACTTCTTAGTGTTATCCGAAAGATAGTTATAGTGTGTATAAAAATGATCACTCCTATACATGTATAAACCCTCTTCAATTTCCTTTTGAAGTTATAATAGATTTCCTTCTATTCTTTCCATGGGATAACTATCATCAAACTTTACACAAACTGTTTCTAGATCATCTTCTTCACTTGAGAAAAATTCAACATCATCACACTTTGAATTATTGCAATCAAGAGTCTTGGGAGATTCTTTACCTTCAATGTCTTCCTTCTTGCCAACACCATCACATGATTTTTTGCCTTCATTTGAAATGTCTTCAAGATCTTCCTTTGTGCTATTATTATTTGATTCTTTATCTTCACTTGAAATGTTTTCAAAATCACATTTAGAAACAATACATTCAAGAGTTTTTGATGATTCTTTACCTTTGATGATATTGATGGAGTGGTCTTCAATTTCTTCCTTCTCCTTCTTGTTTTGATATGTCTCCTCTAGATTTAGCCATAGATCCTTGGTGGAAGTGCATTTTCCCATGATCTCTTTGATAGGGCTTGAGAGTCCAATAAGAACGGTCTTGAGAGCCAATGCATCATTCTTCTTTCCTTCCCTTTGAGCTACAAACTTTGACTTGTTCTTCAACGTAACATATCCACCGATGGTTGCCTTCCAAATAGTTTATCCCATTGTCTTCAAATATAATCTCATCTCTATTCTCCAAGTGGAATAGTTTTCCTCATCAAGGATTGGAACTTCATCATCCATTTGTGTGTCTATGGATCTCCTTCAAGCTTATTAAGGCTTGTAGTAAAGGCCCGCTCTGATACCAATTGTTGGACAGACCTACCACACTTAGAGGGGGGGTGAATGAGTGTGGGGATCTTTTTCCCAAAACTTCCCTCTTACACAAAAACTCCTTAGTTAACATTCAACATTTGCTCATTACTCATTGTTGTCATTTATAATCAGTTAGATGTGAATACATATCAACAACATATCATCAACAAATCATCTCCACAAGGAACACAAGATGTACGTACACTTTTTCTTTTTATTATGGACTTCAATCCATGGTTTTTTCAGCAACAACTGAATAGAGTACAAATATAAAAGAGAACCAACTTTATATGCAATACTCAACTTACATTCTCAGCACCAAATGAGATGAGGCAACAATCCTCAACAAATATCAATATGTCAACATAAACAAGTACATCAACCATGCACCAACTTGTGCCAAACAACTTGTAATCAACCTGTACCATAAACAAGTGCATCCAACCATGTACCACGTATATACCAATCATGTGTAAAATAATCATCAATAATGAATCATCAATATGTACCAACATCATCAACTATACACCTCATTTATGTGCCAACTCATCAACTGCTTGTCTCAACCATGACTAGTTTTGGATTAGTCAACAACCCCAACTTGAAATAATCATAACTTTGTACCTGTAATGAATAAAGATATAAAATTGATACAAAATGTTCTTCAGTGTGTTTTATGCAATGACTCCAAGTGTAACTACTTGGAACCTCTCAAAAAAGGCATTATAGAAAAAATGGCATACCTTGCTGAATTATGGCTTATTCTAGAGAGCAACCTTGTACAGTGTGGTCTGCACAAAATATTCATAGAATTGATCTTAAACTATTAAAAAACATAATAAATAATGTATCCTAACCAACACATTTTTTCTCACTGAATTTGGATATGTTATGAATAAGTTATGACGTTTTTACCCGAAACACCTGTTTTTGACTAGTTTCAGGACTAGCGACAAACCCTATTTTCCACGGAGTGTAAATCCCAAAATAAAACGACTCACAAGCTGAATTTTTTACCACAGATACTTGGGTATGTTTTCTAAATGGAATAGAAATTTCACGATCTGAATCATTATAGAAAAAAAATTATAGTGAAAATGGTGAGATGACTTATAAATAACATACCTTAGAAAGCATCATCAAAAGAATTTATCCTTCCTTGCATTTCGGCCTTCTTTTCTTCACCTTTCCTCAGAATTTCAGCTTAGATATCCTTGGTTACCTCAGACACATATAGGTATTCAATATGCTCATGTGTTATTAAAATGAGATAGCCTTGCCTCTTATTTATACTCTCCAAGTAGCTTCCTTAAAAACATCTTCTAGGTCACTTGGCCCCACTTTTCTTATTTTAGGGTTAACCCACTTCTAATTTCTCCATTAAATTTATTATTTAAATCATTTATTTTGTATTCACTTTGAATTATAGTACACTCATCACTTCACTTTATTATTTACCTTTTAAAATCCCTTAAACCACTTTGACTACTTTGACCTTTTGGGGCTTCTAGATGACATGTGAGGGTCCTCCAACTTCGTAAGGCCATAACTCTCAAATTGTGAGGAGTTATGTGACGTTCCACATACCACCAGAAATGTCATGACATGTAATATTCATATAGAATAGTATTGTCTGAAAATATATCATAACTCATATCGTTACCCATCAAACAAACTTGGGTCCATTACCCAAACCTGTGGTCTCCAACTTCTCATGGCCATAACTCTCTAACCGCGAGGATTTCTATGACATTCTACATACCACTAGAAATGGAATGACAAGCACTATACATCTAGGATAATTTCACCAACGATTTCCTTAATCTTCATCTTGTTATTCCACATACAAGCATGGGTCCTCCAACCATTCTTCTAAGATAACTCAATTCACAAAGCATCTTCCCGTGAGGGCTTTCACCATAAGGGGACTACTTTGGAGTTCATCCATTTGTGCACCTTATTAATCATGATAAGACAATAATGAGAGCATGGGTCCTCCAACCATTCTTCTAGGATAACTCAATCTGCAGAGCATCTTCCCGTGATGACTTTCACCATAAGGGGACCACTTTGGAGTTCATCCATTTGTGCACCTTATCAATCATGATAAGACAATAATGAGTCATCTATACATTTTTCCAACAATGCATCATATACCAATGAAACCACATTGATCCATCTTCATCATGTATCAATGACAACTCATTGATCCATCTTCATCATATCAATGACAACTCATTGATCCATCTTCATCTATGCATTCTCATCAAGGACAATACATATTATATTACATCAATCATCAATCAATCAATCCTTTGACATCAATCAATCACTTGACATCAATCAATCAAACCATTAGCATCAATGACAACATGATCCAACAAATGTATAGGTCATATCCTAAAGGTGAATAAGGGCCATGTTTATGCTTAATTTCCTAAAGGAAGGGTGTTACACTTATATTAATATCAAATGCCATTAAAGTTTGCAATTAATTTTTGAATTTTAATTTCCTTATTAAGATTAAAGTAATTGAAATTGACATAAGTTACAAAATGATACTTTAATTGTATTTTTTCAATATAATTCATTTTTGTTTGGTGGATAGTGTAATATCAAATTTTATCTTAAATCGTAATTTTATTAATTATAGTAGATAAAAGATAAAACCCTTAAGCTTTAAAATAACAAAATTCGTCCACACAAATATCAATGCCAAAAATATAGAGAAAACTCTTAAGGTAGAATAACACCATCAATTACTCCTTATGAAAGGAATCACTCCATAATACATGCTTGTTACAATAAAATCTCCAACCTATCTCAATACAATGATACCCATGTGCATATATAATCTCTCATGAGTATTCATACGGTATGTTAGGGTACTACCCTAGCCTCCCCACCTTGGGGTATTTAGGATTTAGTCCACTAATGTAAGAGACCATCTCTGTAGTATTCTAGATATAAAATAGTATAAATGAAAGAAATATTTTAGCTATAAATAACAGAGAAACAAGGATATAACCGGAATAATACCAAAACAATACCAGAATAACACTAGAATAACACGAGAATGAACACTTTGATTAGTGATTGCAATGTTCACTTGCCTCTTTGAAGGGGAAACCTCTAGTAGAGCAGAGCTCTATTACAATAATATCCAAGACAAAACTTCTCATACCCTCTATTCCTATTTATACTAAATCTCTCTATCCAAAAGAACAATCTAGAGGAAGATACTTCTAGAAGCAGAAGCTTCTATTAGGTATTATTACATTTGACTTATTTCTCCTTATTGCTAGGACTTCTTAATATTGACTTTTATTACATGGAAATATATTATTCTACCTGTTAGCACATATGTTTGTAGGGGGGGTGTTTTCCCTTAGGATTTGAGCCCTGGGTGAAAAAATGTGAAAAAGGGGATAAAAAACCCACCAAATGCATTTTATCCTAAGTCTGTTAGTGGCCCAATGGATTGGCGCATCATGATAAAGAGCACGCATATCTGAGTGATCAATCTTGGTGTGCTCAGATCTACGGTCACCAGCCCAACTCAGACCCCCCCGATCTTCTTCCTTTAACGGGGGGTCTGAGTTGGTGGGTTTTAGGCGCGGGCCCCTTGCTAACGTGTTGCCTCCTCATCAACTCGAACCCCCCTCACTAATTCCCTCTTACCACTCCTCCCCCCCCTCTGATCTAGACCACTTACCACTTTCCCATACTGCCTCCCGCTCCCACTTACACCTGTCTTCCACTCAACCTTCCACCTCCACCTGTCACATCTCCCTGTTCGCTTCCACCTCTCTCTCTCTCACACTTGTCCTCCACTCAAAGCCTTCTCTCCCATACCATCTCCCTTTCCCACTACCCCTCTCACCTCCTCACACCTGTTCTCTCTCTGCCACCGCAATCTCTCCCTCTTCCACTGCATCCTCTCCTCCTCCACTCACCTTCCTCCTAGCCTCATTGCATCATCCCTTTGCCATGTCACCCCTACACTATTCATCTCGCCAACTCCCCATTATCAGTGTTCAACAAAACTCCAGATGGAAAAGAGCAGGGAGAGGCCATCACATTTTCCAAGTGTCGAGTTGACTCGAGCCCGTCTGGATCTCGATGAAGACAATTAATGAAGGTGAGGAAGGTTGGTGAAGCCTCGTCTCACCTCTTAAATGGAAAGGCATGTCGGATTGTCAGCAAGTCGATTCTTCTGCAGGTTACTACTTAAGCATGATCGCATCTGACAGAGCTTGCGTCTGACAGAGACTGCATGCATAGTCTACCAGAGAACATGCATACGTAAAGCCTTCAATGCAATAACTTGAGCAAGCCTATGTTGGTAGTGGAAAATTATTCTGAGTATATGTAGGCAGTTTTGAGTTTGTCTAAGGGGAGGTCATTTTTGGTGGAGAAGATCTCTCAAGTTTGTAGTGTTTGTTATGCTAGAGCCGTTCTCTGGTTATGTAATCTATTTGAGACTTTCATGTTAATAGAATTCAGTTTCCCATTTCTTTTCATTTCTCTGTAAAGTTGTGTTGAAACACTCGGGTATGGATGATCCAGCCGAGGATCGTTATGTTGTTATAATGTAGGTTTGATTATAGCAATATTGTGATCATTTTTATTCAGTTACCTATGCTATCGTTTCCCTCTTACATTGGATGGCTCGGGCATGGAAGATCCAGTCGAGTTGTCGCAGTTGCAGGATAATGGAGGTTTGATTATTCTGTATCTGTGACTATGTTGCTTGCATCATATTTCAGTGTCTGAAACTTCAACCCAATATTTCCCTTGAGTTTGAGTTTTTCCTCTTCGATCTGTTGGAAGGCTTGATGCCCAAAGTGGTCTCATTCACTCCTCTCACTAAGTCTTCCCTCTGCTCACCATTAAACTCAATTCACTGACTGAAGTTAATGTGGCCCTCACTTCCCTGTGCATCACTGGTTCATTTTTATAAGTTAAAGCGATATTATCTTGGGTCTGTGCCCCTTTGACCTCCTTAAATCATTCATCGTGACATATAAATTGATGGGTATTGGGCTTACCTTCTCTGCAATCAAAGGGTGACTTCCAGTGCTAACATTTCTGGTGCCGTTTCCAAGGAATGAATTGAAGACTTTTCCTTGGGATAGAATGACAACAAGCTTCTGATTCTGAAGGTGCATCAGATATTAGAACCATTGAAGATTGTGCTTGCACCTGGTGACTCCATTGTGTCGACTCTGCTATTTCAGTGTGGCTTCTATTTGGCTACACTTGAATCCCCCGAAGAGAACACAACGATCATATCTGGTCTTTGATGGTGAACAAATACCAAACACACTCAGAATGCATATCATTCACTTGACGACTCCATGGTCAAAGGATTGATTGGCGACTCCATGGTTAAAGGATCGATTGGCGACTCCACTGGTTTGAAATGGAAAATTTTTTGGCTTGAAGGTTTTCTCCTTTTAACTTCTTTGTTGTTCCTGGTTTTCCCAACATTGTTCCTAATGTCAATGAGTGGGTTAATTTTTTCCCCATATTTAAAGAACATAAATATGACAACCCTTCCCAACATCTCTGTGAGTTTCATGAATTCATGCACTAGTGGGAGATACATCATGAGGATGTATTATTAAAGATGTTCATGTTATCATTAGTAGGAGATGCTCGTCAATGGTATCACTCCTTACCCCCTGGTATCATCTCCTCCTTGGGATAATTTCATGTAGCTTTCAATAGGCACTGTCAAAAGTTTTATTTTTCTAAGTTAATTTGTCATAATTGCTGTGAAGAATATAAAGACTGTGTTCAAGGCATGATTGTTTCAAATGAAAGTTGTGAGAATGAAAGCTATGAGGATGAAAGATGTGAGGATGAAGGCTAGGAGGAGGAAGAAGATGCCTTGGTTGAGTAGGTGTGGTTGGCGAGATCACTTTATGCAAGGATAGATAAATTGAAGGCAGATTGTGTTCACTAATCTTTTGAAGAGAGCACAAAGGATTTTCCATTCCTAGGAGCATATGTTCTTGGTAGCCTTGGTCATGATGGTGAGGTTGAGGATTGCATAGCCATAGAGGCAACATATTATGCCCCTGATGCACCTACTGTCTCATATTTAAATGAAGATATAGTTGTGTATTTAGATGAAGAGCAAAAACTCCCTGCCTCATATTTTGATGACACAGGGAGCAACCAACCTGTGTATGACAACTATGAATGAGATTCTGACCTGGATATGAAGGATTTCCAAGAGCATGAAATAGAGCCTATAAGTGAGCAACCATCATCTGAGATCAGTCAGCCTGCATCAACCTTTCACCCACCCATGCTTTCCAAAGGCATTCAACCAGGTGTGAGCAGATGTAAGACAGAGCAGGATTTCTGTTACAAATTTTTTGGACTTTGCCACTTATTCTATGAACCTGTAAGGGAATACATGGAGTTTCATTTCCTTCATGTTTTGGAGTTGCCCAACTTTATCCCGAAATCAACATTAGGAGGAAAGATGAAGGATGTGATCATTCTTCTATCATGGTTGCATCATCTGCTATCGATCACTGATAGAGTAAAAGAGCTTCTAGTTAGGAAGTTACTTGAATGACTATAGTGGAAGTTTGCTTTCACCTAATACTGTGTAAAAAATCATTAGTCTAGGAGTGTACATAAACAAGCTCCTTCTGGAGCCCATGTATTTGCTTTTGTTTAGAGTAATTGTCAGCCTGTAATCCTCAGTAGGACGTTTTTTTGAGCATGACTCCATATCCAACAGAAGGCGACTGGAACTACTATTATAACCCTAAATTGCACCACACATGCTTACCTGGCATCAGGCCAACTCATATCCCTTCTTTGCCAAAAAACTACTGAACAACTCTTCTAAAAACTCCATTTTTAAAAAGTAAACGCTAGCAGGCTCATTGCAGCCCACGGGCAAATGCTAGCAGGCCCACTACAACCCACGTTTGCCTTCAGAATCACAAAAAACGGAAAGTTGCCGACGGGACAAAAAGCTTTGGGTCAGTTAACTGGAACTCTCGGCCATGCATGGCTGAGAGTTCATCCAAAACCCTAGCTCCTTCTAGGCTATAAAAGAAGGGGTAGGGGTACTATTTGGAGGAGAAAAATCATAGCAAAGAAACTCTGCTCAATTGCCGAATCTGTTTTGTCCCAACCCTTTAGCCTTTCCTCAAGCTTTAGGAGAATTCAAGAAAAGGAGTTGGAGGACAAAGAAGAGGAGGAGCCCAAGATCAGGATCAAGGAATGGTGGCCGATCTCTATGATTATTGAAAGTTGATTCATCTTGAGATTAATAAAGAATACTTTTCCCGTCCCAATGTACAAGTCTTATATATTTTATTTGATTTATGCTTAATCTCTAACCCTAAAGTAGAACAATAGCATGCATGCGTAGTGTTTTTGTCTTGATTGTAGGATCGTCTTTGGAAGGAGCAGCAAAAGCAAGGAGATAAAGCGCAACGGAGGATCTACACCAAACGTCGATAAAAAGGTTAGTCGGTTCTTCCCATGTTTTCATGTGAAAAAGGGTTTTAGGTTTGGGGTAGAACGTTAAAAGTAATTTCTTAAGGGTCATGATCTGCATGCAAGTTTAAGCCCTAGCTTGTTAGTCCGTAGGGTATAATTTCCCCACAACAGAATTGGCGACTCCACTGGGGAAATTACTCTTAGGGTTTCCAGATTTAAGTGAGGTTTTTGGGTAGTTTAAAGGAGTAGATTCTCTATTTGTTTGTTTGTTTTGTTTTCTGTTAGGTCAAAGCTAGTAGGGAACCTGGTTATCAATACCAGTTTTTCCTTGACTGTTTCTTGACATTTATTATCGGGACACACAGAGGTACACGCGGCTTGCAGAAGGCCTGCACGCGTGTAACCCACGCCCTAACCTTCTACAGCCCGCGTTTGAACACTTGCTGCAAAGGTTTCAGTAGCGTGTAGTATTCAGAAAGTTAAAGAGGCAGTCTCCTCTTCCCTGTCAGAAGTTTACCTTCTCAGGGGGCTTTCTGGATCCTGTCTGGGTCTTGTTGGTTTAATGTCTTGTTTTCAGTCTGCTTTATTGTGTTTGTTATCTTTTGCATTCATTTTTCCTTTTCTTTTAAAGTAGAAGAATCCAAGCCTTTTAGAGACCCTGGTTGTCAATACCAGCGACCTTTTTCAGGTCGGGGCTACCTGTGTGTTGTTTTGTCTTGGCTTTTATACAGACACGTAGCCTATTTAAGTTTAGCCCGCGGGTACCCACGCGGTGTTATAGCTCAGCACACGTTTGCACACGTGTTGTTTCAGTGACAGTTGTGGGCTTGATTGGTTTCTTTTCAGCCTGGGTGGGGCAGTCATCCCTTCCTATGGTGAGAAGTGTTCCTCTCAGGGTTTTGAGTCTAGGGCTACAAAGTCAACAAGTTAGGACCTCTTATCCTTAGCCGGTGTTTTTATTAGTTGATGTTTTGATAGAAAAGACAAAAGAAAAAAAAATTGTTTCATGGTTTTTAGACAAGTGTTAGAATTGGTGCTTTCTTGATTGCTTTTGTGCGTCTTTGCTCTGGTTCATTGTGATTTGCGCTTTAAGCCAGAACTTTATTTTGTTTTCTTGGTTTTGTGATTGTTGTCATTTTCCCTTTATTGCTTCATTTTGCAATTAAATAAAAAAAAAAAAAAAATTCTCTTGTTTCATTTTCTTCTTGGTTTGAAGATTGTGTTGTTGCGTCAGTAGCTAGGAAGATGTCTTTTTTCATAAGTTTTTGCACTGCATTTAGAGTATAAGTATCTCGCAGATTTGAGTGAAATTACTTGGTGTTTGCTGCATGAAATCTTAAGAAAATTCCAAAAGAAAAATAAACCTTTCTTGTTGAAAAGTTGCTGGTTTTGCATTTTTTGTAAAAGTTTTTGTTTCCAAGAATTTCTTGTTCATTTTGCTTTGAGACTTTACACACCATCAGTTTCACTTTCATACCTTGTGACTTAAAAATCCCATTAAAAGCAACGCTAATTAAAATCATTTAGACTTTTTGTTTGTAGGGTGCATACACTAGCTTAGGACTAGGGCCTTGGAATAGGTTGGAGAGTAAATTCTCCAAGGCCACTCAAACCAAACATTGGAGTCTGTCAATAGGGAGTGTAGAAGTCCAGTAGTGTGAAATTTATCCGCGACCCCCCTCTAACACAGGGGCTAAACACGAGGTCGCGTAAGGAAAGGTAGTAGAGATAACCCCTCCAAAGCTGGACCGAGCGTAGTGGAGAACACATATCGAGGATTTGTTAGGGGATTCCATCGTTTGCATTTGCCATAGATCTTCGTGGGTCTCGAATCCATTTGAGGTCCTCAGTTGTCTTCCAGACCATTTTCTCTCGATACCCTTGATAGGTTTCAGGCTTGATACCCTGCTCATTGTGGTCTACCCGACTATCGACTGTACCCGCCTGGTGACTGTTCACGTGCTGGCAAACTAGTTGCCAATCTTTTCTAGGGACATACACAGGTGACTGCGGGGGTATACCGCGGTACCTAGGATAGAAATCGGGCCACGCTTTGCAGAGTATACCCTGAGGGTGCTTCCATATTCGAGTTGCACTTGCATCGGTAAGTTGCTCTAGTGTTGGTTGTTGTAACTGTTCTTCAAAATAGTTAGTGATTGCTTGTCTTATCTCATAGGGGCTTCTTTTAGTGTGTGTTACTGTTTGTTCGTGTAGAATACCTTAGCATGTTGTGAATATTCTCACACAGAGGAGGATTTAGAGCTCCACCAGTCACGAAGGCTTCTGGGCCTGCCGCCGGTTATACTGGAGCCACCCCCACCACCATTGAGGCGGAAGTTAGACCAACGAGGGTCTTTCAAAGCAAGTGGGTTTCAAACCATTGAGCCTGAACAACTCCCGGAGGAATCAACCGCCAATATTGGCATAGTTGAAACCCCATCCACTAATACTTGGCTGGATATTATTGTGCCAATTCAATTTTACGAACGCCTATCAGTGACTAACCCTGTTATGGAACCAAACTCTGTTACTTCCTCTAGGAATTCTTCCATTCCCATCACCGTTTCTACCACAGGAGAAGCTTCTCCTAACTTTCCTTTGTCGACGGTTTGGGCCACCATGGTCTCGGCCGCAACTACGTCGCACAGTGGACCGACCCCATCTATCGCGGTGGCCACACCTCCTTACACACCTAGTGCGACAGGCCCTCCGTTTTCATACGGTATGCCTAGTTCAGATACAAGTCCTGCACTCACTTCCTCCACTTTACAGACTTTAGGTCTGGGGGTAGGGAGAGCTCACGCTCCTCTGCAAGGTCAACTCGGGGGAATTCCTGTCCCTTTCAACGCTTTTCCTTATGCTGGAGGTCATATCCCTCCTTCGTCCCCTTCGCTTGGTGGTCCGCATCAGCAGTCCGCCAGGCAGCCTGCACACACAAGTCCATTTGGAGCCGGGAGTCAAGGAACACCTGTGTAAACTCAACCGGTAGGTTCGTCACCGTTTGTTTGGAACGAGACATTTGGTAATAACACTTTCACATCCACTACTTTCCCATCTGGGGGCACACCCATTTTTGGGCAGTCTACTCCGGCACAGGGTACTATTCCTGCGCTTGGGGCACATATACCAGGACCTTGAAACTCAGGACAAGGATCCGTTCCTTCCTCTGGAATGTCGTTCTGGGGTAATTCTTTCCACAGTCAATGGAACCCCGGACAAACTTCTATGCCTCTCCCATCGGGACCAGCATGGGGTAATCCTTCCCAAATTTCGTCGAACACGTTGAATGCCAAACATCCTATGTCCTTTATGGGGAATCAGCCAATGATGTCTCCTCAGATGCAAAACCCTTACGCTGGTCAGGGCCATGGTTTCTACCAGAATCCGGGCCAACAGCCAAACCTTTCCTGGCAACCTGGTGCCAGTCAAACTCCAGGACCCTTTTATCCAGGCTATCAGCAACAACCCAAACTACCTTTCCTGGCAACATTACACTTGCCCGATTTGACACGGTTGTTAAATGATCTTATCTGTCACGATCCGCATTGGCCTCCTATGCCGACGAAGTTGCCTTCGGACATCCCAAAGTTCGAGGCCAAGCCTAACGAAGATCTAGGTGATCACATGACTACTTTCCATCTCTGGTGCTCATCTAACTCACTAAAAGATGACTCCGTCCAGTTGCGATTGTTTCAATGCACTCTTATTGGGAGTGCCACGAAATGGTACATAGAGCTTGATCGTTCATGATACTCTTATTTTGGAAAACTGGCGATGGCCTTCCTTAACCATTTCCAGTTACCTGTGAGATACAATGCTGCCACAGAGTTGCTAGCCAATTTCGAGCAGACGACAACGGACCATATCTCGGATCATATTCGAGAGTGGCGACGCCGAAAGAGTCTTATCAAGGTATCCATTCCACCAACATTCCTGCTTGAGTGGTTCCTTAAGTCTTTAGTTCCGCAGTTATCCAAAGACGTCGCGACTTCAGGGGTTTTCTCCGAGGAAGATGCCATCATGAGGGCTCAACAGTTTGAGCTTATCTATTCTCAGTCTGGTCTATTGTACAACATCTTGTCGGATGCACCACAATCGATTCTGGATAAAACACGACAGAGAGCCGGACCACATGCTGACGGTATCGTTGGTTCGGCACAAACTAAGCTCGCTGAGCAATTGACAAAACAATTGCCGCAGTTATCTATACAACACTCTGCGGCCAGCCAGACTACTGCTTTGGCTACTCCTCCTACCCAAATGTCGGAAGTACACTCCGTACAGACGACTAACCCAAAGGCTACCCAACAAGCTGAAGGGAAGAAGAAATAACGCAAGAAGAGTAAGGGGGATAAGAAACCCACTGATAATGCTGGCAAGGGCACCACGGAAAAGAGGAAGGTGAGGTATCCGTGCAACTTGTGTGCGGAACACCACCTGACCCATCTATGCCCTCGAATTGCGGAGGCCCAGAAGTTTTTCACACAACAACAAAAAGTCGCGTTGACTAATCCCTTTCAGCATGGGCAAAATTTAACTCAAGCCTCTACAAATGCCGAGGGGGGCAGCCAAGAAACTTGCCCTCCCCCAAACAATTCCTCTTCCGTGAACGTCTATATGGTTAAACGTGATGCTTTAATCATGACTAGAGTGCACGACTATAGCAAACCAAGCACTTCTGAGAAGGGAAAAGAAGCTGAGATCCCGTCTCTTCCTCTACATATCGAGAAGACGTTGGGTGAAACAATGACACGCATTCCAAAAGGTGTGTTCAAGCGAGCTTCTCACAATCCAAACGCAAGGGCCGCCTAGAACTACTCTATGGTGGAGGATTTATCACAAACCCCTTGTGCTATGTCCGCTTTGGAGGTCCTCCAAAGTTGCTCTGCTCAGAGGAAAGCCTTGTTGACGGCTTTAGGCTCTACTGAGACTTGTAACCTGGGTACCATCATGTTAGACACGACTGACTTGAAACCTCGTTTGCCTTACCACGTCGCATTTCAGATAGTAGTGGCTCATCCCACGAAAACTTTTACAAGAAATATCTTCCGCACGGTGGTAGACGAGGGCGCTTCGACTTGCGTTATGTCATTAGCATGCTGGAAAGCCATTGGTTAACCTGAGTTGTCTCTATCACCTACTCTCCTCATTGTGTTCGATGGTCGTTCTTTCCGACCGCATGGCATCATTCCTTCTTTCCCTATGCAGTTAGGGAGGAAGACTGTGTGCGTCGAAGTAGAGGTAGTTGATACCCCCATCGACTACAATCTATTGTTAGGTCGTAGTTGGACTTATGAAATGCAAGCGGTGGTCGCTACAGTTTTCCAAGTCTTATTGTTTCCACATGAAGGCCGGATAGTGACCATTGATCAGTTATCCTTCTCTCGACCTGACCCCGCTTTGGGGGAATCCACGGTTCCTATGGTTGATAAGCCTCAAGACGGTGTCATCAACGTTGGAGTTGGCTTGTGCCCATCTTTGATGGGTACTTTCGATTACCCACCTCCTCATGGCGATGTCAAGTTTATATCGACTCACCACAAGGCTGAGATTTTTCATGTTTCGTCGTTTCGCACGACTTACTTTAACGATCCGTGGACTCTTCCTTCCCCATCAGCCACGATGGATGAGATAGGGCACGCTAGCATGTCCATGCCCTTGTCGGCCGCTGAAGTAGCGTACTCTCGAGTCCAACAAACTTTAGCTACTCCCGATTCGACTCCCGCACAAGAGTTAGATCCACTTCCGGAGCCTATCTGGGCTCAGGGTTCTCTTGCTACCACCGATTCGTTAGACTTAGTCTTGCCTTTTGACGAAGCTGTAATCGAAGCAATGACTAGTCCGGACAGACCTTGGGAAGATCTTCATTACAGATCATATTTCCTCCCAGAGTTAGACCGAATCGAGGCAGGAGAATTCCCTATTACCATGACGGGAGATCAACAGTGTCCTATTAACCTCTTAGCTACACAAGAAATTTATGCTGAGGGCAATATGGCGACTATCGCTGAAACTATACCTATCAATATCTCCAAAACCCCTGGCATCATAGACAATGTTTTCATCAGAGCATACAGCTCCCCTGAGGAGATGCCAGACATTGACCCACAAAGTGTGGATCATGAGCTACCTTTGTTGTTTTTCAAGCTGGCTTCGAGATCCGAAAGCAACATCCGGCGAGACTGTATTTATGCTTTTCGATCTCGTCCAGATTAACTGAGAAAAGTAACCATTATGGAGTCTTCTTTAAGCCCTTTTCAGACTCCTTAAAGATGAAAAGATTGTCGAGTGACCTTGTTTCTTCACACTCGTTAAACTGGTCCAGAAGAACATTCCTTAAACAAGTCTCCTTTTAAGCCCTTTTCAGACCCTCTAAACATGAAAAGATTGCCAAGCGATCTTGTGACCTTTCACACTCGTTAAACTGAAATTTGAAGTCACGTCTGTCCAGTGGTAGTTTACCCCTTTTTCGGTCCGGACGGTCAACTGTACGAACAAAGGAATACTCTATCGAATTTCAATTCTTTAGAAGAGTATCCTCAGGTATAA
>JASDQU010100881.1:201986-274981 GCA_032191745.1 Picea mariana
TAAAAGAAGGGGTAGGGGTACTATTTGGAGGAGGAAAATCATAGCAAAGAAACTCTGCCCAATTGCCGAATCCGTTTTGTCCCAACCCTTTAGCCTTTCCTCAAGCTTTAGGAGAATTCAAGCAAAGCAGTTGGAGGACAAAGAAGAGGAGGAGCCCAGGATCAGGATCAAGGAATGGTGGCCGATCTCTATGATTATTGAAATTTGATTCATCTTGAGATTAATAAAGAATACTTTTCCCGTCCCAATGTACGAGTCTTATATATTTTATTTGATTTATGCTTAATCTCTAACCCTCTAGTAGAACAATAGCATGCATGAGTAGTGTTTTTGTCTTGATTGCAGGATCGTCTTTGGAAGGAGCAACATAAGCAAGGAGATAAAGCGCAACGGAGGATCTACACCAAACGTCGATAAAAAGGTTAGTCGGTTCTTCCCATGTTTGCATGTGAAAAAGGGTTTTAGGTTTGGGGTAGAAGGTTAAAAGTAATTTCTTAAGGGTCATGATCTGCATGCAAGTTTAAGCCCTAGCTTGTTAGTCCGTAGGGTATAATTTCCCCACAACAACTATTGAAGATATTAGAGCCTCGCACGGAGGAATCTATCCCCCATGGAGCCTAACATTAGCACATATGTTTGTAGGGGGGGTTTTTTCCCTTAGTATTTGAGCCTTGGGTGAAAAAATGTGAAAAAAGGGGCTAAAAAACCCACCAAATGCATTTTATCCTAAGTCTGTTGGTGGCCCGATGGATTGGCATGTCATGCTAAAGAGCGTGCAGATCTGAGTGATCGATCTTGGCACGTTCAGATCTATGGTTTTCAGCCCAAATCAGATCCCCCCTGACCTTGGGGGGGTCCGAGTTGGTAGTTTTTAGGTGCGTTCCCCCCCACTAAAATGTCGCTTCCTTGTCAACTTGGACCCCCCCCCCCACCCCCCGCTCATTCCTTCTTACCACTCCCCCTCCCCTCTGAGCTAGACCGCTTACCACTCACCCATGCTGCCTCCCTCTCTCGCTTGCACCTGTCTTCCACTCAACCTTCCACCTCCGCCTGTCACATCTCCCCGTTCGCTTCTGCCTCTCGCTCTCTCACACCTCTCCTCCACTCAAYGCCTATTCTCCCATATCGTCTGCCTTTCCCGCTACCCCTCTCACCTCCTCACACCTGTTCTCCCTCTTCCATCGCAACCTATCCCTCTACCACCACATCCTATCCTCCTCCAATCACCTTCCTCCTAGCCTCATTGCATCATCCCCTTGCCACGTCACCCCTGCATCGTTCATCTCGTCGTCTCCCCATCGTCGGTGTCCAACAAAACTCCAGATGGCAAAGAGCAGGGAGAGGCCGCCACATTTTCCAAGTGCCGAGTTGACTCGAGCCCATTCGGATCTCGATGAAGACAATTAATGAAGGTGAGGAAGGTTGGTGAAGCTTTTTCTCACCACTTAAATGGAAATCTAGGTCAGACTGTCAGCAAGTTGGTTCTTCTGCAGGTTCCTACTAAAGCACGATCATGTCTAATAGAGCTTTTGTTTGACATAGACTGCATGCATAGTCTGCCAGAGAACATGCAAACGTAAATCCTTCAATGCAAAAACTCGAGCAATCCTCTGTTGGTAGTGGCAAATTATTATGAGTATATGTAGGAAGTTTTGAGTTTGTCTCAGGGGAGGCCATTTTTGGTGGAGCAGAGCTCCCAATTTTGTAATGTTTGTTATTCCAGAGCTGTTCTTTGGTCATGTAATCGATTTGAGACTTTCATGTTAATAGAAGTCAGTTTCCTATTTCTTTTAATTTATCTATAAAGTTGTGTTGAAACACTCGAGTATGGATGATCCAGCTGAGGATCGTTATGCTGTTATAATGTAGGTTTGATTATAGCAATATCGTGATCAATTTTATTCAGTTCCCTGTGTTATCTTTTCCCTCGTACATTGGATGGCTCGGGCATGGAAGATCGAGTCGAGCTATCGTAGTTGCAGGATAATGGAGGTTTGATTATTTTGTAGCTGTGACTATGCTGCTTGCATCATATTTTAGTGTCTGAAACTTCAACCCAAGATTTCCCTCGAGTTTGAGTTTTTCCTCTCAGAGCTGCTGGAAGGCTTGATGCCCAGAGCAGTCTTGTTCACTCCTCTCCCTAAGTTTTCCTTCTTCTCACCATTAATCACAATTCATTGACTGAAGTTAATGTGGCCCTCACTTCCCTGTGCATTGATGGTTCAATTTTATGAGTTAAAGAGATATTATCTTGGGTTTGTGCCCCTTTGACCTCCTTAAATCATTCATCATGACATATAAACTGATGGGTACTGGGATTACCTTCTTTGCAATTGGAGGGTGACTTCCACTGCTAACACTACCCACTTGAGGGGTTAGGTAGGTTAGGTCCCTAACATGCCCTTCCCCTTAAAATCAACCTTGTCCTCAAGGATTGAGATGGGGAAATTTCTATAGAATGTTAGCAGGCTCCCAGGTGGCATCTGCTAGAGTTGTATCTTTCCACTGGACTAACACTTCCTTGATGGTACATTGATGAAGACGACACTCTCGCTGGTCCAAAAATTCTTATGGCTGGAACCAGATGGATCCTTATTCATCCAACTCAGGAAGGTTGGTTTGAGTTTGGCACTTAGTTCCAATTACCTTCTATAAGCAACATACATGAAAAACAGGATGGATCTTAGAATGATTGGGAAAAGCTAACTGATAGGCCACTTGTCCAATGCACTTGAGAACAATATAAGGACCATAAAATTTGGGTCCCAGTTTCTAAAAATGTTTGACCTTGAGTGAAGTTTGCTTAGAAGGTTGTAGTCGAAGAAATACCTAGTCTCCTTCATCAAATTGACATTTTGAGCGACCTTGATCGGCTTGTTTCTTCATGTGATTCTGATCCATGACCAAATTATCTATGAGTGTACAGAGAATAGATTCGTGAACTGTAAGTGTTTGTTCAACCGCCTGGAACTTCGATACACTTGACATGTAGGAGAGAACGAAAGGTGTCTTTTGGCCATATATTGCTTCAAAAGGAGTCACACGAGTAGTTGTATGGTAAGAAGTGTCGTACCACCATTCAACTAATGGAAACCATTGAGTCCATTGATTTTTCCTTTCAGAGGAAAAAAAATTAGAATAAGTCTCCAAACACTTGTTGACAAATTCAGTTTGACCATCAATATGGGGATGATAGGCGATGCTAAGATGAAATTGGGTGCTCTGTAGTCTGAACAGTTCTTGCCAAAAATTGCTAGTGAAAGTGGGGAGCTCAATCAGAAACAATAGAATGAGGCATGCCACGAAGCTTGAAGATATGATCCATGAAAAGTTGAGCCACAATGGATGTGGTAAATGGGTGTTGAAGAGCACATAAATGAGCATACTTGGAAAGACGATCCACGAACACCATGATGATTGACTTATTGCATGATTTAGGTAATCCCACAATAAAATCCATAGAGATGTACCTCAAAATAACGGGTGGAATTGGAAGTGGTTGGAGTGTGCTAGAAGGTTTGATGGTTTCTCCTTTATTATGTTGATAAACATCACATTCTACTACAAAAGTGAGAACGTACTTTTTCATACCATCCCAAAAAAAAAGAGTGTTTGACCCAGTCATAGGTTTTGGTAAACCCTGAATTCCCAGATGTGGGAGTAGCATGAAGCTCATAAAACACCGTGGATTTAAGTTGTGACTGTTTGCTTAAATACAAACAACCTTTGTAGCAAAGCACATCATTGTGCCAATAGTACCCTGGGGAAATTGGAGAGTTGGCTTGCAATTGTTGGATCAAATGCAATATTTTAGGATCATGTAGCCATTCTTGGTGCAAAGCTTGGAGCCAATATAGGAAAATGAAGGAGAGGGATAAAATGGACCCTTCATCTTCATATTTTCGAGAAAGAGCGTCAATAACCACATTTTCTTTGCCTTTCTTGTAAATGATCTCATAGTCATAACCAAAGAGCTTAGTTACCCATTTTTGTTTCTCTAGGGAGGAAGGTCATTGCTCCAAAAAATACTTGAGGCTTTGATGATCTGTCTTAATTCAGAAGCATTTCCCTAGGAGATAAGGGCACTCGAGATCCACTACATGTAGAATAACCAACATTTCCTTTTCATAGATTGATTGGCCCAAATGGCGTTTTGAATTATTTTTTGGTAAAGGCTAAAGGTCTTCCTTCTTGCATAATGACAAATCCAATTCCTCTTCCTAAGGCATCACATTCCAGGACAAAGGTCTTTGTGAAATTAGGAAGGGCCAAGATCAGAGTAGTACACATAGATGCCTTCAAAGCTTGAAAATCCTGATATGCTGCGAGAGTCCAAGTGAAAGAATTATTTTTAAGGAGAGCAGTGAGAGGGGTCACAATCTTCCCATAATTCTGAGCAAACTTTCTATAATAGCATGTTAAACCCAAAATATCATAAAATCTTTTGATAGTCTTGGGGCGAGGCCAATCCTGCATTGCTTCAATATTTTTAGGATCCACCCAGACACCAACCTTGCCAACAAAATGACCCAAGTAATCTACTTCGGAGGCGCCAAAGGAACATTTAGAGAATTTGAGGAAAAGTTGGTGCTGATAGAGTAGATGGAGAATTTGATCCACATGGGCAAGATGGGATTTCCAAGTTTTACTATAGATGAGAATATTATCAAAGAAAACTAAGACAAAATGACGGATAAAAGGATGGAAGACATGATTCATGAGGCTTTTGAAGGTGGAGGGGGAATTACACAAGTCAAAGGGCATGACCAAGAACTCATAGTGACCCTCATGAGTGCAAAAGACAGTCTTGGGTATGCCAGCTTCTTGCATATGTATCTAGTGGTAGCCATAATGCAGATCAACTTTTGTGAAGTACTGAGCACCACTCAACTCATCCAAGATATCATCAATGATAGGAATGAGAAACTTTTCCTTGATGGTGAGTTTATTAAGGGCACAAAATTTAGGACACATGTGCCAAGTACCTTCTTTCTTAAGTACCATGACCACAAGGGAAGAGTAAGGGCTAGTACTAGGGCGAATAATACTTGCTTGGAGCAATTCCTGCACTATTTTATCAATTTCATTCTTTTGGGCAAAGGGCGAACATTGGGAGGAAGACTGCCAGGAACAAGGGGAATGGAATGATCATGAACACCACAAGAAGGAGGAAGTCCCCGAGGGGTGGAAAAAACAACTTGATGTGTGGAAAGGATAGTGTGGAGGTCAAGAAACACAAAGGGTGTCTCAACTACTTGAATAGAATGGATTTGAGAAATAATATCAGAGTGGCCTTTCTTGAGGAGATTTTCCATGCGATGGGAACTAATGATCTCAGGAGAACCAACCGTGAGACCTTGGAATTAATACCTTTGTCCCTCCTATTGGAATTGCATGGTTAATTCCTTAAAATCCATAAGAATGGTACCCAAAGTGCATAACCATTCAACACCTAACACAATGTCACAACCACCCATGTCAATGGAAAACATATGATATTTCAGCTGGTAATGTCCAAATTGAAGACGGACATTTTCACAACACCCACCACATTTCATAGAACCACCATTGGCTATCACGATTTGAAAATTATTAACAACACAAATATAACAATTGGTTTCCTGGGCAATGCGACGATGAATAAAATTGTGGGTTCTACCACTGCCAACAAGGATGATGACCTTCATGTGCTTAATATAGCCAATGGGCTTGAGGGTTTGTGGGGAAGAGAAGCCAGTGAGGGCATGCAAGGAAATAAGTGGGTCAACTTCAGGTGGGTAAGAAGGCTCCTGGGAATCATCGGAAAGGGAGGGTTCTTCAACAAGGGAAACTATCACATCATCTTCAGGAACATCTTTGGAAATGGCCATAAAAAGTTTTTGCTCCTTACACATGTGCCCCCAAAAATATTTTTCATCACAATTATAGAAAAGACCCTTTAGTTGGCATTCAACCATTTCAGCTCTAGTTAGTTTTTGGACCTTGAGGGGAGTGATAGGGGGTTTAGGATTGGTGGGTCAAAGGCAAGGAACAAAAGATTTTTTTTTTTGTTCTGGGAAAAAACAACTTGTTGGGCCTATTTAGCACATGTAATAGAATCCAACCAAGTTTGAGGGTGGGCCATGAGAACCTGGGATCAGATTACATCCTTGAGGCCACTGATAAAATATTCATGGAAGAACACATCTGACATGCCCTCTGTTCGAAAGTGCAAATGATCAAAAGAAGTGATAAAGTCTTCCACTGTGCCTGACTATTTCAACTTGGTCAAACGACCGATATAGTGGGTATCGGTATCAAAGTAGACATAAAGCTCTGCAACAAACTGGGTCCAGACAATATACCCCTGACATGAATTTTTATGCCATTGCCACCATTGCCAATGTTCAGGTTCTAGATAGAGGAAAACATAGCGAAGTTTGGCCAACTTGTCAGTAATACCATACAGAGAAAAATAATGCTCCATTTGAGTGACCCAACTCGTAGGATCGGAGCCATAAAATTTATTGACCTCTACATGGGGAAGAGGGGGTTCATGATGAAAGGAGTTGGATTGAAAATGCAGAGACTAAGAGGAATCAACAACATTGGGTTGGTATGATGAGGAAGGACCTGTAGGGTAGTTCAACAATTGATTGACAACAAAATGGAGGATGGTAAATTGGGTTGTGAAGTTGGCTTCCATGGTGTCAAATTTGTGCTTTACTTTTTCAATGCGGGAATTGGTAGAGCCAATGTTAGATTTCATAGGTTCGATGGAGGCATGGGCTTGATTGATGGAAGCTTAGATTTATTCGTTGTGAGTGGTGGCCATTTGGAGATGGGAAGTGAGGGTAAGGAAAAATGGGTGGGTTGGATCACAAAAAAAAAACTTATAAGTGATAGGTACCACAACGATCAGTGCGAGAAGGGAAATAAAATGGAATAGGTGGAAAAATAGCGACACTGGGAAGGGGTCGGGTCCACTGAAACAAAAATGATTAAAAAAGAAGGGTATGACTATGATTAGAGATAAAAGGGTAATACAATGGAATAGGTCCCAAATAAGTGTGCTGACCTGACCACTATACTTTTTACTCCTGTAGATTTATACTCTGGCTTGAAGAATATCATAGTGATGAAATGCCCAAATGCTTAATAGGAAGAAATGTGTAGTAATTTCACAACCAAAATGCAGAAGGTGGAGTTACGCGACGATATATCTTGTCTATTCTGTTTTTTTTTTTTTTTTTGTCCCCAGGGGTAGGATATTCAGGGTTTCTACAAACAAGGGTTCGCCCTGTTCTATATCTCTCTGATATACGTGAGGGGTCCAATAGTAGTACTCGATCGAATCTCTCAGGGAACCAACTAAAGAGGCTAGACCGTACCCTTAGCTGTAGTACCCGAATACCTTGGTACTAGAGAGTATCTTCCCCAATGTTGTTCTCAGTGATACTATAGCATTCAGGTGCCCGATCGGTTTATCTATGGAGGGCTTCAAGAAATCTAGGTCGATCCATATATAGGTGTTGTCTGATGCTCTACCACTTGAAGGGGTACCAACATGGGTTACAAGGGTGGCCAACAAATGCGCGCTTAAGTACCTCTTGTATTTTTTGCGTGTATGACTCCCTGACCACAGGTTTATGCGTGTAACGCTAGATCTATGTAGCTTTAAGACACCATAATACGTATCTACCCTGAAAAAATTTAACCCACAATTTCTTACTGAGGAAGGTGCTTTGATACCACTTGTAGTATTCCAGATATAAAATAGTATGAAGAACATAAATATTTTAGCTAGAAATAGCAACAAAACAAGGATATAACTGGAATAATACCAAAACAATACCAGAATAATACCAAAACAATACTAGAGTAATACCTGAATAACACTAGAAAGAGCACTTTGATTACTGATAGCAATGTTCACTTGCCTCTTCGAGGGGGCAACCATTAGCAGAGCAAAGCTCTATTACAATAATATCCAAGAGAAAACTTTTCATACCCTCTATTCCTATTTATACTAAATCTATCTATCCAAAATAACAATCTAGAGAAAGATCCTTCTAGAAACGAAAGCTTCTATTAAGTCTTCTTACATTTGATTTATTCCTCCTTATTACTAGGCCTTATTAATATTGACCTTTATTAGGTCTTTTTACATTTGATTTATTCCTCCTTATTGTTAGACCTTATTAATATTGACCTTTATTACATGGAATTTTTCACAATTATTAATAATATTTTTATATTATTCCTATTTTAGAAAAAATATATAATACATTAAAAATTTCAAAAAAATTATTTTAAATTGAAAAATTTCAAAAAATTTGTTTTAAATTGAACTAACAAATTTGTTTTATGTTTAAAGTTCACAAATATTCTATCAAAATTTCAATACTAAGATTTTAAAACAAATGTGTTTGTGGAAACAACAAATATGTTTTACACTTAAAGTTAACATAAATATTTTAGCTAGAAATATGAACATAAATATTTTAGCTAGAAATATGAAGAACATAAATATTTTAGTTAGAAATATTTTAGCTAGAAATATAAAGAACATAAATATTTTAGCTAGGAATATGAAGAACATAAATATTTTAGCTAGAAATAGCAGCAAAACAAGGATATAACTGGAATAATACCAAAACAATACCAAAATAATACCAAAACAATACTAGAATAATACCTGAATAACACTAGAAAGAGCACTTTGATTATTGATAACAATGTTCACTTGCCTCTTCGAGGGGACAACTTCTAGTAGAACAAAGCTCTATTACAATAATATCCAAGAGAAAACTTTTCATACCCTCTATTCCTATTTATACTAAATCTATCTATCCAAAATAACAATCTAGAGGAAGATCCTTCTAGAAACGAAAGCTTCTATTAAGTCTTCTTACATTTGATTTATTCCTCCTTATTACTAAGCCTTATTAATATTGACCTTTATTAAGTCTTTTTACATTTGATTTATTCCTCCTTATTATTAAGCCTTATTAATATTGACCTTTATTACATGGAAATTTTCACAATTATTAATAATATTTTTATATTATTCCTATTTTAGAAAAAATATATAATACATTAAAAATTTCAAAAAAATTATTTTAAATTGAAAAATTTCAAAAAATTTGTTTTAAATTGAACTAACAAATTTGTTTTACGTTTAAAGTTCACAAATATTCGATCAAAATTTCAATACTAACATTTTAAAACAAATGTGTTTATGTGGAACCAACAAATATGTTTTACACTTAAAGTTAACAAATATTTTATCTAAATTTCAAAACTAGCATTTAAAACAAATTTGTTTTATGCTTAAAGTTCACAAATATTTGATAAAATTAGATTGACACGTAACGTTAAAATATTTCATAAATTAGATATGCTTTATTCTCTTAATGAAAGAGAAACGGTTACTTTAAAACTTCAAGTTAACTATCTAAATTTAAATTTAACATATACTAAATCAATATACGTTAGTGATTTAAATTTATATCAATTTTAACATATTAAATAAATTGTTTGCTTACACATAAACATAAATATAATCTTAAAAATAAATAATTAAATAATAATAATTATTATTAAGATGTAATTTAAATTATATTATTATAAATGAATATTAAATATATATTTTTTAATAATAAATTTGAGTTGATTATTTAAATTTGTATTAATATCAACTTCGATTTATTTTATTATAAAATTATAAAATCTTTATAATGATGAAATTTTGTGAGGTTAAAATCTTTTTAAAATATAAAAAATTGAAAAACATTTAAATTTATAAAATTATATATATATATATATATATATATATATATATATATATTTATTTATTTATTTTTCATTCTATTTCATTTTATTAGTCCTTGTTCTTCGGGTTGCAAGGACTTATAGTAATCGATTTTTTATTGTTAGATTAGTATGACAGGAAAACCAAGCACTTTAACCATAGTTTTTAAAGTTTGATGCAAATTTCCGAGTCTCGTTTGGTTTTTAGGCTAAAGTTTCAAGTTTGAAGCCTTATTTGGCCTCTTCCCGAGGCATACTGTGACCATATCTTAGCTTAAAAGGACACTCAAGTACATATTCAGTTTGTAATATTCCTAAAGTCAAGTAATGCTAGGCTTAATTCTAGCATTAGGTCTTGGCATTAAATGTTAAATGGTTTTTCCATCTTAAAATTTGGAATGCCCTTGAGCCACTTTGTCACATGCTACCTAACTGTCGACATGTTGTCCATCTGTTGTTCCCATGTGTTCCACCTTGTTTTCTTGCAAGTACCCATGTGTTTCTTGAAGCTCGATGTCAGCTCCTCCTACTTCAGAGACATTCACTTGCAACCCAAGTCATTCCATATCTCTTTGTTCGCCTCGAAGGTCATCCCAGTTTGTTTCCCGGGCTACAGGAGCAACCTAGCTCAAGAAAGCCGCAACGAGAGGAGAGGGCTTTAGGAGAAACCTGACTCGGGCAAGCCGCAACAAGAGGATAAGGGTTGCATAGGTCGGCCTCATGAGAGATTTTCTTATCTTGACCCACGAGGCCTTATGCTTAGCCGAGTCCCAATCAATCTATCTAGGCAACTAGTCTCTGATCCTTGCAAACCAATGTCCATTTTTATCAGACTAACGTCCATTTTTCTCAGACTAACGTCCATTTTTCTCAGACTAACGCCCATTTTTCTCAGACTTGTCACTAGTTTGCATAACTACGACAACAACAAGTCAGGTCAGGTTTTCAATGGTACATTACTTAAATTTTTTCACATTTTCAAGTTTTATCATTTGAGATATGTATTTTCAAATGCACAATGTATTTGTGGAGTGTGAAAAACAAAATTTACACAATACTTACCTCATTTTTCTCTTCTTCAAAACTTACAGGCACCCTATAATATGGAAATGGGTTCTCAATAGCTCTGCATGGCTATCTGGCTCTCTGTTGCGATCTGGTCTTTATCTATGCATGCATTTCATATTAAAATTCCTTTCAATTTTACAGTAATTTTTTGGCCCATGGAAAAACAATTACACAATACTTACCTCCTTCAAGGTATTTTCTTGGTTCTTTGTGTGATGGTACATACCTACTAGTTTTGTACCCATGTGTTTCTTCAAGCTCGATGTTGCTTCCTCCTACTCTACCTATGTGTTTCTTCAAGCTCAATGTCGCCCATATCGCTGGATACATTCTTCCAACTTGGATTTGTACATTACAACCTAACTGCCCATAAGACTTTTAGTGGTTCAATTCACTATGCTATAGGCTCCATTCCATTGAGCCAAAGGAACAAAATTCATTTTCGTTATGGAGGATATGCCTAAAAGAATTACGCTCGCAATTTCCTACCCACCATAGAAAGAAATATTTACTATATATTATCCGACGCTTTGCTGTTGAAACCACTGGGTCTCCAAAGCTAGCTATCCTCGGTAAGATCTCTAGTTTTGGTAAGACCTCTAGTTTCCTTGGTTTTAACCTATAATGCCATAGATAATTTTTCATACATATATTATATTGGCATAAATACATTTACACCTGGACTAGCCATATCCACATTTTAACATTAGTACCTTGATCGGGAAAAGAGGATGGTTGAACAGATGCTATTGCTAGCAGTAACTAGATAGAACTAGAGCCGGCGAGGGGTGCTGCTTTTTTTGTAGTGTTTAGAATTATCTTATCTTCCCGAATGAGTAAGCTTTCTTTTACCCTTCTCTTTAGCATAGAAGTGAACTCCATTCTGACCAATTTATACGTATAATAAGTTGGATCGCGGTGAACCTTGCTATACATAGGGAGAGTGGCTTGTTCCATCTGTTTATTATTGGAAGCTCTTCTATATTGAATGAGCTGGTGAATGTCTATAAGTAAACCTACAATCAACAACTTTGGAAGGAGACATGTTTCATAAGTACACTGTGTTGTATCCAACAATTATCATGGTTAGAAGCCTCAACCACTCTATATTGGATCTAACTCTTTTCTACAACTAAGGTGTGCACCATTGTTCGAGGTATGCAATTTTGTAGAGGTGTAAGAAAGAGACAACCTGTTGAAGTTTCCATAGCTACATTAAGCCAACAGGAAGGCATATAAGCTAGAAGGTGCGTTGTTCAAGGTATCTCCATCTTTCATGCCTCCCAATAGAGGGAAATAGTGTCAGACCTGGCAGGTGAGAGGTAATATTAACTTACAACATTTGTAGTATTCACTAAGTATAAAATGGGGTAATATTCGCTTACAATATTTGCAGTATTCACTAAGTATAAAATATAATGTTTTAACATTTCTTGGAAAACAAACCCCGTTGCATATACCAACACGTAATATGATAACATAACCCTCTACCAATAGGTACACCCCCTTGCAACCATCTGTTAACATTTACTAAAATTTTAACACAATTTAAAAATGACAAATAAAATTGCCTATCTAAATAAAATCACTATGAACATAATTAGAAACCAAAAGAATTCTGATATGATAATCATCTTACAAGACTCGAATTCCTCCATAGGATCTCATTATTGAGAACACATCTAGTTAAACTCCTCCAGGTAGAGATTACACTTCCATATATATATTTCGAGGTTTCTGCCAACACAATGAAATAAACCCACCAACATCATGAGCTATGCACAATAATTCTCTAACGAGTTTTTAAGAAACAAAAAATGGCATACTACAATTAAATTTCATATATCAAAAATTGTGTTTTCCAAAACTTGGCTTTGTTACATACAACCACTTAAACCATCCATTCATTTGATCTTGATCTCGATTTCAATATGAATTCTCAATATCAATGTTTGTTTGAAATATTGAAGGCACTAATTTTTGGACCGAAGCTTTGTTATTTAAGGCTTGGGTTCCAACAATGCTAACTGAGTCTCATCTATGGAGGACCTTTATACCTCAATGCTGGCATACTCAATTTACAATTGTCAAAAGCTCACAATATATAACACAATATATACCAAAAGCCACATCATAAATAAATAAATAACTTTATATAACCATTATTAGCCCCAAATTTAGCACCAAGCTGCATAAATATGTCTTAATATATGTGGTTGATTAAATTGTAATGTGTCCAAAATCACTTTACGAGTTGTAGAAAGGAGTCATAAAGGTAATCATTACAAGGTCTTAATTAGTAAGTCCTGATTAGCTACGTGAAAATAGTCTCCCAAACATCTTGACCAAGAAATGAGACAACAATAGCCTCTTGCTATATAGAAAAATGACAACCAAGCATAAACTGCAACCATGAACAATAAATGAGACACATGCAACCATGAACAAGAAACGAGAGAACAATAGCCTCTCGCTATACAAAAAAATATTAGAAGCAGTTTGCCACAACTCTGAGAACATGGGATCATGCAAATATTTGGCTACGAAGGCTAGATTTGGTTAGCGCTAAGGTTCCACCACATGGGATGAATGAGTTGTCACAACTTCTCTCCATGTGGAAAGGGCTACATTTATAGAATTATAAACTTCTTTTATCACACAAGGAGAAGATTTTGAAAGGAACCCAGTGAAAAATTTGAAAAGAACCTGGTTTTCATGAACATTTAAGCACATGCTTTCTCCCTTCTTGGCAGTGACTTTTTGCTCCGCAACTCCACTTGTTTACATTATATTATCATATTTTTACACATTATATTTTTCATAATTATATACATTATAAAATAAGTTTTATTTTATCATATGCTTTTTGTTCTCATTCTATTATTCTATGCATTGCATACATAACTTCAACAATATGTTCTTAACCTTGTTTAAAGGTAGGTTCTTCGCTTGTATGACTTGGGTTTTACATTGATAAAAAAAAGATATTTCTATGCTTTCAATTTTTATGATGCCACAAAAGCACGAGGAGGGACTTCCATTAACATGGTAACCATATTGTAGTAATTTTATGTAATACTTTAGTTTGGGTAGCAATGCAAGAGTATGAAAACCAAAGAATTTTCAGTATGTAGGTAGCAATGCAAGAGTATGAAAACCAAAGAATTTTCTAATACTAAAAATTATTTGGTTTTCTGAAATGGTGAATACTGAAAATTCTTTGGTTTTCATACTCTTGCATTGCTCCCCCATACTAAAGTATTACAAAAAATTACTATAATATGGTTATCATGTTAATGGAAGTCCCTACTTAGGATTTTGTGATCTATCTCAACACACTTCTTAACATATGTTTCTTGAATTTATATAAGTGTTTGGTGACCCTTTTGGTTGACCCACAAGCCCCCATGGTGACCTCTAGAAACATGTCCATGGATGCTATGGGGAAAATACCTCTATATCTTGGATTAGGAAGGGGAAGGGATTTTGACAGATTTTTCTTATTCTCTTTCTTTTCTTGTCAAATGACACCCCAATACTTCTTTTTATATGATCAAAATATGGTCATTCGGTTTGGGAACGATCTACAAGGGGTAAAATGGTTAGGAAACCATCTATAGCCCGTAAACTCTATTGAATTTCGTGCAATTTAATATTTTTTGCAACTTTTGGAGGTAAATGCAGACTAACTAGCCTGCATATCACATATGTACGTGGGATAAATAGTTTTCAACACACATGTGTACACAGGCTATTAGTTCAATGGCGGACGTACACTATCCAAAAAATGGTTTTTTAAGAGGAAGCCTCGGTAGTATTTTGGCAAAGTGTGTGATGCAGGACCATCGTTAGCAAGCCTACGTGGAGAGACAACTCAGCGCCTTAGCGTGCCGTTGAATCATTACAGAATCTTCACCGCTAGCGTTTTTATCATTTGAGATATGTATTTTCAAATGCACAATGTATATGTGGAGTGTGAAAAACAAAATTTACACAATACTTACCTCATTTTTCTCTTCTTCAAAACCTACAGGCACCCCATAATATGAAAATGGGTTCTCAATAGCTCTGCATCTCTATCTGGTTCTCTGTTGAGATCTGGTCTTTATCTATGCATGCATTTCATATAAAAATTCCTTTCAATTTTATAGTAATTTTTTGGTCCGTGGAAAAAAATTTACACAATACTTACCTCCTTTAAGGTATTTTCTTGGTTCTTTGTGTGATGGTACATGCCTACTAGTTTTGTACCCATGTGTTTCTTCAAGCTCGATGTTGCCTCCTCCTACTCTACCCATGTGTTTCTTCAAGATCTATGTTGCCTCCTCCTACTCGAGAGACATTCACTTGCAACCCAAGTCATTCCATATCTCTCTGTTCACCTCGAAGGTCATCCCAGTTTGTTTCAGTTTGCATCTCAATATTTTTTTCTTTTATGGTAAGAGAGATTTCAGTGGTAGACGCCTGCGACATTCATATTACCATTTGTAAGAAATCTAAATCTTCTAGCTACTTTTATAACTCTTAGATGAATCTGAATATATTTGTTCCTCAAGCTCCACAAGTTAGTGATATGCTCTATATCTTTTGGAACACTTTTCTAGATCAAGGTATTTATGATTCTTTTCCCTAAAAGTAGTTCAATGGCTATTAAACCTTGGCTATTGGTAGCTCTAGATTTTATGTTGTCACATCCTTATACCCCTCTATAGATACACACAATATATATGAAATGCAAATTCTATGTTCTTCCAGTTCTCAGAGCATGACGAAAGAATTTTAGATACTAGTTGCAATATCTTTACCTTTGCTCCTAGATTCGTTGATAGGTTATGCCCTGTAGAGATTTTTAGATACTGGTTGCAATATCTTTACCTCTGCATAATGGTCATTGATGATCCCTCTAGGATACATAATCTTTGTCATGGAGCCTCTTTTATTTACTATGATAGATGGCCCTAAGTAGGATCCAAAGACGTTTCAAGTAACTGTAGATAACAGTGATATAATTGGAGGAAATTCACTTGTATAGTAAGAAACTAATGGGTAAACTCAGAATAAATTCCTATCTGGAAAGTTCAGTTCTCATGAGCCAAAGCTAATTGGCTATGTTGAGGAGAAGAAGCAGATTCACTGTGGCACATTAATGCTTGCTCAAGACAAATAAAAGTATCTGAAAGCAAGAAGTTACCATCAGCCTATAATGAACAAATTCTGTATCCGCGTGAATTGGGATAAAGAATTAGACGGGCATTAAAGTACTTCTTCGGTTATTTAACCCACACCATTTCTTAGATTTATGAACCATCTATTCACTTCATTGTTATCGCTACCTTATATGATTTTCGAACATTGAGAAAACTTATATCACTGGATACATTCTTCCAACTTGGATTTGTACATTACAACCTAACTGCCCATAAGGCTTCTTATGATTCAATTCACTATGCTATAGGCTCCATTCCATTGAGCCAAAGGAATAAAATTCATTTTAGTTATGGGGGATATGCCTAAAAGAATTACGCTCTTAATTTCCTGCCCACCATAGAAAGAAATATTTACTATATATTATCCGATGCTTTGCTGTTGAAACCACTGGGTCTCCAAAGCTAGCTATCCTTTGTAAGATCTCTAGTTTTGGTAAGACCTCTAGTTTCCATGGTTTTAACCTATAACGCCATAGATACTTGTTCATACATATATTATATTGGCATAAATACATTTACACCTGGACTAGCCATATCCACATTTTAACATTAGTACCTTGATCGGGAAAAGAGGAGGGTTGAACAGGTGCTCCTGCTAGCAGTAACTAGATAGAACTAGAGCCGGCGAGGGGTGCTGCTTTTTTGTAGTGTTTAGAATTATATAATCTTCCCGAATGAGTAAGCTTTCTTTAACCCCTCTCTTTAGCATAGAAGTGAACTCCATTTTGACCAATTTATACGTATAATAAGTTGGATCACGGTGAACCTTACTATACATACAGAGAGTGGCTTGTTCCATCTCTTTGTTATTGGAAGCTCTTCTATACTGAACGAGCTGGTGAATCTCTATAAGGAAACTTGCAATAAACAACTTCTTTGGAAGGAGACATGTTTCATAAGTACATTGTGTTGTATCCAACAGTTACCATGGCTAGAAGCCTCAACCACTTTGTATTGGATCTAACTCTTTTCTACAACTAAGGTGTGCACCATTGTCTGAGGCATGCAATTTTGTAGAGGTGTAAGAAAGAGACAACCTGTTGAAGTTTCCATAGCTACATTAAGCCAACAGGAAGGCATATAAGTTAGAAGGTGCGTTGTTCAAGGTATCTCCATCGTTCATGCCTCCTAGTAGAGGGAAATAGTGTCAGACCTGGCAGGTGAGAGGTAATATTAACTTATAATATTTGTAGTATTCACTAAATATAAAATGGGGTAATATTCGCTTACAATATTTGCAGTATTCACTAAGTATAAAATATAATATTTTAACATTTCTTGGAAAACAAACCCAGTTGCATATACCAACACGTAATATGCTAACATAACCCTCTACCAATAGGTACACCCCTTGCAACCATCTGTTAACATTTACTAAAATTTTAACACAATTTAAAAATGACAAATAAATTGCCTATATAAATAAAATCACTATGAACATAATTAGAAACCAAAAGAATTCTGATATGATAATCATATTACAAGACTCTAATTCCTCCATAGGATCTCATTATTGAGAACACATCTAGATAAACTCGTCCAGGTAGAGATTACACTTCCATATATATATTTTGAGGTTTCTGCCAACATAATGAAATAAACCCACTAACATTATGAGCTATGCACAATAATTCTCTAACGAGTTTTTAAGAAACAAAAAATGGCATACTACAATTAAATTTCATATATCAAAAATTGTGTTTTCCAAGACTTGGCTTTGTTACATACAACCACTTAAACCATCCATTCATTTGATCTTGATCTCGATTTCAATATGAATTCTCAATATCAATGTTTGTTTGAAATACTGAAGGCACTAATTTTTGGAACGAAGCTTTGTTATTTAAGGCTTGGGCTCCAACAATGCTAACTGAGTCTCATCTATGGAGGACCTTTATACTTCAATGCTGGCATACTCAATCTACAATTGTCAAAAGCTCACAATATATAACACAATATATACCAAAAGCAACATCATAAATAAATAAATAACTTTATATAACCATTATTAGCCCCAAATTTAGCACCAAGCTGCATAAATATGTCTTAATATATGTGGTTGATTAAATTGTAATGTGTCCAAAATCACTTTACGAGTTGTAGAAAGGAGTCGTAAAGGTCATCATTACAAGGTCTTAATTAGTAATTCCTGATTAGCTATGTGAAAATAGTCTCCCAAGCATCTTGAACAAAAAATGAGACAACAATAGCCTCTTGCTATACAGAAAAATGACAACCAAATATAAACTGCAACCATGAACAATAAATGAGACACATGCAACCATGAAAAAGAAACGAGACAACAATAGCCTCTTGCTATACAAAAAAATATCAGAAGCAGTTTGCCACAACTCTGAGAACATGGGCTCATGCAAATATTTGGCTATGGAGGCTAGATTTGGTTAGCGGTAAGGTTCCAGCACATGGGATGAATGAGCTGTCACAACTTCTCTCCATGTGGAAAGGGATACATTTATAGAATTATAAACTTCTTTCATCACACAAGGAGAGGATTTTGAAAGGAACCCAATGCAAAATTTGAAAAGAACCTGTTTTTCATGAACATTTAAGCACATGCTTTCTCCCTTCTTGGCAGGGACTTTTTGCTCCACAACTCCACTTGTTTACATTATATTATCATATTTTTGCACATTATATTTCTCATAATTATATAAATTATAAAATAAGTTTTATTTTATCATATGCTTTTTGTTCTCATTCTATTATTCTATGCATTGCATACATAACTTCAACAATCTGTTCTTAACCTTGTTTAAAGGTATGTTCTTCGCTTGTATGACTTGGGGGTTTTACATTGATAAAAAAATGTATTTCTATGCTTTCAATTTTTATGATTCCACAAAAGCACGAGGAGGGACTTCCATTAACATGGTAACCATATTGTAGTAATTTTATGTAATACTTTAGTCTGGGTAGCAATGCAAGAGTATGAAAACCAAAGAATTTTCAGTATCTAGGTAGCAATGCAAGAGTATGAAAACCAAAGATTTTTCTAATACTGAAAATTATTTGGTTTTATAAAATGGTGAATACTGAAAATTCTTTGGTTTTCATACTCTTGCATTGCTCCCCCATACTAAAGTATCACAAAAAATTACTATAATATGGTTATCATGTTAATGGAAGTCCCTAAGGATTTTGTGATCTATCTCAACACACTTCTTAACATATGTTTCTTGAAATTGTATAAGTCTTTGGTGACCCTTTTGGTTGACTCATAAGCCCCCATGGCGACCACTATAAATATGTCCATGGATGCTATGGGGAAAATCCCCGTATATCTTGGACTAAGAAGGGGAAGGGATTTTGACAGATTTTTCTTATTCTCTTTCTTGTCTTGTCAAATGTCACCCCAATACCTCTTTTTATATGATAAAAATATGGTTATTCGGATTGGGAACGATCTACAAGGGGTAAAATGGTTAGGAAACCATCTATAGCCCGTAAACTCTGTCGAATTTCGTGCAATTTTATATTTTTTGCAACTTTTGGAGGTAAACGTGGGCTAACTAGCATGCATGTCGCATATGTACGTGGGATAAATAGTATGCAACACATGTGTGTACATGGGCGATTAGTTCAATAGGTCACATACACTATACAAAAAATTGTTTTTTAAGAGGAAGCCTCGACAGTATTTTGGCAAAGTGTGTGATGAAGGACCATCGTTAGCAAGCCTATGTGGAGAGACAACTCAATGCCTTAGCGCATCGTTGAATCATTACAAAATCTTAACCGCTAGCGTTTTCTGCAAATTATTTATCTGAAATGATCGAAAATTGAAGAAGATCAAGCGCTTGGGAGTCGAACGATCATGAATGATCTGGGAGTTTCATTCTTAGTCTTGGATGTAACGGAAATTAAGTAGCAAGTAGTTTTTTTAGAGTAGAGTAATCCCAGGTGGGGGGGGGGGAGGGGAGAGAAACCTAAGGGCCCTCTAAGATAAATAGAGGTTTTGTATGCCCAAATGAATATTTCTGCAAGTTAGTAGGGGATTTTTGTGATTTAGTTTTTGAGTTTTTAGCTACTATTTTACCATAGCTTTAGCTATTTTACTTTTGAATGAATATAACAAAGGAGAATTGATCCAAATGCATAGTGTTGCTATTGTTTACAATTCCATGTTATTTTGTTTTCATGAATGAATGAGTTAGGTTGCTGAATATGTGAAGCTGTGAAACGTTTGGATAAGTTTCAATTCTTTCTCTTCGTCAAGTTCATGCAAGGTGTGCATACAATCCACAAGGAGTGCATTGACAGAGTCTGTGTTGACTTAGAATATCAGAAGAGATAGAGTTAAATTTTCCCTTTGCAAGGAGTGAAAAGAGAATGATGCTAGGCGTGCACAATCACCCACAAGAAGCTAAGTCTTGTGTAGATTCTGTTGCAAGGAGTGCATAGATTCGAAAAATCGATTAAGTGTCGATAATGGGACCACGAAGTGCAAGGAGTGCACAAAGAGATTTCTTTCGAAGGAATCACTAAGTACGGAATTCGCAGGAGTTTTGAATTCATAAGAAGGCATCGAAACCAAGCTTATGAGAGACAACAACAAGAATCAACAGGAAGGGAGAAATCTGTTGAAAGCTACGAAGTGACGGTTGAGATCCATCTAGGGGAAGTGAGACCGTCCCAAACTGTCGGATCTAGGAGAGTTACGTAGTCATTAGTCGTGAGTTCCTTCGAGGATTTGTGAATCGGAGGATCCGGAGTATCGAGGAGTCAAAATCCAAAAACCCAAAGTCATGAAATGTGAAGAGATCACCACCATTGGTTGTCGGAGGGGACATGAACCATCGATCTGGTTGTGATTAACTCCACCAGTTCGGATTTTGTGTGGAACAAAATCAGTTGCATGCTAGATAGTTGAAACCCGAAGCCACAAAGTGCTTGGAGGTTTAGCCCCAGGCCATAGCCGAGGTCATGTGAAGGAGTGGGACTAGCGGGAAGAGGCTAGCCCCCAGAAACTTAGAGTGTGTAAAAGCACCAAGGAAGGGGCCTGCGGGTTCCATAGGACTTGCGAATAAAGATAAAATGGACCAGTGTAAAGCGTTACAGGGCCACTGAAGGTTTGAAAGAGCTAATCCATATCAAGAACTTAAGATCCTTGACCGGGAGGTCATGGACCCTTTGGGAGAGAAGGGGGCTCTGCATCAATATGTAAGTGGAAGGGCCAATGCCTTGTATGCACATATAATGAATTTTTGGACTATAACAAATGCCCCCTAATGTGTGAGCTCATAAGAGAAACTGATGGTCAAAATAAATTACAATATTTTTACACAGTGGGAAGGCACAGAGTCAAGTGAGCTCGATATGAGTGTTTGTGAGCACGCCATATGTAAAAATAATGATAATCTCTCCAAGGTGGGAATACCCATGCTTGGGACAAACTAAGCATGGTTTTCAATCAAGTACACTGTAGATCCATGTTACATACAATTACTAGACAAATTGTCCATTTAAAGTGAAACCGTGAATAATACACAACAGATCTACATCTCAATATCATTTGAAGATATACAAGTATTAAATGATACACATCTTCGAGAAACATCGATGCCTGTGGCTAGAGATGAGGACTTCATTGCTTGAGAAACAACTTCAAGATCTTCAAAATATCAGGTAGGAGTACAATAGGAGTGTAAGACTCACTACCCTTAGGTCTTCGACATGTCGTCGAGGAAATACTAGAGGATCTCGATCATCAGGCAGGAAAATTCATTGATTTTGAATCCGAACTTGACTGGAATCTCAGGATGGCTGACTCATGAAATTCAAAAGATAAACTACAAAATGGCTGAATCAGGTTGGATTAAACTTCCCTTGGAAAAAATCACAACAAAATGATGAGACTCATGCAACATAATATATACATAAGTATGTGATACATGAGTCACCACAAACTCTCCATATGTTTGGAAGAGTAACCAAACGGAGGAGGACACAACTCTATGTAACAATAACAACTTCCTAGAGTCATACTAGATCCCAATGCTTGACAGACAAACAAAAGAATGTGCTTTGTCCAAGGAAGACTATCTTGCTACCGAAAAAAAATGTATATCCCGTCCCCTCTTTTTGGAATATTTGTTTTTTTTTTCTTTTTCAAATTGTTTAACGAGCTTGAAAAAGAATAAAAGAATGCTACATTACAAAGGAGGAATGAGTGTCGTGGGAAATAAAACTAGTTCCAAGGGCATGGAACATACTTGATTCTTAGTGCAAGGAGACATGTGTAGGATAAGGGCACTCAGGAAAATTCCTCCATGGGTAAAGGTGTCATATCGCAAGGGAAAAAAGTGCTACAAATATTTCATTTAAGGAATGCTTTGAAGGTTCAATTAATAGCAACATGAAGCCGACATTAGACCAAAGATGCAAGGATGAGATATGCGATGCAATTAAGTATGACACAACAAGACTCCTTCCGTATAAAGTTTTACGATCCCGAAGAGGGTAAGACTGGTGGTTTTTCACATTTAGAGAGTCTGAAAAACACTAAAAGATGACTCCAGAGTGTTCCTTTTTCGTAATTAGTCCAGTTGGTTAGAAAAAGGGTTAAACTTATACCAAAAGGACGTCTCTTCAATACCATTTTAACAAGTGTGATTGAGACAAGATCTGTTAGGCATCTAGAGAGGTAATAGGGGCCATTCAATATAAGGTGGACTAGGTCCACTATATTATTAAATAAGGTCCACTATGGTAGTTAGATATAATAAATGGGTAGTTAGATATAATAAATGTAAGAGGACTTCTTAGAAGGTTCTGCCTTTAGAAGATTCCTCCTCTAGAATGTTCTTAGGTGATGCTAGCACTATATAAAGGGGTTCAAGCAATGTAATGGGATATAAAGAGACATATTTTATTTGGAGCTGAAGCTCAATAAGAGGATGCCCCCTCGAAGAGGCAAGTGAACATGAGATGATCTCTTCCATAATAGGATCCATTGTATAGTGTTTCCCTACCTCAATGGTTTTCTCATAATAAATTGGTTTCTTCTATATTTTCTTTGCATATTTGTGGTGTTTCTATATGCAAGTATTTGGTTCTTAACAATTGGTATCAGAGCACTTTCCTTGGTAAGAATTATGGGAAAACATTTTTCTATTTTTGTAGTTTTTTTCGGGGAATCCAAAGAGGGCCGCGACATTATTGATGATTTACATGTATTTTTGTGAAACATTTATAGGAATGGGTTGTATATCTGAGTTCCTCTAAAAAAAGTACCCAATTTAAAAAAACAAATCGTTCGAAACAAATTTCGGGAAGTAAAGTTATTGAAGTTTTAAAATCTGTTATTTTCAGGGTTTTTTCTACGGACGACTGCGTTCTTTTTCTAATTTTTGTAGTAGATTGAGCTGAATTTTCAAAAACAAATTTCATATATGAGTTCCTCTCACAATTTCATCCAATTTTAAAAAAAAATCATCCAAATCAGAGTCCTGGAAGTGAAGATATCGTTGATTTAAAATCAACCATTTTTGAGGGTTTTTTGTGACGATGATGAGACTGCGGAGTTCATAACTTTTCATAGGTTGTTTAGATTGCTACTAGATCAATGTCATTGGATAAATCATTTCAATAGATTTCTTTTGATGTATTATATGTGGTGTTTCCAATGGATATTCGTTATCAAATCATGGAAACCATCAAGACAACAATTCAAGAGTTCAAAGTTGAAATGCAACATATTCAAGATAAACGTATCAAGAGCTCAAAGTTGAAATGCAACATATTCAAGAGGAATGTATTCAAGAGTCCAAAATTTCAATGCATATTATGGATGAATATAATCAAGAAAGATATGCTTGGTATGATTTCGAGGCTGATTGTGATGATTGGTATATGGAAAATTGTCATTTTTGGGATGATAACACTTTTCATCTTCTATTTGATGACTCTACTCCCCCTCAGGTAGAAAAATTCCTGGAGAGTAAACACGATCATTCTCTGCATATTATGCTTCTATTTTATTATTCTTCATTCAAAGTGAATGCATTTTTTGTTGGTTCTAAATATTTCGATCCACATGACCAGTGTCTATCTTTAGAGAATCATTTTCAGTTGGTTCCCAAGTCCCAATAGATTCAGCGTGGAGTTCACATGAGTACTTAGACATGGGACCTAGGGTCACAATGGAATTTTAACTACTTCATCATAGTGGCTCACATTTGTACATGGGACCTTGGTTCTCTAGTCTTCTTTAGCATTATGGTCCACAATTATCCATGGGACCCTGGTATATGGTTGTCCACCCTCATAACAAGCGTTGATGACAACACTTTCACAAGGGGAATGAAATGTTAGGTATCTAGAGAGGTAGTGGAGGAAATTCAATTTAAGGTGGACTAGGTCCACTATATTGTTAAATATGACCCACTATGGTAATTAGATATAATAAATGGGTAAGATATAATAAATGTAAGAGGACTTCTTAGAAGGTTCTACTTCTCGAAGATTCCTCCTCTAGAATGTTCTTAGGTGATGGTAGCACTATATAAAAGGGGTTCAAGCAATGTAATGGGATATAAAAAGAAGTATTGTATTTGGAGCTGAAGATCAATAGGAGGATGGTCCCTCGAAGAGGAAAGTGAACTTGAGAGGATCTCTTCCATAATAGGATTTTTTATCACATGAAGTTGTCAAGGGTCGTGTGTGTTTGTTTTTAATATCTAAGTCTATACCTTTGCCTCATCTCTCTCTCTGATCCAAATTTTAAGGGGGTATATGGTCTAAATTCATATACAAAAGTAATAAAGCTATAAAGCTAATAGATTGTCAATGTAGATCAAGGATATGCCCACCTCCTCATTAATTAATTGGGCTAACATGTTTCCCATAAGGGTCAAAGAGAGTCCCATCTCTCCATTATTGTATTGGGCTTTATTTTCCACTACTTAGTTAGTTGGGTAGTTAGATCTATTATTCTAATAATAGAGACACATTTAATGAGCTCTTTCCATTATTTGATTGGATTTTATTTTCCACTACTTAGTTAGTTGGGTAGTTAGATCTATTATACTAATAATAGAGACTCATTTAATGAGCTCTTTTTGACTTTGTCCAATGGACCATTTTGTAATGATATATAAAGGCCTAGAAAGACTTCTCGTAATGGGAAGTTACTCATTTTGGCTTCTCTCATATTTGCTATTGTTCATTGTGAGATTCATTAGCTCTGAGTGATTTACTAGTAGTTAGTTTTAAAGGTGAGACTCTTCTTTGAGCCTCACCTCCCAAGTACTTCATTTACATGTTTTTTTTCCATTCTTCTTTTTATGCAAGATTGAGATTTCTAAGTTTCTCCTCTCTCGGCATTCAAGCCATCCAGATCTCATCCCCCGAGATCCAGATCAGTGGCATCAGAGCAGGTTCACTCTCCATTGGGACAAGGGTTTGAAGCATGTTGCGGGTTCAAACATTTGCAACAATCACCAACCTCCTTTTGGTACTATCGAAATCCATTTGTTGTGCCATACGTTGTAAGCATCACAGTTGGTCCAAAGGCACTACAAGGTATTTGTTTTTACCTTCAGATCTTCCTTCACCATTACAAGGAGAACCATACATGGATTCACTACACCCATACTTGGATACACTACCTCCATTGGTCTGCAAAATTTTCAACAAATTTGCAGGGTGTTCATGCTGCCCATGGAGGTTCCACAACCTCTACAACAATCCATGTTGCTCTACAAACCCTTGGCATCCTTTGTGGCCCTCTACACTCATACAACTTCAAAGAGGTGTGGAAACCTATACAAAAAATTTCAAAGGCTCTTCCATAGCTCATTGGAAATATCTCTTCAATATCTCAAATGGGTATTTCGCGGAATCTGATTTGGATTTCTGGTTTAAGAGATATCATTGATTGAATTTCATCATGTATTTGACCCAAGGATGCCACGTGTATCACCATCTTCAACGGTCTTTTTCGCCCAACTCTGGAAACTAAAGAAGGAGTTCCACATATTTCTAGAAATATCTCTTCAATATCTCAAATGGGTATTTCACAGAATCGCATTTGGATTCCTAGTTTGAGAGATATCATTGATTTAATGTCAGCATGTATTTGACCCAAGGAGGCCGTGCGTACCACCATATTCAAAGATATTTTTCTCCCTGCTCAGGAAAATACAGAAGGAGTTCCACATATGGATGAAAATATATCTTCAGTAGCTCAAATGGGTCTTTGACGGAATCTAATTTCATCACATGTAGAAAAAGTTATGAATAGATATGCAGAAGGATGTTCACAACCCCCAAAGTCACAATTTTCCCATAAATTTTGGGATTTTTTTTTACCCATGTACAATGCTATTGTCAGCTAGGTTATGGGTCAACCAAAAACCCTCAGTTATGGGTCAACCACACAAAACCCTTCTCTTCATTCAATATTTTCACATTGTAATCATAATGGTGTGATAATGGGGTTTCTTTTTTTAGCATGGGTGAAATGATGGGGACCATCATTTTCTAAGGGGGGAGGAATGATCCAAATTTTAAGGGGGTATGTGGTCTAAATTTAGATACAAAAGTCATAAAGATATAAAGCTAATAGATTGTCAATGTGGATCAAGGATATGCCCACCTCCTCATTAATTTATTGGGCTAACATGTTGCCCATAAGGGTCAAAGAGAGTCCCACCTCTCCATTATTGTATTGGGCTTTATTTTCCACTACTTATTTGGTTGGGTAGTTAGATCTATTATTATAATAATAGAGATGCATTTAACGAGCTCTTTCCATTATTGGATTGGATTTTATTTTCCACTACTTAGCTAGTTGGGTAGTTAGATCTATTATACTAATAATAGAGACTCATTTAATGAGCTCTTTTTGACTTTGTCCAATGGACCATTTTGTAATGCTATATATAGGCCTAGAAAGCCTTCTCATAATGAGAAGTTACTCATTTTGGCTTCTCTCATATTTTCTATTGTTCATTGTGAGATTCATTAGGTCTGAGTGATTTACTAGTAATTAGTTTCAGAGGTGAGGCTCTTCTTTGAGCCTCACCTCCCAAGTACTTCATTTACATGTTTTTTTTCTATGCTTATTTTTATGCAAGATTGACATTTCTAAGCTACTCCTCTCTTGGCATTCAAGCCATCCAGATCTCATCCCCCAAGATCTAGATCACTCTCTCTCTTCCGCCTCACCAAGTCCTAGAATCTTTCCCTCTTACTGATAAATTCGTTTTCCCCTTTGTTGACGACCTGGTTTCCCTTGGTGTCTTTCCTGACCAAGTCCCGACCTGAATATTTTTTGTTTTTCTCAAAAAAGGACGAGCACTCATCATTGTTTTGTCTCAAATTACTGGTCATTTTTTTTCCTGAACCCACAACAAGTAATCCAAGTCCTTGTTTACACAGAAAGCAAACATGAGTACAAAGCGCAACACTCAAAGCGGTCTATTGCAATCTCAAAGCAAGAAAAAAGGCAGGTTCAATTTTCAAGGACAAAGATCCCCTGTGAATTTAAGATTAGCGACCCTTAGGCATTCATAATTATAAACTTGTGCGAGGTTTAGTGCCAGATAGAAGCCCTAGAATTAAAAATCAAGCATCACGTGTCCTCTAGCATACAAGCATGATTTACTTCGGAGTTCGGGTTTAGGGAGTTTTGGCACTTCTCCTCTCAATTTTCTATGAAATACTTTTCCCGGAGTGCACATATCTCTGCTGAACGTCTATTCCATCAACGAATAGGGTTTCAACTTCGTATCTCTTTGGCACTCTGGAAAAATCTCGGTCAACAACTCCTCCATCCCCTCACTCTCGAGTATGTGGATCTCTGCTCCGTGTCCGTCTCCAACGGACGGTCGTGATTTTCTTTGCCATTTCGGGTTTCAGGAGTTTTGACTATTCTCTTTTTGGTTTCCTCTAGAACACATTCCCGCAGAGTGCATGGATCTCTGTCGCATGTCCTCCCAGATATAGCAAATCATATCTGCTCCAAACTCCGGAGCTTCGACATTATCACTCCCTCCTTGTTTCCAAATTCCCGAACTGTTTGTGCTATAGAGTTTCAGTTCTTTTGCCACCTATCCATCTAGAACTGACATGTGACACTCAATGTAGGCACCTTTGGGCATATCATCCCCTTGTTTCCAAGTGACGCGTGTCCCCCTCCTTCTCGCGACACATCAACATAGTGATGTCAGGTCACCATGTCAGCTTCGGGAAGTTGTTCTCCGGGAAATATTCTTGTTCAGCATCAAAGCTCCCTAACACCAAAATTGGCGCCTCCCCCAAGCATAATTAAAGAGTTTCTAAAGTTGGCAAGAAGGTAAAGCTCTAGCGGTGGCACTAAAATAGAGGGACTACCCATATCTCAGATCACGACTAGACCAACGAACGCACATCATTTTGAGGCCACAACATGCTTGAACATTAAAATCTTTGAGTGGGCTGAAATATAAACCACGGTTTTTGGGGAGAGCGACATGACCGAAGGTGGTGCATTTCGGGCTCAAAAGTGGTATGGTTCCAAACTTCTTTTGACAACTCCGAATTCATGTTCTCATTCAGCGTCATAACCAATCGCAACAAGTGGCTGCCCCCTAGTTATCAGGCCTTGTATTGATCCCGAGGAGATATCAATTAATGGATGCAGGCCGATAGTTGAAACCTCAGCTCACTCCATAAATAGAAGGCTTGGAAGCCCTGGCCGAGGAGACAAAACTGTCCACCTGAGGAAGATACAAACACAGTCTGACAGAGAAGGTATATAGGTGGAAATATTTAGACGAGATAGCTAGATCAAATTAGACTTCTAGTAGTTGAGGAGTGATGTGAGTATAAGTAGATCAGTGTAAGAATTTGTTAGTGTGGTTGAATGGTTGAGCAAAGCTCCCTATTTTGTAATATTTTGATACCAGAGCTGTTCTCTGGTTATGTATAAGACTTGAGACTTTCGCATTAATAGAATTCAACTTCTTTCATCTTCTTGTGTAAACTGTATTGAAACACTTGAGCATGGAGGATCCAGACGAGGGTTGTAGTTGTATTGTAATGTAAGTTTGATTATAATGTTGTTATGACCTGTTCCAATACTTTCCTTTTGTTATCTTATTTCCCCTTATGATTAAATGCTCGTGCATGGAGGATCCAGACGAGTTGTTGTAGTCACATGGTAATGGAGGTTTGATTATTATGCTGTTGTGACATATTTTAGTGTCTGGAACTCGAGTTCAATAGTGCTCTTGGGCCTGAGTTTTTCTTCACCAAGTTGCTTGAAGGTCGGATGGTCATGGCAGACTTTTCCACCTTTCCCTCTAATTCTTCCTCCTACTCACCCTTAACCTTAAATCACTGACTGAAGTTAATGAAGACCTCATTTCCTTACGCATTGCTAGTCCGGTTCTTGTGTTAAAACGTTCTTGTACTGAGCTATGTCCATTTGACCTCCATTCATAAAACCTACCTCCACCAAACATTCTGATTTGTACTGGGCTTATCCCCTTGCAATTGGAGGGTGAATCTCAGTTCTAAAAGGATCCATTGTATGGTGTTTCCCTACCTCAAGGGTTTTCTCATAATAAAGTGGTTTCTTCTATATTGTTCTCTGAATATTTGTGGTGTTTCTATATGCAAGTATTTGGTTCTTAACAAGATCACTCGACTATCTTTTCAATTTTAAAGAGTTTGAAAAGAGATTAACTATGGACTCAAAACCATTTTCTAAATTTAGTCTCCTTAACCCGAAAAAGTATAAAACATAACTTAGGAGAACTCTCCCGTCTAGACATGTCTCCTGAGGTGTACCTTTTTCTTGGATAATATATTGGCGAGAAAAAGGGTTAAACTTATGAAAAATAAATATTCCTTCTGGACCAATTAACGAGTGTGAAAGGAACAAGGTCACTTGATGATATTTTCATATTTAGAGAGTCTGAAAAGAGCTTAACTATGGACTTCGAGGGGGTTCCTTATTTGTTTGAAATCTCCAAGGCCCCAAAAAGAGATAAACCAAAACCAAGGAGAATGGCTCTTTTTCGAAAATTTAGTCCCTTAGGCACGAAAAAGGGTTAAAATTATGCCTGAGAATACTCTCCTAGTGAACCGAAGCTCCTAGGGCATACCTTTATTCGCAAATTAACCATCCGAACTGAAAAAGGGGTAAACTACCGCCGGAAAGATGTTCCTTCAAATTTGAGTTTGAGGAGTGTGAAGGGCAACGAGATTGCTCGACAATCTTTTCAATTTTAAAGAGTTTGAAAAGGGCTTAAAGAAGACTCCAAGGGGACTTCTTTTCTGAAGTAATCTAGACGAGACCGAAAAAAAATAAATAAGTTCTTACTAGATGTTACTTTCAAATTTTAAACGAGCTTGAAAGACAACAAACTATGCTCATGGGGAGTCCCTTGGGTAAGAGTCAGAAAAAAGATGAAGAAGAATGAGGCTTCAAAATGTAATCATGGGGGGAATAAAAGGACTCCCAAGCCTATGGAGAAAACTCACAGCATGGACACCAAAATGCAACAAAGGATCTACTTAGGGAATCCATGTAAAGGAAGTCTCTACCACCTAATTACAACACTTCTAAAGCAACAAAGGAGGTTCCATGTCTCACTTCGGTGGGATTGATCCTATGGCAAAGAAAAAAAGTCAACAATATGCAAAATGCAGGGTGGTGAAAACCTAACCTATATGCAAATGTCGAAAAATGACTTTTACCATGGGATGATATAAGTGTAATCCATATCAATAAAAAACCAAACCAAAATAACAAGTTCATTAGAACAAACCAAAGATATCTCAAAAGGGAACTCAAATAGATACCAAGCCAAGAAAAGGGAAAAAGGGGACCAAACTGGGGAAAAAAGGTCAAAAAAATCTATAAATAGAGGTGAACAACTCATTTAAACCATTTCAATTTGGAAAATAACCAAAAGGTCAAAAAACCCTCTTCCTCAAAACATGAATTCAAGGAGCTATGGTGGACGAAAGATCCTCACACTTGGACCAAGTAAGTACAAATGACCTTTCCTTTCATTTTCATCCATTAATTATTGCTTAATTTATTGTTTGGAATATGCACGCCCTTGTAAAAGGGTCGGTCTTGCATGTATGTGGGCTGTTCATGTCCAACACACATATGTATGTGGGAAAAGTAACACCTAGCTCGCGTACATACACGATTGTCTTAAATACAACACACATACACCTTTTTAAACTTTCAAAAATGATGAAACAAGGGGCTAACCTCACCATTTTTTTTGCAACAAGATGTATGTTTATTCGTGGGAAAGGGAACATGAAGAACTATATGTCTTTCTAGAGGAGGATCCCAGGGACATTTCCATGCTTAAACAATGTGGTATGTTGAACTTTTTCTAGTTTCCATTCATGAGGGCACAACCCAGATTGTTGAACCACTTGATAGAGTATTAACATCCATATGCAGAGGATTTCATGCTAGAGGTTCAATCATTGACTTTGACGACAAATGAAATTTACTTTTTGACTGGCCTCTCCAGGAGGGGGGAACCGGTTGTTATCAATGAAATTTCGTCCTCAACATTGCTTGCAAATGGTTACAGAAATACAACAATGCCAACAACAAATAGTTCACTTGCAACACTAAAATTTATTTCAAAGGGAAAAAAGCTATACAATTGGGCAAAAATTGACATGCACAAACTCACTATAGGAAGTGTGCACATAGTGTGTGGTCCAACAAATCCCGTAGAGTGCACAATGCGCAAATGCATGATTGTGTACGAGAAAATTTACGCATTCTTGTGAATGATACATTTATGGTTCTTGTCACCCCCCCAACCACTTATGGACCAGTTTCCAACTTTATTTGACCTCCATATCTGAGAGAAATCCGAATGGGTGGCTGGTCAAGGACCAAAGGGTGCCCTAAAGAGCCCTTGGTTCACACTAAGAACCAGTTGAATTTTGCCTTGAAGAAATGCTATAAAAGGAAGCCATGGGTGCACTAAGAAACCAAGATCTTCATAGTATTGTTATGATGCCTCAATTCTCCCTTGAGAATCCTCTTTTGTCCTTGGAGTATTCAAGCATCATTGCAATAGGCCATTCCACTCACCTATTGAGGGAATATGCATTGATTTTCTTGATAATTTGCCATTTTTCTTCCATTGTAAAAAGAGCTCTCCATTAGGGAACTCAAGAGCCCCACAAGGAGAAAGAGGGGACCCATAAGTCCTCATTTTTCTCTACAGTGCTTTGCCAACTAATATAGTTATCCATTGGTGGCATAATTTTGGTCATTGATTGATTTTTAATGGTTCTAAGTTTCTTATGCATTCTAATTTTTGTTTCCTTAGTTTTTTTATTTATTTTTATTTTTTTATTACATGTGTTTGTCTTTTTTAACCCACTCACGAACTTTTGTCTTGTCTAGCAGGCCCAACTAGGCATGCAAGTGCCATTGTTTTTCTCACCCAAATGACGAAACATGCACAACAGATTGACAACCATACTGGGGACAAGGTATCAAATTACACCCTATTTGGGCTTAGAGAGCACTTCTTTTTAATCAGTTTGTCTTGCAGGTACCAAATATGGCCCAACCTTACCTGTCAAAATCCAAATTCTGAGTTGGAGGAAGAGAATTTCACTCAAGAATTTTCCCCCGACACGTATCACAAAGTGCGTGGATATTCCAACACACAGACGCGCACTCTACACACGGTGCGCCCCATAGGCTTCTTTTCTCTACACATTCTGCGCACTGTGCACCCACTGTGCACTTATTAGAATTGTAACCTGCGCACATTTCCAAATTTTCAAAATTGTAAGGGTTTTTGTGATGATTTGAGGGCCCCTTGCCTTCAAATTCTTGCTTTCATGCAATTTGTAATGCCCATGCACTCCACTTAGACTCCTTTTCCATATGAAAGGTTAGCTAAACATAGGCACTTAGGGGGTAAAAATAAACAAATATTATCCTCTTTTTCTTTGGTTGCCACATGGATGGCTTGTTTGGTTTGTAAACTTTAAGTTGAGGTTATTGCTATCACATATAAAAACACTTACATTGGGACCAAAAATTAACTTTGAACATTGAATATGCTCTTCTCTCACACCATAGAGAGATCTTGAGAATCAAAAAGGTGGTTAAAGGGACATTTCATCTCTCTTAAACAAAAATATTTAGGAGAGGACAAAGCCCCCGTAGGGCTCCTCTTAGTTTCTTTTTGAAATCATCTTAAAGTTGTAAGGGCCCATACATGCCCACATGTTGCAAACTTAGGATAGTTTCTTGAAATTTCTTTCTTAGTTTACATCATGAGGGAAGTTTAAATATCAAAGTAACGGGCCCATACATGCCCATATGCTTGCAATCTAGGATAGTTTTTCAAAGCTTTCTTAGTATAAACAACATTAGGGAGTTTAAAGGATTGGTAAGGACACATATGTTCACATGCTAGTTATTTAGGGATTTTAAAATTATGCAAGGTTGTACCAATGACACTTGGTAATCTAGGTAAAAAATATTTGTAAGGACCACAGGAAGTCCACATGTTGCAAAATCACAGCTAACTTATTAAAAATTGGCACACTCTTTCACTTGTTCACACACAAAGTCATTTCTCACTCACATAATTTCCATCTTTAATCGTGGAGGTTGAAGTAGGTTTTCTCCAAAGGAATTCCGAAACATCCCACTACTTTTTTGGAAATTACCCACACCCACTTAATTCAAACGATATTGGTTCACACCCCCAATCTCTTATCCCACCAGACCTAAATTTTTTCTAAAAACTCACTAAGTTTTCCTCGACAGAAGGAACCAATTTTTTTTTTTAGTCTAGTTAGGATCTCGGTGGTAGGCATCCAAATAACCCCCCATTATCTGGTTCTCACATTTTCAAACATTATAAGTTGACAAATAGGGAACTTTCAAATCCTCAAAGTCAAGTGTTTCTACACCATAAGGGAGGGAGATACCCGTGAAGGGATGAAGGCTGAGGTCTATTTGTTCTGTGTGTACCCCCTTGAGTCACCCAACTCTTGGAAGGGATCCATCCCAGGACCCATTTCTAAGGCCAAAAATCTAAATGCCACACTTTGATCGAGGTACCTAGTGACCAAATTTAGGACATCTACCCAGGTGGAAATTGTGGGATGCAATTGCACCTTGATCAATTTTTTTGTGGCTATTGGGAAATATCGCCTGCTCTTTTAGGATATGCACCCTCTACCCCTCATTATAAATGATTATTTCATCCTTCACTAGTTCTTCTTTTAGTGGCTTCGGACCCCACTGTTGAGTGCTCTTGGAAGGTCTAGTGCTATTTGAGAGGAAGGACGATACATCTTTTAGGACACAAGCATTTGTTTTATTTACTCCCCCATGCAGACAAAATCTACCTACCCACATGTTTTCTTATTTACAGTTGATTGTATGCTACTCATTTTAGTACATGCAATTGTGAGTTATATTATCTTGTGAAGGTCCAAATTATACAAATCTCTTGTTCATTTATTTTTCTCATTTCCATTTGCACACATCCACTTTGCTAGTCAGACATCATAGGGGACCCACATAATCCCCGTCGTTCCAAACACTTACATAATATCCCTCCTATTCTAGGAGGAGTTCCTAGTCTTGCCGAATCACTTACATCAATAACATATTGCCTCTTGTCTGCACTAGCTCAAATTATTATTCACTCATTGACATGGTTCCCATAATTTTCAAGGACCCATCCTTGCTGGGGGCATACCATGGAGCACCACCTCTCATACACCCTTCAACATAAGTTTGTGATGTATCTTCAAATGGAACTAACACTAGAGACACCATTCCTCCCACTGAGGCCTCTCCACACCTCAACGTCCCACAAGTTGAATAAATACCACCTCAGGAATTCCTTGAGAACCCTACAATACCACTTATCCTTGATTTCCCTCTCCCCCAGGGGAAAATCCCAGTTCAGGAGATAATCCCTCAAGCCATTACTCAAATTCTCTTCTTCTACAGCCCACTGGGAGTTCAATCATTCTAGGTAGCCACGAAGCTTACCCTTACCAATGTGGTGCTTGCCATCCATATATGGTATCTACACACACTCACAATGGTTCCTCAACCATATGTCCCTCCTCAGTCAGAGGGAATCCTGATGCATATTCCAGTCCAGGCTCTGGCCGCACCACCCTCACCCCCAATTGTCAACACCATTGCCACTGCTGGGGGCATATAGAAGAATAAAGAGCCCACAACTCCACTTTCTCCTCGAGTTCAACCTCCTTGCGCACTATGTGAAAGAGAGTGACAACCCACTAATATATGTCCTTATCTTCCCAAGTTACCCAATCTGATCCAACTCCCTCACGTAACTAGATCGCTCGCTGCTTCAACAAGCACATCTATTACTACTAAAACTTCCTCCACTATAGCCAGTAAATGGATGTGAACCAAATTCGCTTGTGCCATATATTCAGAATATGGCCACTGCACTCATCATTTCCCATCTCTACCTCAGTTTCACCAAATGCTAATGACAATACGCTAAACCTTTTAGCAAGATCCCTCTCCACCACCAGTTTATGGTACTCACATCACTAACATTCTTTATGTCTCATCCTTAATCCTTGAACAGATGAGATTCCCTTTCTCTGTCTATGACTCACTTGCTCACTTCACATATCAGTGTCCTTTGATTGTGGCATATCGAGGTCATTTTTCAACTCCTATTCAACCATGCCCGACCACCTCACCACTGGTCCTGCCCTCTCTAGATACTGTTAACATCACCTCCCTTGAACCTGAGTCACTTCCCACCCCTCCATGGTTCATAGATAGACTGTCTGAGGATATCCCCGCGAATCCTCCCAAATCTCCGGTTCATTTCCCATAGGAAATCTTACCCCCTACCACAGTTTTTCACCCGCAATGTTTGGAAATATGGTTTATGTCAAGCGAGCCATCGTGCCCTATATGCGATATCTCCTCTACATCTTCACCACTTGAGGACAACCATACTCTGACAGTCACCCTTGTCACCTCCTCGGATCCCCGATGTTCTCAAATCTTCCACTGTGATGAAGATATCCTAGAGGAAATCACTACCCTCGATTGGCCATGGAATGCGCTCCATCACCAAGCTCTTTTTATATCACAGGAAGACTTTGAACTTCTTATCCAAGCCTCCATATGTGCAATCAAAACCAAGGATTTTATTCCTTCAGGGCATATAGACTGGTTCAACAACCCTATCGTTTCCCCATATGCTTTTGAAGAAGGAAACATGGCCAATATCTCCCCCACCATCAAAATTGACATTTCCATCAAACCGAGAATCATAGAACAAATCACCATTGGCTTCGCATGCTCCCGTGAGAAACTCACAGCTTACAAATCTCTCTTTCAGGATTAGCGGGATATTTTTTCCTAGTCATATATAAAGATTCCCAGCCTTGATACTTCTATAGTCGAACATCGCATCGACACATGGACATATGTCGCCCCATTTCATAAAAAACAACGCCCACTTTACCCATCCAAAACTGCGGCCATCAAAGCTGAAATCGACAAGTTACGTGTTTCTGGGTTCATTTACCCCATTGCGTATACCTCATGGGTTTACAACTCCATCCCCATTAACAAAAAATAGGGCACTATTTGCGTCTGCACTGACTTTTGCGATCTCAACCATGCTTGTCCCAAAGACAACTTTTCAATCCCTTTCATTGACCAAATTATCGATGACCATGTCAACCATGAGGCATTTTCCTTCATAGATGGGTTCTCCAACTAAAATAAAATCAAAATCCATCCAGTAGATCAGTAAAAACCCGCTTTTACTACCCCATGGGGTAATTTTTCCTATCGTGTCATGCCTTTTGGACTAAAAAATGCAGGTGATACTTTTCAATGGTCCATGAATTATGTTTTCCATGATATTTCTCGCATCATCCTTGTTACACATCAAAGTTACTCACTTTGATAGTGTCGCAAGTGTTGTCATTACAAGTGTTGTAAGTGTTGCATCTTGTCCGCAAGTGTCACATCTTGAATACAAGTGTTGCAAGTGTCACAAACCATATACTGCCATCTTTCATATGTTGTGCCTCTAATAGAATCATAAAGACACTTAAGACACCTCAAAGGGTGGTTTGGAAGAAGATAAATCACTTGAAAGGAAGTATAAGCCTTCTGCCATTGGAAAAACCACTCAAAAAATGAATTTTAGAGAGGAACACTCCCCTATCCAATGTCAAGGAGTGCTAGCACTCCTTGAGCCTCTTTGGGGGAGTGTTTGAGTGCCTTGTGCACCCTTATGGGGGAGTGCTACCCCTTTTCTGAGCAAATTTTGGGTTTGTTGAGGCAAATCAGGGAAGAATCCCTCAACTCCTGAAGGTAGTTGGATTTGAATAGATGGTCAAGGCATGATCTTAGGGAAGATCCTCAAATGAAGGAGAGAAATCCTCAACTTATCCCAAATATTTCTCAAGTGGTTAGACCTCTCCAAGGTTATATAAGGAGGCCTTCTCATGGTGAAAGGCAAAATAGGAGCTAGAGATTGATACCAAACTTATGATCCTATAAGTGGTATTGAAATGGAGATTGAGAATTACATCAAACTTATGATATCATGAGTGAGATGTCATCAAAGAAATCAATGGAGATTAATTGAGCAAAGGGGTTGGACAAGGAGAACTAGAAGAAGCTGTTGCACCTTCGTTCAAAGGATTGTACGTACTTTTACTTGTTCTCAATAATAATCAATGCTTGGCTTGTTTCTTTCAAACCGATGTTTGTTCCACATGATTTTTTCTGCAGTAGATGGATCTATGTTTGATCTAATCTTAATAGAGTAGGAAGTCTTTTGTACCTTTGTTTGTTTTACAGGACCTATCAGAGATCTCCTGATTGAAGCTCAGCCAGGACTTTGCAAGGACAAACGCCACTAATAAGGTACATATATTCCTACTCCTATTTCATTTATTATATTGATTAGATCTAAAAGGAAGTCAGTGTCCATGTTAAGCACTTTTCTATCTTGGCCTTAGGAGTCTAGAGACCAAGAGGGAATCCACTTGTCCGCAGGGGGATTCACCTACAAAAGAAATTGACGACTGCACTGGGGAAGAGCTCTAATTTTTGTTTCCATTCCTAGATCTTGTTTTAACCTTTTCCCACTGATTTGGTCTTCTCCACATTTTCATGTTGATTCTTAGATTTGTTTGATTTCCTCTTTATGTCATCAAGATCACCCTAATTGACTGAATTTCCTTGATTTTTTGAGTTTTTGGTATTTTTTCTGAGTTTTTGGAGTAGAATGATCCCCTCTTGTTGCATTTAGAGCACTAGCACTCCCCTATAGCCTTACACAGAGAAATGGAACGATATGGTGCCCCTTTTACCAGAGCGCTGCCCCATTTTTGTGAGAAATTCTCAAGAATTTTCATCTTCTGAAGCTATTTCTTGGTTTTGGCTTTTGCTCAGGGTCTCATACTCTCAGTCCATCTTGGTATTGGCTTTAAAACACCTTATTTATGAGAATGCATCCTCTTTTGTTTGGATTTTTTGACATTTGTCCTTACTTTGCAATTTGTCCTTCACGATTTGGAGTCAATTTGTCGTTTTCTTCTCGTTTATCTGAATGAGTGAAAACTTTGTAAGGGGTTTCAAAGGTGTTTTGTACTTTTCTTTCTAATCTTTGAATCATCTTTTCCAAGCTCTCTTTTCTTCCTTTTGAGTTTTTGACTTTCTATTTCTTGTTTGATCACAACAAGGGTGTCTTTTGGTTTATGTGAAGTTTTATTCCATATTACTTAAATCTCACAACTCTTAAAGTCTGATTAGCATAAGAAGATTTACATCTACTGATTATCAGTCACGTATAAGAATTTTAGCATTGCATTGGATTTCTTATTGAGGACTATTGCATGAGGTCATTGCATCTTAGTGTTTGAAAGTGAAAGGAAAATCCTTCTCCTTCCCTTAATTAGACATTCATTGAAAGAAAATATTTCTTATCATTTCTTATGCATGTTTTGGGAACTGAGTCATAATATCATCAATCTTCACTCTCATACACCTCTGAGTAAACAAAAACCACTAAAATCAAAGCTTAACTAAAATTTATCAGAGTTTTTACATCTTTGTTAGCAAACCTATATTAGTTCAAGGTGTAGGGCTTTGGAATAGGTTGAAATGATAACTTTCCAAAGCTATCAAACAAAATTAGCATCTTGCGATAAGGACAACAAATCCAATTGTCATATAGGATTTATGAGATCCGCCTCTCACATAGGGGTTATGCACGAGGTTTCATTTGGGAGAATTACAGAGATTATCCCTCTGTGGTTCAACTATTTTTAGTGGTTGGACCGTATATTGGGGGTCACTGGAGGGTATACCCATGATTATGTGTGGGAGCCTCTCGAGTTGATTTCGGACTTGTTATCCTACCCATACATTCGAATCAAACTGTCGAATGTACCTAACCAGGGGATGAGTGTGAATTGGTGACCTTAGTATCCATAATCTTTAGGGTCTTACACGAGGTGACGGTGAAGGGAAGTCTCACTGTACCTGGAACAAACATTGGTCAAACTCACTCGAGCTCCTTGGAGGGTAAATCCAAAATTACTGCGTGGAAGCTTGCACCAAGGCATAAGTTCATTAAGAAGGTCACCAACATAACTGATCCACTCGCTCTATCCCCTCCCCTTCCTATTTTGATCTCACAACGTTGGATTTCATCACCAACTAGTGGTTTCATTGTGGGAAGGTTTTGTTTGATTGTTTGCTTCTTAGATTCATAGCGTGTGTTTGTTGTGTTACTTAGTGGACCTTAGGTCGAGTCAGTGTTAATGGCATCAAATCCTGAGAGTAATAATGGATGAACCCCTTCTCCTGGGGAACCTTATAACTTTCCTTCGTTTGGAAACTTTGGTCCTGCATACATTGCCACACTGAGTCTTTCGGGACTCACCATCTGATTACCGGTTTGGTTGTTCCCCACTCCAGTGATATCGAACCCTATGAATGTTTCAACTGCACCTAATAATTTAAATGTCATTACACCACCCACACATCAACCTCATGCCAAATTTTCACCTTCTTCACCCATTAAGTCTCCTTCCCTTTCTCCTTCTTCGTCTAGTGAAAGATCTAAAGAAAGTAGCCAGGTTGATCAGAAGAAGAAGAAACAGAAAGAGAAGAAGAAGAAGAGACTGAAAAGGACCAAGGATCCAGCAACATCAGATGTTCAATCCCAACAACCAACTACTGTTAATAGTACTGGGAGTGTTGATGAGGTCATCAAGATTAAAATGAAGAATCTGAAACCCAAATTCCCTTGTAGTCTTTGTAAAGGTGACCACTTTCTGAGGGATTTCCCTGGTATTCCCAAGGTCTTAGAAATGTGGTCCTCCACGTCATCGGCCTATGCCAGTCATGCCAATGATACCCCATAAACTAGTGACGTTAAGGTTGGTAAGAAGAAGACAACTGTCAAATTCCCTTGCATGCTATGCAAAGGTGATCATTATTCTCACCTTTGTCCTCATATGGATGAGGCTTCTTCTCTTTTGGAAAAACTTCAACTTCCAAAAGGTTATTGTAAGATTTCTCCCAACCCATTGTTAGTTGATGGATTGATCAATCTGGTTTCATCCCCAGTCAATCCAGTTGATTAGGTGGTCAATCTAGTTTCATCCTCGGTTGAACCACTCACCAAAGTAGCTGATCTGGTTCTGTCATTGATCAACCCTACTCTTCATCAAAAGAGTGTAACCCAAGTAGTTGATACATTTTCATCCTCGGTCGACCCCACTCTCCAGTTAGAGAGTGACACCAAAGAGGTCGATCCATTTACGCCCATCGACCCCATCCTCCCCTTGGAGAATGAAACCCAAGTGGTCGATCCAGTTCTATCATCAGTCGAACCCACTCCTCCTTTGACAAGTGCCAAAGTGGCTGATCCGGTCCCTTCCTCGGTCAGTCCCACCCTTCCTCTGAAGAGTGCCTGCATGGTTGATTTGACCCCATCATCAGTCAATCCCACTCTTCCTTTGAAGAGTGCTAGCGTGGTCGATCCGATCCCATCATCGGTCGATCCTACTCAACCTCTAGAGAGTAAACCCGATACTTCCCATGTTTTTCTCATTGATACATAATCTATCATGCTGAGGGACATTCCTCATTCTCTCTTAATACCCCCTCCAAGAAATGAGGCCATCCTTTTTGATTGGGGTGTGCTAACTGGACCTCATCTTCCCTCTCACATTCCTTTCCAGATTATAGTACAGGTTTGTGGTCGGTGTTGGAAGGCTTGTATTTTTCAAAATACTCTAGTTTCAAAAGTTGGAGCCTCCCTTTTTCCAAGTAAGTGAAATGTTATACTCGAGCCCCAAAAGAATAGATTTTGGGACTTCGTTTATTTCAAGATCATACCTATCAATGCCCAGTATTCCGACACATGAAGTAGTGATAATTGTTTTAGTCCTAATCACCTTCGCTGAACCACTAAGCTAGGATTGTCTCCTTTGATTACCTCACTCTTTTGCATTTCAGAGTTACATGTTGAATGTTTCTCAAATCTCCGACATGTGAGGTTGCAAATTCGTTTTAAATCACTCAGGATAATTTCAAGAGTAATTGTTTTAAGCCATAATTAATCTTTATCATGTTTTCACGACTCGACAATTGTTACCTCAAAGAGAAACACCTTTGTAACTATGATACTCGAAGTCGCGATATTCATTTATTAAGCACGGATAATTAAAAAGCTCAAGTCAAATCACAACTAATCATTCAAATCGCACTATCGCGATTTTGGGTGTTTGGGGTTCAAAGACTAGGAGCAAAATAATCTGATACGACGAATGGCAAAAAGAGGATAAGAAACTAAACACACTTAATTAAAGAAACTAAACTAGATAAATTAACGCCTTAAGAAACTTTTAACTCGTACAGTCCACAGATGAGGTTTTAATGTCTCTACATTTTTCCCGAGTCATGTCGTCAAACATTTATGGAATTTATTTGAATTTTAGTAAGGTGATTGACAGTGAGATCCCATTTTATTTCAAAATATTTCAATTAAACGATTTAACCGTTATGTCAAAAAGGACTCACATAGATTTAAGTGATCAAGGAAAAAAGAGTTTCTTTCATTGTCTCAGTTTTGTTTTTTATTATTGTGCGAAGAGCTATTTCACTAGGATAACTTCTGCCTATGTTTTCATTTTTATGATAGGGAATCTAATTGTGAGGTTCTGTATCATGGCTCCGCAAAAAGTACCCAAGGCAGCTGCCGAGATTTCAGGTCAAGGTTCAAATATGGTTTCTAATAACTCTCCTCAAAGTATCAATGCTGTCAAAACATGGACACACATTCCCAACATTCTGCAGTCCGAGCTGATAAATTGTTTGGATGACTCCAGCGATAACGAGAAAGATGATTTGTCCACCAAATAAAAAATCATCGCTCAGGCAGAGATGCACAAAATTGTAGGGAGGCCACAACTTTTTACCTATTATGATATGATCAGATGGGCACTAGACCATGCAGACATCCTGACTAAGACAATTTTCAATGAATAGAAGGTGGCAATTGGGACTTTCAGACTAGAGCATTTATAGGTGATGTACAAATTGTCGTCTACTCCAAACTTTACTCACAATGCTGAATTCTTAGAGGGTTTCAAAAAGAAGGAATGCGAGTAGTTTGGCAAAAGATTATCCAACTTGATCAAAGATTGGGTTTTGCACCTCGCAAAATTAAGGGTTGATACTCATGGAATTTATTCAATCTCATCTTTAGTGCCGCAATTTATGTATATAGATATAATGGCCTGTAGACTGTACGACAAGGAGGACACCACTCACTTCTTCCTCTCATCGGTACTACTTATTCATACAGTAGCCGATGGTTTTTCTTTCGACTGAGTTGAATTGTTATGAGACAGTCTGACCAGTTGAATTACTAAATATCGAGCGCACAAGGCGAGTGGGAAAGCAACTTCATTCTTTATGTCTTCTTACATCATGGATGCCATTTTCTTCACGACACCTTTCCCATTGATGATATGGAGTTGGAATCCATGTAATGCAAAGCCTATTAATGTCTATCACTCAAAACTTTGGGAAGATAAAGCCAAATATTTTGTTTACGATATTTTCAACTGGGTAATGGTACCAATGCATGTCTCCATTTTCGGCCATCTTCCTCCCAAGATTTCAGATCAAATCATGACCAGCTTGAGCAATGTGGCAGATTGGTATATAGAAGCAAAATTTTCATATATTAGGGTTTTCGAAAACTCTGTTCCCCCACATGCCCTACCACTATTTTTGTCGATGAAGCTAGTATGTCATGAGATTTCCAGACAAACTATGCTCGGTGGGATAAGTAAGGAGATCAAAGGAGTGTCAAGAAAGGTATGGTCACCCTTCCCCATTCACATTGGTACGTATTATTTATTATATTTTGACCATGCTAGAGTGGAGGCCCTGGCCTTAAAAGAAATGAAATTAGTAGACATTGAATTTAAGAGGAACGACCTAAACAAGGTCATGAGTAATCACCTAGCAAGTTGTGGTCTGAATATGTAGGAGCATGAAGACTCACCTCAAGAAAAAATCTTTTGAGGAGCGAGAACCTACAGAGAAGTCTTGAGTCGGGTTCAAGCTCTGCTGCCCGGAGATATGATTGATTTCTATAAGTTCCAGGAGCACCGAAGTATTTTCCTCCTCAAAATTTTGCAATGCAGAAACTCAAAACCCTCGGACACACAACATGTAGAAGCCCAAGGCTCAACGGATACAAAAATCGACAAGCAGGAAACTCCAAAGGAGACCGAGGAGACTGAGACCTTGGAAAAAGTGGAGGATACCGAGATCCCAACCAATAAGAGGGAAACACAAAGACAAATACACCAGGAAAATAGGTTGAAGATCAAGCTGGAAAATCCTCGCAAGGGGTAGGTGACACGCCATTGCTCACATCAGGTGAAACAATCAAGGATGTGAGTTTGAAACAGTCATCCAAGGAAATCAAAAGTCCCATTTGTAGTGAGTGGGAAATCCCTCTACGGACTAGCACTTAGGGTTTAATTATGCATGCAGAAAAGACCTAAAGATTTATACTTTCTACCGTCATCCTAGACCTAATCCCCATTATTCTTAAGAAAATACATAGTTAAGAAGATCAAGTGAGCATACCTTATTTTGGGCTTTTGATGTAGATCCTTCCTCATGCTTGATCTCTTTTTGATTGCAGCTCTCCTCCCAAGGCTGACCTGCATTCACAAAAAACAAACAACAAACTCCACATGCATTTGATATATAGATTAATGGGTTAGAGATTCAATAAACAAGTATACAATAAACCATGAAAACCTCATATGGTGGGACGTGAAAAGTATTTCTTTATTATTAACTTCAACAAATAAACTTATAATGATGAAGCTAGCCGCTGCTCCATGAACCTAGTCCTGGGCTCCTCTTCAACTGTCCTCCAACTTCTTTTCTCTATCTTTCTCTTTGCACAAGGATGGCTAAAGGGTTGGGACAAAGGGAATGTGCAATTGGGTATAATTTCTTTGCTATGATTCTCCTCTTCCAAATGGGACCCCTAGCCCTTCTTTTATAGGCTAGAAGAAGCTAGGTAGCTGGATGAACCCTTAGCCATGCATGGACAGAAGGTTTAGTTACCTCACCCAAAGCTGTGTGTTCCATCAACAACTTTCCTTTTTTCGTGCTTTTGTAGGTACATGTGGGCTGTTTTGGTTCAGTGAGCATGTACACACATGCAGTAATAGAGCAGGGCATGTGGGCCTTTATAAAAAGTGTTTTTAAGAAGAGTTGTTCAATAGTGCTTTGGAAAAGAAGGAATCTGAGATGGCCTGATGCTAGGTAATCATGTTTGGTGCAAATTAGGGTTATAACAGATGCCCCTTAATGTGTGAGCTCAGAAGAGCATCTGATGGCCGAAATACATTAACAATATTTACTGATGTGCTGAACAAATGAGCCCAGGGACCATAAATCGGGAGGCGTCGTCTGCAAATATAAAATTGTCTCACTGAGGCAGGCATACCCATGCTTAGGATACAATAAACTCATGGATACCAATCAAATACATTGTAGATCCATGTCATATAACTATATAAAGTGTAGCCGTGAACAATACACAATGGAGCTACATCTCGAAATCAAAAAGATATACATGTAGAGTATCCATCTTCTTAGAAACTGATAAGGCCTGGTGGCTGGAGATGAGGTCTTTAGAGCTCGAGAAACAACTTAAAAATCTTCAAAACTTAGGTAGGAGTGTAATATGAGTGCACGACTTCACTACCTAGAGGTCTTTGACGGCTCATCGGTCATGGACTAGAGAATATTGATGATCAGACTGAAGGCTTCATTAATTTCAAACAAAGACTTGATTGGAAGTTCAGGATGGCCAAGTATGAGGGAAAGAGACAAACTGTAGAGGGGCCAAATCAGGCTTGCTAAAAAATTCCCTTGGACAACAACACGACAAATGAGGAGACTCAGGCAACATGGAATTAATCATAAGTTTACGAGGCAGGGGGAAACACAAACTCTCGATATGTTTGGAAGAATAACCAAATGGAGGAGGACACATCTCTATGTAGTGAGAAAAAATTCCTAAGGTCGTATTAAATCCCATAGTTTGACGAACAAACAAACATATGTGCTTTATCCAAGGGCGACTTATTGTGCTTCCAATAAAGAAAATACTTTTCCCTTCCTCTTTTTGGGGTATATTTGATTTTTTTGTCTTTTTCAACGATTTTGGAAAAAATAATGAAATGATGTTACGTTACAGTGGATGAATGAGTGTTAAAAACATACAAGTTCAAGGTGCAAGGACAAGACTGATGTTTAGAGCAATGACACTCGGGAAAAATCCTCCAGGGGTCAAAGGTGTTAAGACGCAGAGGCAAAGTGCTACAAGGCTTGCGTATAAGGTATACTTCAGTTGGTTCAGTTGAGAGCAACATGGAGCCGACATTTAGACCAAAGACACAGGTATGCAAACACGGTAATCAAAACAAACAATGGTAACATCCTTCGATGTAAGTTTAACGAGCCCAGAGAAGGTAAGCTTGGTGGGTTTTCATATTTAGAGAGTATGAAACAATGTAAAAGGAGACTCCATTGGGGTACCTTTTTCGAAGGTAGTCTAGTTAGTTCGAAAAAGGGGTAAACTAGCACTGACAAGATGTCTATTCAAAACCATTTTAACGAGTCTGATAAAGACAAGATCATTCGACCATTTTTTCATTTTTAAGGAGTCTGAAAAAAGCTTAACTATGGACTCCATCAGGAATCTTCTTCTGAACCAGTTTAACGATTGTGAAAGAATAAGGTCACTCGACAATCTTTTCAATTTTAGGGAGTCTGAAAAGAGCTTAACTATGGACTCCGTGGGGGTTCCTTTTTCGTAAATTTAGTCCCCCAGGCTCGAAAAAGGGTTAAAATGATTCTTGAGAGTACTCTTCTAGAGAATTGAAGTTCCTTAGAGTATACCTTTGTTTGTATAGTTGACCGTCTGGACCGAAAAAGGGGTAAACTACCACTGGACAGACGTGACTTCAAATTTCAGTTTAACGAGCATGAAAGGCCACAAGATCGCTCGACAATCTTTTCATGTTTAGAGGGTTTGAAAAGGGCTTAAAATAAGACCCGTTATAAGGAACATTCTTTTGGACCAATTTAACGAGTGTGAAGAAACAAGGTCACTCGAAAATATTTTCATCTTTAGGGAGTCTGAAAAGGGCTTAAAGAAGACTCCATTGGGGGCTACAAATCATGTATGAAACTGGTTCAGGTAGAGCCCACTGCTAGGCTCAGACCAAGAGTCTCTTCGATAGTCAATTTGGAAAGTATCCCAAAAGGGAAGAAAACACAAACCATAGTGTAATTCCTCTCGCGGTATAGAAACCGTAGTCATGGCTTCAAGGATAGCCTCATCTGAAGGCAATTCAAAATCTGAGAAATCACGCAAGTGAGGGTCGATAGTCCCAAAGGGTGAAGTAAACTGACCATACTCCATATGACGATGGAAGTTCTGGCCAGGACTGGCAAATTCTATCAACGAAGAATCATGAGCATGAGGGCTTGAGGATCTACAAACAACGAGATCAGACTCAGAAGGATACTCAAGCCCACTTGGACCAAGAGAGGGAAGCAAGGCTTCCCATGCCCCCATTGGATAAAACAATGGATCAATTGTTGAGACCAAGTCTCAAGAGGGAACACATGATTCCACCGATTCTTTCTCAGAAGCAATTGAACATCGAGGATAAGATGCCACATAATTAACCCGTGGCGGGGTAGAGTCTATACGAACACTAGGAACATATAAAGGGGTAGTTTGAAATAATGCTGAATTGGGATGGTGGTTATCAGATGCCAGTTGGTCGATAGTGACAATGCTTCCATTGTGAGGGAAATGCATCACCCGAAAGAACGTAGACACCACAACATTCATAGCATATACATAATCCTGCCCGAGAAGCATATTGAAATCTAATGGACCTTGCACCATTACAACATTGACACAAAAAATATTCCCACCTAACGAGATAAGCAACTGAGGAAGAAACCCCAAATATTCACTAGGACGTCTGTCAAGAGCCAACAGTTCATGCGAAGAAGACACAAGCTCGGGAGATCCCAAGACTTTCCAAACCGAGGAGGATAAAATACTTGCAGAGGCTCCTTCATCCACAATACATCGATAAATGTTTGTTGAATTAACTTCAACCCTTATTTGAAAAGGTGCGGCAGAAGGAAGACGAGGCTCAACAAGGTCATTCCAATCAAAGGAAACCATCCTAGGGCTTGGAGGGGGTGTGCTCGGAATGAGTGGAATGCCCCCTTGTTATGAAAGTACTGTACCAGAAATACTAAAAGCATAGTCGGTAGACATGTCACTCCCCAAAAGAAGAGTGGGATCATCCGATGACTGCATCGACATGACCACTTTTGCAACCAATGGCTAAATAGGTTGCGAGACTACATGGTCTAAAGGCACCTAACCCCCCAAAAGAGGAGTGGGATCAGTCAAAGATTGCATCGACATGACCACTTTCTCAACCAATGGTTGAATAGGCTAAGAGACTACAAGGTCTAAAGGCACCTCACCCCCCAAAAGAGTAGTGGGATCAGCTGATGACTACATCGACATGACCACTTTCTCAACCAATGTTTGAATAGGATGAGAGACTACAAGGTCTAAAGGCACCTCACCCCCCAAAAGAGGAGTGGGATTAGTCGATGACTGCATCAGCATGACCACTTTCTCAACCAATGGTTGGATATACTGTGAGGAAACCTTAGAAGACTCAAAATCAAAAGATCTTGCAAACAGGGACCATAATCTTTGTACCTCTGGAATGCCAGGGCATAAATGAGTAAGGTGATCTCCCTTGCAAAGCTTACAAGGGAACTTAGGCTTATTTCCTATCCGTCTAGGTTTCTCAACAGAATCAATGCCCCCATCATGACTAGAAGTGGTTGGTTGCACATCTCCAACATGACTTGCAGAGGTTGGTGGTGGGTCGATAACATGACTCGTAGAGGCTATAGACCTATTGCCAGTATGACTAGCAGGGACTAGACTTTTTCCCCCCAGCATGACTTGTAGAGGGTGGGTGCATGCCCCCATCATAACTTGCAAAGGATGGGTTCTGGTCTTCAATGTGACTTGTGGAGGTTGTCGACCTATCTCCAACATGAATCAAAGTGGTTGGTGATTTCTTCTTCCTATTCTTCCTCTATCTATTTCATTTAGACATCTGGTTACTAGTAACTGTACTTTCACCAGAGGTAGGAGAAGGAGGAGGAGAAGACTTTGCTGATGAAGAAACATCAACAGGGTGCCCATGACATTAAGTTCTTAACTGAGAAGCATCAATAGCAATTGGGACATTTGGAATGGTACCCAACCAAACCGATAATCCCACATTCAACCCAGGAATGTACAAAGTGGTCGTCAAAGGGACACCAACGTTTCTGAAGAAGGGAAAAGCAAAAGAATCCCCTTGTGAAGGGGATCCTTGGTTATTATCTCCAGGAACTTTATCCATGAAGATCTTATGCACATGTTCACCCCTTGTGGGATTGTTCAAATACGTAAAAGTCTCACACACTGACTATGGAAAACCAGTGGTATCAAAATATTGCCTATAATGAGGCAGCTTCACGTTTCTAAGCGGAAGACCAAAAAATCATCACGACCAGCGGAGTGGGCGGTCTACCACCCTAGTTTAGATACCCAAAGAAATGACTGACTAAATCACTATGGAAAACTAGGGAGCATAGAGCACATACTAGAAAAAATCCTAAAGGAAAATCAAGCAAATGACTAACTAGTTGGAAGAACAGTTACACCAACCAACACTAGAGCAACTTACTGGTGCAAGTGCAACTCAAATATGTAATCACCCTCTGGGTATACTCTGCAAATCATGGCCCGATGTATGCCCTAGGTACCATGGTATACCCCCTCAATCACCTCTGTAAGTCCCTAAAAAAGATAGGCAACTGGGTTGCCAGCGTGCGAACAGTCACCTGGCGGGTACAGTCGAAAGTCAGGTAGACCACAATGAGCAGGGTATCAAGCTCAAAACCTATCAAGGGTATCAAAGGAAAGTGGTCCGGAAGAAAATTGAGGACCTCGAATGGATTCGAGACCCACGAAGCTCCGTGGTAAATGAAATTGACGGAATCCCAAGACAAGCCCTCTATATGTGTTCTCCACTACGATTGATCCAACTTTGGAGGGGTTATCTCTGCTACCTTTCCACACACGACCTCATGTTTAGCCCCTGTGTTATAGGGGGGTCCCAGATAAATTTCACGATACTGGACTTTGACACTCCCTATCACAGACTCTTATGTATGTTTTGCAGCCTTGAAGAGTTTCCTCTCCAACCTAAATCAAGGCTCTAGCCTAGACTAGTTGATGAACCCTATAAAACATAAAGTCTAGTTGATTTTAATTAGCGTTCTTTTTATTGGCTTGATTTACTCAAAAGGGTACGGTAGTGCAATTGATGGTGTTAAGACATTTGTGAAAAAATGATGAAACTTACATGAACACTGGCAAAGAATGATTATATTTCTTATTTTTTTTTTCTTTTTCTTTTTTTGAAATGATTTTAAAATTAGAAGAAAACACAACGGTATGCTAATTTTTTTTTTTTCAAATAACAATGCAAATAAAATACCAGGAAAGAAAGATATCTAACAAACTATATCTATCTATCTATCTATCTATCTATCTATCTATCTATATATATATTTTCTTTCAATCAAAGAAGAAATAACAAAAGATTCTAAAAGAAACTAATGAATGCACGATTCAAAATGCAACTCATTTTTCTTAAAATTTCAAGCTAAAAATAAGTTAAAAAAGCTAAGAAACAGAATAAATCTTTTAATGAAAAAGCAAGCTATTGTTGAGATCAAACCCAAGTTACTGACTGCTATGACAGAGACCTAAAAATCCTGAGAGGTATAACTCTTGACAAAGGAAATGATGTCTGCCTTACCCTAAACAAAACATTTCTCTACAGACACATTGTTGATAGTTCAACAACAAGCGTGTGCACGCGATCTATGTAAAGTCAGGGTGCATGTACATGCGTGCTGGCCTTATACAGGCTGCATGTATCTCTACAACTCTTCAAAAAATGAAATGAAAAGAAATCAAGCACTGACAAAGACTACTGGTATTGAGAACCAGAATCTCTTGAAGACTCAGAAACCTACTTTAACAGAAAAAGAAAACAATTCAAGGAAAACTTCACAGAACAAACCAATTTGAGGTGAAACCTAAGCTATAGACTGCAAACAACAAAGACTAGAAAGAGTTCCAGAAAACCCCTGAGAAGGAATAATTATGACAGGGAAGAGGATGACTGCCTCTTTAAAAGACATTTTCTGGAATCATACACGCTATTGACATTTCTTCAGCTAGTGTGTACACGCGGGCTGTGAGAATGAAGGGCGCGGGTACATGCATGTAGACCTTATACAGGCTGTGTGTACCTTTGTGGGTCTCGGAAAAAAAAATACGGTCAATCAAAGAAACATAGATAACTGGCATGGAAGACTAGAATCTCTGTTAGCTCAGACTTTTGCAGAAACTTTAAAAATAGGAAATGAAACTAGTTCTTAAAAATACCCAAAAGATATTCCTAGAAACCCTAGACTGTCCCCAATATGGTCACCAATTTTGTTGTGAGTGGGAAATCCCTCTACGTACTAGCACTTAGGGTTTAATTATGAATGCATAAAAGACCTAAAGATTTCTACTTTCTATCGTCATCCCAGACCTAATCCCCATTATTCTTAAGCAAATACATAGTTAAGAAGATCAAGTGAGCATACCTTATTTCGGGTGTTTAATGTAGATCCTTCCTCATGCTTGATCACTTTTTTATCGCAGATCTCCTCCCAAGGATGACCTACATTCACACAAAACAAACAACAAACTCCACATGCATTTGATATATAGATTAATGGGTTTGAGATTCAATAAACAAGTATACAATAAACCATGAAAACCTCATATGGTGGGACAGGAAAAGTATTTCTTTATTATTAACTTCAACAAATCAACTTACAATGATGAATCTGGCTGTTTCTCCACGAACCTGGTCTTGGGCTCCTCTTAAACTATCCTCCAACTTCTTTTCTCTATCTTTCGCTTTGCACAAAGATGGCTAAAGGGTTGGGACAAAGGGAATGTGCAATTGGGTATAGTTTCTTTACTATGATTCTCCTCTTCCAAATGGGACCCCTAACCCTTCTTTTATAGGCTAGAAGAAGCTAGGTATCTAGATGAACCCTCGACCATGCATGGCCAGAAGGTTTAGTTAACTCACCCAAAGATGTGTGTTTCGTTGGCAACTTTCCTTTTTTCGTGCTTTTGTAGGTACACGCAGGCTGTTTTGGGTCAACGAGTGTGTACACGTGTGCAATAATAGAGCAGGGTGCGTGGGCCTTTATAAAAAGTGTTTTTAAGAAGAGTTGTTCAGCAGTGCTTTGGAAAAGAAGGAATCTGAGATGGCCTGATGCCAGGTAAGCATGTCTAGTGCAAATTAGGGTTATAACACCATTGCGTCCATCACACCTTTACAATTCACAAAGGGAAATCCTGATGTAGACTAGATTTTCAATAAGGGCCTGACACCTATCTCTATAGAAGAGATACCTCCTAATGAATTTTTCTTTAGTAAGAAAAGGACAGTCGTAGTAAAGAAAGAAATATATCAAAGAGAGGGCGCAGTCGCTAAAAAATACAAAATCCTCACAGATGGAGAGGCCATGGAAGAGGATAAATTCACTGATGAGGTAGCAGGAACACTGGGGGCTTATGCTACGACCAACCAGTATTTAGTTGGAACCTTGAGGGTGCGGCTAAAAGAGAAGAAACTCTTGATCAACAAATTGGAGGATAGGGTAGCTACGATGGAGGCAAATTCCAGGGATGAGGTGAACAAAGGTCTCGAGCAAGTCAAAGTAGCTGATCTACAGGAAATCGAGAGACTTAAATTTGACCTTGAGCATGTGCGTCAGTCTACGCAAATAAGCCAAAAACATGTAAGCCACAAGGAGCAACAAATAATACAATTATAGTCAAAATTGAATACTACCGAAAACCAGGTCTTAGATATAAAGATATTTTGATCCCAAGCCATCGAAATCTGAAAGAAGGTAGAAATGGCTCAGGGGAATCTACTTGCTAAAGTAGAAACCATCCAGAACCACATTCAAACAATAGATCAAGCGCTAATGGATATCTCTTCGAGGGCAAGAGAAGTTGGGGCAACTCGTGTTACTTTCCAGGAGGTTGTTATAGCAACAATGAAAGAAGAAATGGTCGTTAGCTCCAAGTTGTCCATTCCAGAGAAAACCATATGTAATATCCTGTTGAAGACATGGGAACATAATATATCCGAGAATAAGAAAAGGGATAAATATATGAGAGATTCTTGCGAAGAAATATTTGGCTTAATAAATAAAAATCTATTGGAACTCGATAAAGAGAGTAGTTCTTGAATGATGGGAAAAATAAATATATCCAAACATTTGTTGGATATCAGGGAAAGTGTGGAAAGAGAGCAGGCGGAATTGTCCCAGCTAAATCATGTTGATATGGTCCAGGTGGATAAATGGCTGGTAAAGCCAAACTTACAATTATTGTCTATTATTGTAGAGGATAGACAAGTAGGAAAGAGATTGCCACATCTAGCAAACGATTGTTACACCTTTGAGGATAACAACCTAACAAAACCTTCCAGGTTGGTAGCTTAGTTGGTAGAAAGATGCGTGAATTGTATCAAGCGGGGGAAAGGACAGACCGCTGAAGGCGGAAAATGACATATGTTTATCTCAATGTATTTTTGAAAGCTAGAGAAAGAAATAAAAGAAGGCACCCTGCCATTATGAACGAGAACCAAGGACAAGGAAATGAAGCATTTCATTTTTTTTCATTTGTAACCGAAACTTTGGAATGATTGGAATTCGAAACGCTTTACCTTGGTATAAGTATAATTTTGAAATAAGGAACCGGGGATTTTTCTTTGAGGGCCAATTGTAACAAATGTATTTCCTGTGCTGAAATTAATACAAAGCAATTCAAAGACTCCAGATTCTGTGAAGACTAAGTTATGTGTTTTTCTCTGTTATTTCATATCTATTTTCATTTCTGATGTATATCTTTGATGAATGCTTAGCTTCAATTTAGTACAACCTCTACTCTAGTGATCAACTGTTTAGTCATCTAATAATTTATATTTTTTCCTTTGTATCGGCTATTAGCAGGTACAAGACCTGTGAACTTTTTAGATTTCTATATTTTATGCTTCATCAAAATTTTCTTATCTATTTTCTTCTTCTATCACAGGGTGAGATTCTTCCCTGATCGAAGCCTTACATTTTTGACAAATTAATGTTTTTATTCATTTCATGCATGAATTTCCAAAGTTAACTGAGCTACGGGAGAACGCCTTTGGTTTGGTTATAATATTAATTCAGATCCAAGAATTTTTTCTTATATGATCTAAAATTGAAACAACATCAAACATTTTAAATTTCTGTTCCCTCATGATTGTACCTGTTGTTAGGCAACCCAACATTGAACTGGGGCTTTCAGATCAAATGAGCATCACTTTATCTCTTTCGATAATACACTAAAAACCGCCACCACCGGGGTAGAACTCGAGCTTTCATGGGCAACCGTCGAACGATATATAAGCATCTAGGAATTTTGGGAAGCTAGACAAGACAACTTCGAAATCAACCTTACCTTCTTTCCCTGAAGGTTGTTCTTTTCCTTTTACATCATTCACCCTCTTTCAGATTCTTGGACTCTATACTTTGTAGCCTTAAGTACAAACTTTGGAACAACATCTTTTTGGTGCCGTTGCTGGGGAAGAAGATACAAAATTATTTTCCCTGGGAGAACAACATTTGCAAGTTTCTACTCTTTGATTGTGAACAAAGAGTGAACACTTTTCGAAGGCTAAATTTTATTATTGACTTGGCGACTCCATGTTTAAGTAATATGGCATTCGATCAAAGGAACACCAGACAAAACCTATATGGTAAACAGACCACACCCATTTTCGATACCGAAAAAATATTAAAAACAAGAGGCTCCCATAAGCCAACTAGCATGGTTTACCAGCTTAAGCACACACAACCTAAGGCTAATATTCCATTTGAAATAGTAACTTTGCAAGAAACCACCATCGAAACCTTTTTCAGAAAAACTTCGGCCGAGACAGTCGAATTTGAAACCCTAAAACCAATTTGGGCTTTCCCGGAAGTTAAATCTAAAACTTATATGACCACCTCCTACACAAATGAAGGAGAGAATCCTTCGGTAACGCTTACGGCGATTGATATTCCATAAAATTGTCATTTGTATTTCCCAAACTCACGAGGCACCAAAGAGTATACCATATACTCATATTGCACACCTATGGGTTTTCCCGTCTACATCTCTTGCAAGTCAGAGGAAAAAATCTCCCGTATCTCGTTCCCCCCTTTTTTAGTTTTCTCCTCTCCCGAAGAAGCTAAAGATTCTCTATACATCTTCCAAAACCCTCTATACAATGTACCGGTTTCCTCTCCTAGAATATCTATGGCTTCCATAGGAGGAGGAGCGGGAAGCAAAGTGCCATCCCCACCCCCTAGGTTTTTTTCCAAAGTAGCTGCCAGATATGCTCCTCTGGTCCTCCCAATACCTCTTCATGATCTACCAAAAATCTACATGAAAAACCTACCTAAGTTCACAGGTGAAGGATATTTAACCACCGCTGAACACATAAATTTCTTTGATCAGTTCACAGACATCCTAGGGCTCGAACATGAGGATGTGTACTCATGGTTGTTTGTCGAGACTTTTGAGGGGTAGGTGAGAACCTGGTTCGATATTATCCTACGAGGCTCTAGAAGACTCTTTTCTCAGACAGTGGGGTGAAAGAAAAGATCATTTATATTATTTGACTGAGTTTGGATCTTTAAAGAAAACAAATTCAGAAACCGTCATGGAATTCATTCAGATATTTAACAAGTTGTATAACAAGATCTCGGTCGAAGTTAAACCGTCTCAACCTGCAACCAAGGTAACCTTTGCAGGAGCTTTCGAACCCAATTTCTTGTTATTATTAAGAGAAAGGAGAGGGGCCAACCTAATTCAAATGCAGGATGATTCTATAGAGATTGAATCAAACATGTTGGCTTCTGGTAAGTTAAAAACAAAACTAGAAATGAGAAACAGAGAGACCAAACGTTTTAGAGAACAAGAGGGACCCTCAGGATCTGGGAGGTCTTCAGATGATAAAATAGATGATATGGCAAGGATAATTAAAGAGTTATGAAATAAAATTTCTAGGATGGAGCTAGAACAATCCAAAGAAGATCAATTCATTAAGAGAGAATTTAGGAGAAACCCCAATCCGCAAATTCAACAAAGACATGTTAAAAATGAGGACCAAAAAATTCAAACCCCTTTAAAAAATGAAAATTTTATTGGAGGAAATGACATGCAAGAATTTGAAGACTTGGAAGAAGACGTAAGCAATTTGGGTGACGACTGCATGCAACCTTATTTAACTAAAGAAGATTATGAGAAGTCCCTAAACACAGAACAACCATGAAACAAAGATGATAACATAAACAACACCGATGATTCTACTTATCAAGGAATGACTGATTCTATAATGTCTGAGCTCCAACATAAGTACAATCTGAGACCCAAAAATAAATCTATGTCGACTCCTCAACCCAAGAAAATTCTCCCTAGAGGTGAAACATACAATCCCACCCCAAAGGAGATCCAGATACCGAACAACAACGTAAAATGGGTGGACTCGCAGAGTCCTGAAGTAAAGGAGTCTGAGATCCAAGCGAGAAGAACTAAGACAACTGAAACACAGACACTGAAAACCAAAGTCACAGAAAATAAAATGGTGCAAACAAATAAGTTAGATAAGAAGGAGTTCGAAGTTTCAACTAGAGAAATGGATAAAGGTGTGGGAGGTTTCATCCTAGAAAATGAGATAAATAAGATCAAGATACCAATACCTCTAGTTGAATTGACAAAGAATCCTATGTATCAAAAGCAAATAACCAAAATGATAAATTTTTCAGATTTTGAAAGTCAGGCTGACGTAATAAATTTAGAAGATGATAAGCCTAATATCACTTTTGGTCCACATTTCGAGGGTGCCAAGGATACCGTCACCCCTTTTTACATTACCCTGAATGTGCATGATCAACTGCTGTATAATTACATGCTGGACTCTGGAGCGTCACATAATGTGATGCCCAAGTTTATTATGGATAGATTAGGCCTCGATATCACTAGGCCCTATGGAGATCTATACTCTTTTGATTAAAGGAGAGTTAAGTCCATGGGCATGATAAAAGATTTAGTAGTCACTCTTGCATAGGTTCTAGTGAAAAGTGTCCTAATGGATATAGTTATCATTGATATACCTCCGAAGTATGGTTTGTTATTATCTAGGTCTTGGGGAGCCAAACTTGGGGGGTCTCTTCAGCTAGACATGACCTACGCCATGATTCCTGTTTTTGGCAGACAGTTCACTCGGTTATATAGGGAAACACGATTGGCATACATAGTAAGTGATCCACAGAATCCTAACAACTACCCTATTTATGTCATCCATCAAGATCTGGGAAATTGTATTTTATCTTTTGATGATGGTGTAAATGACTCTACAGAAAAAAATTACATAGATGAAAATGTGTATAGCACTGGAATTTGGAAAATGTTTTTTGACGGTGCCTCTTCATGCGAAGGAGTTGACAAAGGAGTACTTTTTGTAGCACCTAAAAATGAATTTGTTATCCCCTTTTCCTACAGTCTTCAGTGGGACATAGACTACAAAAATAATGTATGTGAGTATGAAGCTTTAGTTTTGGGACTAGAAGCAGCCAAGAAGTTGAACATAAAGAACTTGGAAGTCTATGGAGACGCAGAGTTGATAGTGAAGTAGATAAATCGACAATACCAGGCCAAGCACCCGAGATTAATATCTTACAGAAATTGCACCTGGGATTTAATAGAAAATTTCTTCTCATCGGTAAATGTTCATTACATCTCATGCACAGAAAACCTACAAGCTGATTCATTAGCCAAAGCAGCATCAACTTTTTCATCCCCTACAGCTTTCAAATTAAAATACCACATAGAAGTGAGGCACATGCCTTCCATACCGAACAATGTTCGACGTTGGCAAATGTTTGAAGATGATGAACAAATAAGAAAATTCCTTGAAATGGTGGATGACTTCGCTGAAACTCACATCGACCAAGAAAACCAAAATGACCATACTTTGATTATGCAAGAGGGAGAGGATCCTTAGGAGTTCCAAGAAAATATCTCGAATCATAGGATGTTAGTTTTAAAAAACAATTAGATTCCAAAAGGATTAATCCCTCTGGAAAGACTATTTGACCAAATTGACATGCCCTTAAAATCTACTTTGCAACCTCAACCAGAAGAGGTCGAAGATTGCGACATAGGGACAAAAGAGGAACCTAGAATAGTAAAAATATCAAAAAACCTTCCTCTTGAGACAAAAGGTAAGTATGCTGACTTGATCGAACAGTATAAAGATGTGTTCGCTTGGTCTTACAATGAGACGGGAACTTATGACACCACTGTGATTGAACACAAGATACCTTTGAAGCCCGGTGTCAAACCTTTTAGACAAAAACTCAGACAAATCAATCCGATTTTATTGCCCGTGGTCTAAGGGGAAGTAAAAAATCTCCTGGATGAAAAAATAATTGTGTTGCTGAGATACTCTGACTGGGTAGCTAACCCGATCCCGGTTAGGAAGAAGAGTGAGGAGATCAGAATATGTGTAGACTTTAGAAATCTAAATAAGTCCTCTCTCAAAGACAATTATTCTCTACCCAAAATGGATCACGTTTTGGAAAAAGTAGTTGGGGCAAATAGGATATCAATGATCGAAGGGTTTTCCGGTTACAATCAAATTGCTGTCAACGAGCATGATAAAGAAAAAACAACTTTCACCACCCCTTGGGGCACATTTATGTATGACACAATGCCTTTTGGTCTAATGAATGCAGTTGCTACCTTCCAATGCGCTATGGATATCGCTTTCGTCGGTGAGAGATAAATTCATGTTTATTTACCTTGATGATCTAACTATTTTTTCTAAATCTGATGAAGACCATTTGATACATCTGAAGCAAATGTTCGAAAAATGTCGAAAATTTGGTTTTTCCTTAAACCCCAAGAAGTCTCACTTTGAGATGCAAGAAGGTAAACTCTTGGGCCACATTATGTCTCGAGATGGAATTATAATTGATCCTAAAAGGGTAGAAGCTATAGACACCATAAATATTCCTAGAAATGTAAAAGAAATTCAGTCATTTTTAGGAAAAATATTTTTTTTGAGAATATTTATCCCAAACTTTGCTGAAATCGTGAAATTGATGACAGATATGCTAAAGAAGAACAACGAAGTGAAATGGACGACAGAAGCTAAAGCGTCATTTGCACACATCAATAAAGTTATCAACGAAGTGGTCGTACTGGCAAGCCCTGCTTATCTAAAATATTTCCTATTTTTCTCGTTCGCATCCGAACACACAGTGGCGTCAATACTCCTCTAGAAGAATGAAGAAGGTTTCGAGAAACCAATGGATTTTTTTCAGTAAAATTCTTAGAGACGCTAAATTGAGATATGATATAATGGAAAAGCAAGCATATGCTATGGTGAAGTCACTGAAGGCTTTTACAACCTACGTGATACACTCCAAGGTAATTGCATACGTGCCCACTAGTTCTGTAAGAGATATATTGGTTTAGACCGACAATGATGGGAAGAGGGGTCGGTGGCTTGCTAAAATTCAAGAATTTGATCTAGAGGTGAAACCGACAAAACTAGTAAAAGGACAGGGTTTGGCTAAGCTCTTAGCGAAATCAAATTTCAGAGTAATCAAAATGAATAACCTACAGGGATATGAAGGATGTGTGGACGTAAACGAGCTCAATGAAAAAATAGCTACAACCAGAATTGAAGAGAAGTTTGCCTCATCGGATTGGTATAAAGACATAGTGTCCTACCTACTGACCTTGAAATGCCCAAGTGATTTGTCTCCAACTAAATCCAAGACACTGAAGCTTCATGCAGTGAAGTACTATATATCCAAAATCCAATTGTACTGGAAGGACCCATTAGGCTTCCTACTGGTTTTTTTAGTAGAATCGAAAACATAGGGGGTCATAAACGAATTTCATGAAGGAGTGTGCGGAGGTAATCATGCTTGGAGGGAAACATCTTATAAAATCCTAAGGGCAGGATATTATTGGACTAAACTATTCTCATATGTCAACACCAAAGTCAGAGCCTGTAACCCCTGCCAGTTGGTCGCGGGTAAACATAAGCTCCCAGCACTACCTTTGGTTCCGGTCAAAACCGAAGCCCCTTTTCAACAATGGGGGTTAGATTTTATAGGCGAAATCAACCCGCATTCCAACGCTCAACACAAATGGATCTTCACTGCTATAGATTACTTCACCAAATGGGTGGAGGCTATTCCAACTAGAAAGGTGACCGATTCAGTGGTAATAGACTTCCTCGAAGAGAACATACTATCCAGATTCGGTTGTCCCCAAAAGATAGTCACAGATAACGCCCATGCATTCAAATCTATGGCAATGGTCATCTTTTTCCAAAAATACAATATCATATTGGGTCTCTCCACTGCATATTATCCCCAAGGAAATGGGCTAGCTGAGTCCTCAAATAAAATTTTAATTACCATAATTAAGAAAGTGTTGAGCGAAAACAAAAAATATTGGCATGTGAATTTGAGGTACGCCTTGTGGGAAAATAAGATAGGTACAAAAAAATAGATTGGTACTTCTCCTTTCCAAATGGTAAATAGGACCGACATAATATTACCTATAAATCTGGCGCTTCCTGTGATGAAACTTTGGCAAGACGAGAAAGAGGAACCAAATCATGTCACAAGGAGAATAAATCAACTGATTGAAGTTCAACAACACAGGGCTGTAGTGGATGAAAGGATGTAGAAAAACCTTGATAACATGAAAGCGATGTTCAATCATAAGGTGAAATACATAGATTTCCTCCCTGGGGATTTGGTTTTAAAATGGGATGCTAGGAGGTAAGACTAGACGAAACATGGTAAATTTGATCATATCTGGTATGGATCGTTCAAAGTCACGACTTATGAAGGGAAAAAATAATTTCTATTAGAGAATTTGGACGATAAAATCCTCAACGCCCCTATCAACGGGCGTTATTTGAAGCACTATATGAAATAAATGATTTCCGAATTTTCACTGTATATACCGGTTTGTGTATTTTGTTTTTTATAGCTTTTTGGTAAGTTTTACTTTCATCGCAAATAAACAAGTTAATGATTTTCTAGAAGTAGGGGTATGAAATTTTCAAAACATTTGTCCCCATAAATCTTAAATCCCTATTACCCTTCATGTTATTTTCTTATAGGATCCTGACTTGTAGCGGATGCAGACCCCAACCCATAGGCTGAGATCCACTCACAGGATCGTTGAAATCTCCTTGAGCTGAAGTGGCTCTCTCGGATCCCTATTGGAACCTTCAACAAATCAATCCACAGGTCCTTTTGAAACCACCTTATGTGAACAAGCACAAGGTACTAGCTTCACCTCCACATGACCATAGCTGGCCCTGGCACAAGCATCTTTCGCAACTCGCAATCTCACGATTTGAAGCATTGAGCTCTCATGCTCTCTTCCTACGAAATCCCGAAATACGATAGTTAGTGATAGTCTGACTTCCCTTTCACACTTCTCACAACTCACAACCTCGCGAGTTGGAGTATAGAGCCTTCGTGCTCCTCCTTTGTAAAACCCCGAGATGTGATAGGGAAACTATGGGTTGACCCCTCGATGCACGAGCGCATACCACCTGTCACCCTTACGGTCCCCACCTAACAAATATGCCACATATTCACACGATCCTCGCTCAATCCGACGACCTGCTTTATTTCGAGCTTCCAGGTATCGGGAATTCGGAACTCTCGATCCCAAAATGCTGCCTCCTTTGTTCCCCAACACCTGAAGTGCTGAAATCCTGAAACTCCATGCCAATTCCTGTTGCAACTCATGACTTCGAGACTTTCGTTCCTCTATGCTCCACTCTTCGCAGTCAGTATCCCCGAGATACCAAGATGATCTGACGGCTCAGACAGATCATGATCAATGGTCAATGTTGAATATTGACACCAACCAAATAGATTCGTCCAAACCTTATCCACCCTGCAACTCCTCCAGATCCTATGGTCCACGCAACTTCACGAGTTCTCCACGGAGAATTTTGGCCACTCGTTTCTCTTTGACAACTCTTTGAAATGAATCAAATTTCTTCTACTAGAACTTGACTTCTGCGAGACATTTTTAATCTCCACCTCCCTTTGGATACTTTCAAAGGTGTTAACCCTCCTGATCTTTCTCTGGCAACTTCAAACCTTGAAGAACCCCTGCATGCACTCCTTGTGACAATCGTTCGAATACTCCTGGGTATTCGACCTTTTGATTCTGTGCACTCCCTGCAACAAAAATCTTTCAATCCTTCCCTTAGTCGATAAGTCCTGATAATTCCAATAGCCCACGCACTCCTTGCATGGCCTCTATGATTCTCTTGCACTTCTGTTGGAATGAGAACAACGATATACCCCCTGAGCTTTCTAAGATCAAACTCAGAACCCTTGTCAACGCACACCTTGTGGACACTTCATTGCACTCTTTGCAGGAACTCTCACTCACTCATGAAGAGAAACAATTGAAACTCATTCTCTCTCTCTCTCAGACTTCAAACATTTAACATAGAGTCATACATTCAACATAGTATTAAAGAAAATGCATAATAGAGAGATTAAACAAATGTAATCATACTATTCACCATGTATAAACATAAAACATCATAACACCATGAATTCTGATTCAAAGCTTCATTCATTAATTCAAATCTCTTGTACATGGACTTCTCCTCTACAACTCTCTTCTTCTGTGCTATGCTAATGTGTTGTTGATACAACTAATTTTTCAATGATACAATGGTGAGGGGTGTCTATACCCATTTTCCCTCCTACTCTCTAAACTGTCTAATCTTATTAATTCAAATCTACCTACTTTCATTAACTATGCATAAATGCCCTTTACATCGACAGATGAGAGTGAATCTCTCATGACCTGTTTACATTAGTCAGACGTATGTATAAGTATGCCTTCTATCTATTACATTAATATCCACTCCCTTAAACTTTCAAAACATTCCAAAATGTGAAAAATGTGTGTTGCGCTTTCCAAATGTCTTTCGCCTCCATGCTCGCTTGACTGTTTACGATGCTCCTACATCATACTCCCTCGCTTGAAAATTTTCATGAACTCCATTTCATGAGCTCTTTCACGGTTTGTCCATGCTTCTGAATTTCTTCTTCATCTTCCCAGCTGGCATTTTCAACTGGATGTCCCTTCCATTTGACCAAGTATTCAAAATACTCTTTCCTCCTGGTCTTTTTGCTAATCCTCTTGTCAATTATTCTTTCCATATGTGGATTTTTAGCTACAGACATTTGTTTGGTCTAATGAACCTCTGTCTATTCATCCTCTGTTCATGTTTCTCCATATCTGTAAGGGTACAAATCCACAACATTGAATATCGACGAGATTCTGATCCCATCGGGTAATTCAATCTCATATGCGTTTGCCCCAAATTTCTTCAAGACCTTGCGTGGCCCAATCTTTTTCATTTTCGATTTGTTATATGTTCCCCTTGGGAACCTTTCCTTCCTTATATGTGAAAGAATCAGATCACCAAATTCAAATTGAAATTCTCGTCTGTGTTGATCTGCCCTGTGCTTATATTCTTGGCTTGAATTTTGCAATCTCTCCTTGACTCTGCTGTGAAGCTCCTTCATTGCTTCTGCAAAATCTTCTGCACTAGCACTTCTAATTTCAGCTTTTTCTAAATCTTTCAATTCAGAAACTCCCCTAGGATGCATTCCATATACAATTTGGAACGGACTCTGCCCTGTGCTTCTATTGATTGAATCATTGTAAGCAAATTCCGCCTGTGGCAGAATGTGATCCCATTGACTATGGTGTTCAGTCACTAGGCTTCTCAAAAAGTCTCCCAGGATTCTGTTCATGAATTCTGTTTGCCCATCCATTTGAGGATGATACACTGAGCTAAATAAAAAAATTGTCCCCAGCTTCTTCCATAAAGTCCTCAAGAAGTGTCCCACGAACTTGGTATCCCAATCTTAAACTATACTTCTTGGAAAACCATGAAATCTGACGACTTCTTTGAAAAACAGGTTCGCAATATGAGTTGCGTCGCTGGTTTTCTGGCATGGTATGAAATGTGCCATCTTTGAAAATCTGTCTATCACCACAAAGATTGAATCGAATCCTCTTTGTGTCCTTGGCAGTACCAATATGAAATCCATGCTCACTGCATCCCACGACCTTTCTGGTATGGGTAATGGATGGTATAACCCTGTGTTCTTCCTTTTTCCTTTTGTGTGCTAACAAATCCTACATCTGTCCACAAATTTCTTAACATCTGTCCTCATCCCTGGCCAAAAATATGTGCCATTCAACTTTGAGAATGTTTTGTCATGACCAAAATGTCCGACCAATCCTCCACTGTGTTTTTCTTTCAACAGATTCTCCCTCATGGAGAATTTTGGAATACATAACTGGTTTCCCCTGAACAATAATACATCCTGGATCATATATTCGGTCCACTGGCTTCTGTCCCTGAGAATTGGATTCTCATAGGCCTCATATGCCTCCTTAAAATCTGGGTCATCTCTGTACATCTCTTTGAGGTTGTCAAAACCCAAAGTTTTGACTCTGAATTCTTGCATAAGCAAACATTTCCTACTCAAAGCATCAACAACTTTGTTAACAGTTCTGGAAATATGCTTGATTACAAAAGTAAAATTCTGCATGAATTCAACCCATTTAGCATGTTTTTGGTTCAACTTCTCCTATTGAGTCACGAATTGTAAAGCATGATTATCACTGTACAAAACAAACTCTTTAGGAACCAAATAGTGCCTCCATTTCTTCAGTTATTGTATGACCGCATAGAATTCCTTGTCAAATGTGGAGTATTTAACCTTTGCTTCATTCAGTTTCTCACTGAAGTATGTGATCGGTTTGTCATCTTGGCTCAAAACCGCTCCAATTGCAAATCCACTTGCATCACACTTGACCTGAAATGTCTTGCTGAAATCTGGCAAAACCAAAATTGGTTGCTCAGTGATGTTCTTCTTCAGCAGGTTGAAACTCTTCTCTGCTTCCTTTGTCCAGTGAAAATATTTTTGTCTTTTCTTCACTGTATTCATCATTGGTGCGCTAATCCCACTGAAATTTCAGATGAATTTCCTATAGAAACTTGCCAAACCATGGAAGCTTTGAACTTCAAACACATTTTTCGGTGATGGCCAATTCTTAATTGCATTCACCTTTTCCAGGTCCATCTTCAACTCATTTTTAGAGATAACAAAACCCAAATAAATGAGTTTTGTCCTCATAAATGATGATTTCTTCACATGAATCAAGAAATTCTCTTGCTGTAACCTCTTCATTACTGTAGCTAAATGATTTAAGTGCTCTGCTTTAGTCTTGCTAAAAATTAATATATCGTCAAGATAAACAGTGACAAAATTACCTATGAACTCTTTTAGGACTTCATTCATCAATATCATGAAAGTGCTGGGAGCATTTGTTAAGCCAAATGGCATAACAAGCCATTCATACAACCCTTCATTCGTCTTGAATGTTGTCTTCCATTCATCACCTTATCTCATGCAGATTTGATGATATCCACTTTTCAAATCAATCTTTGAAAAAACTCTGACTCTACTCAAGAAATCCATCAAATCATCCATCCTTGGCAATGGAAATCTGTATCTGATGGTGATCTTATTGATCATCCTTGAGTCTGTACACATCCTCCAACCTCCATCTTTCTTTGGGCTGAGCACTGTTGGAACAACACATGGACTCAAGCTTTCTCGAATCAATCCTTTGTCCATTAAATCTTGGACTTGTATCTTGACTTCTTCATTCTCCTGCGACGTTAACCTATACACAGATTTGTTTGGTAAACTACCTCCAAGTATAAGATCAATGTGATGACTTATACTCCTTATCCGTGGCAACGAACAAAGTAGTTCGTCCACTACTATATCAACAAACTCTTCCAGTAGCTTCTGGATTTCCTCTAGTAAATCATCTACTCTTGTACTGTTTTAAACAATTCTAGGCTTCCTGACCACAATAAATTGTGTGTCTTCCTTCTTCTTAACCTCCGTAACAAGTTCCTTCCCACTCATGAGAAGTACACTGTTGTTCACCTCTAGTTTCACCTCTTTGTCCTTAATCGGAAACAACATGCGAGTTCTCCCATTTTTCTTTAGGGTGTATGTGTTCTTTCTCCCATCATGAACCACATTTCTATCATATTGCCACGGTCTACCCAACAATAGATGACAAACATCCACAGGAATGACATCACATAATATTTCATCCTTATATCCTCCTATTTTGAATTCAACTAAACATTGTTTAGTGACATTTACCTGATGTCCTTTTTGTAGCCATGAAACTCTATATGGGCTTGGATGTACAATGGTCTCCAGCTCCAATGTTTCTACCATATCTGTAGAAACGAGATTGTCTATGCTACCGTTGTCCACGATAACTTTGCATACCCTGTGTTTAGTCTTGCAAGTAGTTCAAAACAGATTGTTTCTTTGGGTTGGCTTCTCTGCCTCCTTCTCTGGCTTCAAGAGAACTTTCCTCATCATTAAGGATCTTTTGCTCTCAACATCGTCTGCCTCAACATTCCATCCTTGAGCTTCAACAATGTGAGTTTCACCACCTTCTTTCTTTCTGTCTAGACACTCATAAGATTTATGTTCATTTTTCCCACAGACAAAACATTTCACTTCAGCTCCTCGGCCTCTTCCTCTTCCTCTATCTCGAGGAAAATTATTTCTATCAGCATACTGCCCTCTCTGTGAGCTTCCTCCTCTCTCAGTTGGATTTTGAGGTTTCTTCCCCTCTTCTTGAGGTTTTGGAGTTCTGTCTTGGGCAATTGTTTTGCCTCTAGATTGACTTTTGACTTGGCCTCTTTGACCTTGCTTTCGGCTCAACTTCTCTTTAGCTTTCAAAGCCATCTGATAAGCATCTTCTACAGTTCAAATGATCATCATGCTCATCTCATATTGAATGTCATATCACAGACCATTCATGTGCCTGGAAACCTTTTTATCATTTCTTTCTCGATGACCTACTTTGATGTTTATCTTGTAGAACTCTTCAGTTTACTCTTTCACTGACATCAGTTTCTGTCTCAAGTTCTGCATCCTCCGAAACAAAGTGATTTGATAATCCTTGGATATGAATTTGGCTTTCATCTTCACAACCATTCTATCCCAACTCTTGATTTTCTGCTTTCCTTTGCAACACTTGTTAGCCTGCAGTTCATCCCACCATAGTGCTGCATGCCCTTTAAGTCTAGTAACGACATGTTTGACCTTCTTGTCTTCTTCGACATCCTCATAGTCGAAGTATTTGTCTAGATATCTAATCCAATATAGAAGCTATTCAACATCCAGGTTTCCTTCATATACTGGAATGTCCATTTTTTCCCAAGCATCTATCCTTGCAACAACCCTGAATAGGCATTCGTCTGCAGCATCTTTGACTGTGGCTTCTTCTCCTTCGTGCCCAGCTTCATTTTCACTCTCAGCCTCACTGATATCCCCAGTGTCGAATGTGCACCTCTGTGTTGTCTCCATGGCATCAAGCCTGTCACATAGTTCACGCATTTCCCTTTCCATTGCTGGATCATGCATTGTCTTATCTCTCCTTCTTGGCAACATGGCTGAGACATGTTCTTCTTTCCTCTGCTACAAAAATCAAAGACTTGTTCTGTGGCTCTGATATGTATTAGAGTACTCTTTCTCCTCTCGCTCCCTCTGTCTACAATATACAAATAGAGTCAAGCTCTGATACCACAACTGATGCAGACCCCAACCCGTAGGCCAAGATCCACTCAGAGGATCATTCGAATCTCCTTGACCTGAAGTGGCTCTTTCGGATCCCTATCGGAACCTTCAATGAATCGATCCACAGGTCCTTTTGAAACCCCCTCATGTGAAAAGGCACAAGGTACGAGATTCACCTCCACATGACCACAACTAGCCCTGGCACAAGCGTCTTTCACAACTCGCAATCTCACGATTTGAAGCGTTGAGCTCTCGGGCTCTCTTCCTACGAAATCCTGAAATGCAATAGTCAGCGATAGTCTGAATTCCCTTTCACACTTCTCGCAACTCGCAACCTCACTAGTTGGAGTGTAAAGCCTTCATGCTCCTCCTTTGTGAAACCCCGAGATGTGATAGGGCACCTATGGGTTGAACCCTCAATGCACGAGCGCACGCCACCTGTCACCCTTGCGGTCCCCACCTGACAGATATGCCACGTATTCACATGAGCCTCGCTCAATCTGACGACCTGCTTTATTTCGGGCTTCCAGGTATCGGGAATTTAGAACTCTTGATACCAAAATGTTTCCTCCTCTGTTTCCCGACACCCAAAGTACCGAAATCCTAAAAGTCCACACCAATTCCTGTTGTAACTCGTGACTTCGGGACTTTCGTTCCTCTATGCTCCACTCTTCATAGTTAGGATCCTCGAGATACCGAGATGATATGAAGGCTCAGACAGATCACAATCAACGATCAACATTAAATCTTAACACCAACGAAATGGATTTGTCCAAACCTCACCGCCCTACAACTCCTATGGATCCTATGGTCCATGCAACTTTGCGAGTTCTCCACGGAAAATTCCAACCGCTCGTTGCTCCTGGAAAAATCTGTGAAATGAATCAAATTTATTCTACTGGAACTTGAATTCTGCGAGAATTTTTCAATCTCCACCTCCCTTTGGGTGCTTTCAAAGGTGTTAACCCTCCTGAGATTTCTCTGGCAACTTCAAACCTTGAAGAACTCCTGCATGCACTCCTTATGGCAATCATTCAAATACTCTTGGGTATTCAACCTTTCGATTATGTGCACTCCTTGCAACATAAATCTTACAATCCTTCCCTTGGTCGATAAGTCCTAAGACTTCCAACAGTTTGCGCACTCCTTGCATGACCTCTATGCTTCTCTTTCACTTCTACTGGAATGAGAAAAACGATATCTCTCTTGAGCTTTCTGAGATAAAACTCAGAACCCTTGTCAATGCACACCTTGGGGACGCTTCACTGCACTCTTTGTAGGAACTCTCACTCACTCAGGAAGAGAAACAATTGAAGCTCATTCTCTCTCTCTCTCAGACTTCAAACATTTAACATAGAGTCATACATTCAACACAGTATTAAAGCAAATGCATAATAAGGAGATTAAACAACTGTAAGCATACTATTCACCATGTATAAACAAAAAACATCATAACACCATGAATTATGATTCAAAGCTTCATTCATTAATTCAAAGCTCCTGTACATGGAATTCTCCTCTACAACTCTCTTCTTCTGTGCTATGCTAATGTGTTGATAATGCAACTAATTTTTCAATGATACAATGATGAGAGGTGTCTATACCCGTTTTCCCTCCTACTCTCTAAACTATCTAATCTTATTAATTCAAATCTACCTACTTTCATTAACTATGCATAAATTTCCTTTACATCGACAGATGAGAGTGAATTGCTCATGATCTGTTTACATCAGTTAGACGTATGTATAAGTACGCCTTCTAGCTATTACATTAATATTCACTCCCTTAAACTTTCAAAACATTCCAAAACGTGAAAAATGCGTGTTGTGCTTTCCAGTTGTCTTTCACCTCCACACTCGCTTGACTGTTTACGATGCTTTTGCATCAACAGCGCAAACAAAAAAAGGAGAAAATAGATGGTCATGTATTGGAAAATCTATTTTCCCAAAACAGGTGATCAAAAATAATTTATTAAGAAGAAAGCGAAATTGTAAGGCAAAGGTATAAATTTACAGAATGTGTGTATTCCAAACTGTTATCCACAAATTTGGTCATTGTGATGATGACATGATGATATCATGATGATGGAAGATCAATCTCTTTACCAAGAATACTTTCCTGAGAAAAGTTACAGTTGTCTTCTTCTAGAACTCACATTTTGAAACATGTTCGCAGGCTACTTATATATTCTCCTGCGAGAATGCCTGATTCCCGCAGGCTATCTTAAGCTGGGGTGCGAACTTCTCACACTGTACTCATGATTAGGGTGTGAACATTGTATTAAAGGGGAAAAATATAAATATCTCGAACCTTCTAGAAGGGAATCTTCTAGAAGGGTGAGTTGGCTTTCGAGTGGTTATTCAAGTACTGTCATTCCAAATATCTTGGGATCATTCCCTATCCAAGTAACTAATCTATCTCTTCCTATATATTGAGGAGATTGCTCATGGAAAATGTTAAGTTAAGCAAGCAGCAAGTTAGCAAGATATTGATTAGAGAATTAGTGCAAGACTGTATGGAGGACTGATGCTACAGCAGCTAGAGACAACAGCAAGGTCATCACAAGTAGTTGATTTTCTTCATGCATGAGCAAGTGTGTGTGTCAGAGCTAGAAGCCATCAAAAGGAGACCTATGACATCAAGGGTCAGGTTGTAAGTTTCACTTTCAATTAATTTAATACAACAATATGTCCCTTTCCCATAAATATGATGTCACTTTATTACATAATTCCTTGATCATATGTATAGACTAGTCATTGAATATCTTAATCTGCCTTTATTTCGATTGGTTCGTTTTGTTGTGATCTGGATGGGACGAGAGCATTGGAGAAAAGATTGGAACAACAGAGACCTAAGGAAAGATTTCATAAGGTATGTCCATAATCCTTACCTCTTAGTTCATTCAATAGACTAGATCTAAGGAAAGTGTATTATTCTGTCCTGTTTTGTTCTAGATACCAGGTGGATCTAGGGAGATCGGTTAGTGTCCGCACTTACGGATTTATCCTATAACACAAATGAATACCACTTCAACACAATAGTGGTATCATAAGTATGATATATTCACCTGACATGTATTTAAAGGAACAACTGTTACTGTGGTTTCTAAAAGGCTCACCTCGGTAAGATAAAAATAATTAAAATAAGTAGAGGAAGTAAAGCGTAGTCAAAGAAAGAGTTCCGAGAATCAGGAATGCATTGCAATGCCCGTGTTTTCGATTTTCTAACCCTTCTATGTCATCCTTTATATGTCCTTGACCTCCTCTCCTCAAACACCAAACACCTTCCCATGGCCTCTACTGAGGAAGAAGAGGTTACGCTTTAGCTCTGGAAGCTGGCAAACAAATCTTAGAAAGTAAGCCAGCCTTCACGACTCCTTGGTCTCATACTGAGAAAATTCATTGCATAGGTTGATCCTAACTCTCTTAGGTCTTTTAATAGGTTTAAAATGACTAGGTCTTGCTCAAAGGAAGACCGCTGGAAATAAATTCTCCCATAATTTCTTGCCGACTAAGATGTTTTGAAAGTCAAGAGAAAGTCGGTCCAGAGTAATCAAAGTGAGTTGACAGGCCTCTGTTGCGAATACTATACAGATATCATCCATAGTGTGCTTTATACCATTTGATTGCCCCCACTTCATATTTTAAAAAATAAAAAGACGAATGGTGACAAGAAATTCAAAATTGATTGCCCCCATCTAGTCCAGAGAGATGATGAAAGGAAATTCATAAAATGATTGCCCTCATCTCAGCATTTAAATGCATAATTACATTTTGAAGTGGTGAAAGGAAATTCAATAAAGGAGACTAGATAACTTCACCGAGGTGCTAAACATGCTTGCTAGTAGTGAAGCAATGTCTAAGATATCTGTAAGGTTGTCATACATGAATTATACTATACTTTGGTAATTAGCTTTTTCGAAACTAGATCTACATCCCAAGTCCATGCAATACTTCCTATTTGAAAGCATAAATTTTACTTCAATTTGATGCAAGCCAAAACACACGAGACCTGTTGAGTTTCCTAAGATTGTTTTGGTCGCCTTAGGTAGGCTCAAATTCAGTGTTGAGAAAGGGAAAGTCAACGAATGGACTACAGTTGAGATTGGAAAGTGATAGAGTTTTAAATGCTTTTCGGAAATAAAGCTGAAACCTTAGATTTCCTTCTGTATCCTTTTTCTTTAAAAATGAGTTTCACAGATACAAACTAATGAATCCATTTACCCAAAACAGGCACTTGGTCTACTGTTCTTCTCGTCCCGCGAGGAGACGAGATCCCTAGTTGGAGCCTATGTTGGAACGCTTGTATTTTTCAAAATACTATAGTTTCAAAAGTTGGAGCCACCCTTTTTCCAAGTAAGTGAAATGTTATACTCGAGCCCCAAAAGGCCAAATTTTGGGACTTCCTTTATTTCATGATCATACCTATCAACACCCATTATCCCGAAATGCGAAGTAACGATAATTGTTTTATTCCTAATCACCTTCACTGAACCACTAATATTGGATTGTCTCCTTTGATTACCTCACTCTTTCGCATTTCAGAGTTACACGTCGAATGTTTCTCAAACCTCTGATATGCGAGGTTGCAAAGTCATTTTAAATCACTCAGGATAATTTCAAGAGTAATCGTTTTAAGCCATAATTAATCTTTATCGTGTTTTCACGACTCAACGATTGTTACCTCAAAGAGAAACACCTTTGGAACTCCGATACCCAAAGTCACGATATTCATTTATTGAGCACGACTAATTAAAAAGCTCAAATCAAATCACAACTAAGCAGTCAAATCGCACTATCATGATTTCAGGTGTTTGGGGTTCAAAGACTAGGAGCGAAATCATCCGATACGGCGAACGCCGAAAAGGGGATAAGCGAGTAAATGTACTTAATTAAAGAAACTAAACTGGATAAATTAATGCCTTAAGCAAATTTTAACCCGTATAGTCTACGAATGAGGTTTTAATGTCTTTTCATTTTTCCCGAGTCACGTTGTCAAACATTTATGGCATTTATTTTAATTTCAGTAAGGTGATTGATAGTGAGATCCTGTTTTATTTCAAAATATTTCCATTAAACAATTTAACCATTCTGTCAGCAAGGACTCGCACGGATTTAAGTGATCAAGGAAAAAAGGGTTTCTTTCATTGTCTCAGATTTTATTTTTATTATTGTGCACAGAGCCATTTCACCAGGATAACTTCTGTATCATGGCTCCATGAAAAGTACCCAAGGTAGTTGCTGAGAGTTCAGGTCAAGTTTCAGATATGGTTTATGAAACATCTCCTCGAAGTATCAGTGCTG